>CM056051.1:139214897-139782888 GCA_029574335.1 Rana kukunoris | reverse complement strand
AAATATATTGTTTTTTCAGTAGCGCTGCCTTCTGGGGATGCCTCTCGAAAGAAGAAGTAAATCTTGTCATCATCAGGGTTGTATGTGTCTGGGATAGAATATGCTCCAAAAAATTTTGCTCCTGAAAAACATATAGAGGATCAGTACATGTTAATAGAGGTTGATAGTTTAGACACTTTGAATTGAAGCAAAAAAGAGTGTGCACAAGAAAAAAAGTAAATCTATTGCTATGCAAAGAGTGCCAAATCAATACACCAAGTATAGGTACTGTAGATTGTTAATTTGGCACATGGGGAAATATAAAAGTAGAATACAAGCATACCCCACTTTTAAGTACACAATGGGATGTATTTACTAAAGCTGGAAATGGCAAAATCAGGCTTATGTCTGTGTAAAAACAATGAGCTTTTAGGTTTTATTAAAGGGGTTGTAATGGTAAATAAAGGGGTTGTAATGGTAAATATTTTTTCACCTTAATGCATCCTGTGCATTAAGGTGAAAAAACATCCAACAATACTGCCCCCCCCCCAAGCCTCCATTTTACTTAACTGACCTTTCGAAAGTCCTGCACTCACCCCCGTCATCCTCCTTGTTTCTGAGCCTGGCCGTTGATTGGCTACACTGGATGTATTGAAAGCAGCACAGCCATAGGCTTGCACTGCTGTCAAGCACATACAATGATGCAGCACATCGGGGGCGGGGCCGAGTGATACAGTGAGCGGCAATAGCCACCGGCTGTATCATGGGAGCGCCCGCAGGAATTCAACACCAAGGTGTTGAGTTCTTGCGGGGAGGAGCCGAGACAGCCGCCGAGGGACCCCAGAATACCAGGTTCAGGGAGACTCTGTGAAAAACGAGCTGCACAGTGGAGGTAAGTATAACATGTTTGTTATTTAAAAAATAAAAATAAATAACTTTACAACCCCTTTAATTGAACAGGATGGGGTTAGAAGCTCATTGGTTTCTGCAAAAGTGAGCATGATTTTGCGCTTTCTAGGTTTAGTAAATTAACCCCATTGTGTATTTAAAAGTGGGGTATGTAATTTAGAAGAAGGAATGTGGCATGAAAAAAAAAGAAGTGTAAAGCATAAACAATAAATATTTTGCATTTACATGTATTCCTATAGGAAAAAAATTATCGCAGCAGTAGTAATTTGTTGTTATTTCCAGAGAAAAACATACAGTGAGGAAAAAAATTATTTGATCCCCTGCCTTTGATATAGTGAAGTTGTCCTGTTCCCTGAAAAACACTCCCAAAGCATAATGTTTCCACCTCCATCTGACAATGGGGTGGTGTTCTTCGGGTCATAGGCAGCATTCCTCCAAACACGGCGAGTTGATGCCAAAGAGCTTGATTTCATTGATTTTCATCTGACCACAACACTTTCACACAGTTCTCCTCTGAATCATTTAGATGTTTATTAGCACAGGTCTGTACATGTGCTTTCTTTAGCAGGGGGACCTTGCTGGTGCTGCATTTGTTTCCTTGGTGACTATGGTCCTAGATGCCTTGAGACCATTAACAAGATTCTGCCGTATAGTTCTGGGCTGATTCCTCACCATTCTCATGATCATTGAAACTCTACGAGGAGAAATCTTGCATGGAGCCCCAGACTGAGGGAGATTGACAGTTATTTTGTGTTTCTTTCATTTCATCGCACCAACTGTTGTCACTCTCTCACCAAGCTGCTTGGCGATGGTCTCGTAGCCCATTACAGCCTTGTGTAGGTCTACAGGTCTACCATTGTGTCTCTTGGTCATGATGGAGAGATTGGAATCTGATTGATTGATTGCTTCTGTGGATGGGTGTCTTTTTATAGGTAACAAGCTGAGATTAGGAGCATTCCCTTTAGGAGAGTGCTCCTAATTTCAGCTCGATACCTGTATAGAAGACACCTGATTTGTTTTTCAGTTAATTCATTATCAGCTGAAATACCCTATTTTTGTTTTATGTATACTGGTTTGCATTTGGTGTACTCTGTAGAAAGTTTTCAACTATAGTAATGATGTGCATTGGCACACTGGTCATACTACTTAACTTGGTACGCAAGTTGCACTCTTTCTGTGAAATAGGCTTATTGATTATTTAACTTGGCACACTCATTTCCTTCCTTGGTTCTGTGAATTCACCCTAAAGCATATATGAATGTAAATTCCCACTTTTGTTTTCACTTAACCACTGTACTATATGCTAAGCTGATCTATCAGATATCATCATATTATGTAATTTGCAGTGAGAATGAAAACTGAGAATTTCTCCTGTTTTGTCATACTTGGAATTATACTAGCAGATGGAAACGCAACCCACAGAAATCTGAAACTTTTTGGTCTGACATTTCTATACTAAGCTGTTGAAAATTGGTTGTTTGATAGGGGTAGCTCCTTGAAATGTCAAGTCAAATTATAAGTTGCATGCTAATCATGAAATATTACGTCTTTTTTCCTTCTGGGTAGGCAATGGCATTTGTAGAATTAATGTTGTACCTTAGAGGTATATTTTATTAAATCAACTCTGTGTTTAATTTTATAATGACATACCTGCTCTAGAAGAGGACAGATAGGCCAAACCTTAAATTATATGCAAAGCCAAAAAGTTTTTTTTTTTTTTTTGGAAAAGCTAAATACTGGATCATGTTTATCTGAGTTTTTTCATTGGAAATTCCGATGGACTCCATCGGACTTTAGATATAGAACATGTTCTATATTTTTCCGATGGAATTCCATCGGAATTCCGATGTGATTTGGCCGGGCAAAACCCGATCGTTTGTACGTGGCATTAGACAATGGTCACCAAAACAGGTTTAACTGTTGTAGGATTTCTCTTCAACTCCTGTTTCTTTGACATAATATTGGATTTCCCTTCACTTTCTGTATTAAAGACATAATATTGGATTTAAACAGACCAATACTTCTGTATTAAAGACAATATTTTCTATTTAAATGATTGTAACCATCCCCAGCGAATAAACAGACAGCAATAAAGATACACAATAAACTTCACAAACTATTTAAATGATTGTTCAGTGTGAAGCAGCATCCATTTTGATACACAATAAATCACAAACACTAGTGCCAGCATCCATTTTGGCACATGATTCAGAATTTTGAGAACTGGGCCGTAATCGAAATACCTTAATTTTGCGCTGCGCGTATTTTAAGGCTCTACGCTGCCGTAACAGACATCGCTGGTAGATTTTTGCCCGTACTATTTCTCGCCGCGTAATCGAAATCGAAAACGCGGTTAGGGGGCGCTTGAAGCATTTAAAATTAAGCGCGTCCCCGCGGCGATCGAACTGCACATGCTCCGTTCAGAAATTTCCCGCCGTGCATTGCGCGAAATCACGTCTTTACATCATTTTGTTTTTGAGTAGCGTCGTTTACGAACATTCCTATTCCCGGACGACTTACGTTAAAAATAATAAAAGACGTCGGAAAACGTAGAAATTCGACGCGCGAAACGATGGCCATACTTAACATGGGCTGTCTAATATTAGAGCAGCAAAAAGCTGGTATAGTGTTACGCAAAAAAAAGATGACTAAAGATGCCGTAAGAGATTGCGATTGAAGATCGTAATTTCGGGATCGCCGGCCAAAAGCTCATTAGCATACCCCGACGCGGAAAATGACGGGAAGTCCACCCAGTGCGCCAGATCCGAATCCATTCAAATTGAAGCCCGCAGCTGTCTATTCATGGTTTGAGGTTTCCGACTAGCTAAAAAACGCGCGTAATTTGAAATGACTCCAGTCTAACACCAGTTAGACAGGAGTTACGGCTCTCTGAATCTGGCCCATGGTTTTTATAAGTGACCTTACCATTAAGCCAGTAATGATCAGAGGTATCTGTTCTTATGAAATGATGATCAAAAGGTGGTCCAAGAGAACGTGTAAATGTAGTTTCCTTGCCAAGAAAATCTGAAGCTGTTCCAGCAAAGAGGTATTCATCTACAAAAAAAATATTTTAAAGTTCAATTATTATTAATTCAACAATTGAGGGTTTGTAAGCATAACTTTCTCATATTTCTGGAATGAAAAAACAAACACAAGAAGCTATAGCAGTTGTAAGTAAGTATTTTTTGAGTCACTGACCTGAACTAAGTATGCAGTAAGTGAAGTCAGAGCTTCTGATCTGCAAACTTGTGGCTGGTCAATGAGTCAAAAGCTTTGTACACATAGCCATGCAGTGTACAGGCCCAGGGACAGATGCTGGATGCTTTATGTAGCCCCGGGAACATAACCATGCACAGCCACTACTATGTATTCATCTCAAAGGACAACTGTACATGGGAGAGGCAGAAAAATTATTACAGAGACTCTACACACTGTATGGCTCCTGTATTGCCATGTGCTTGCAGCTGAAAAGACAAAAGATATGCATAATAGGCAAGTAAGCTGATCAGAAATGGCAGCTTATATGGGCATTGCAGTGAATCACTATTCATTTGAATGGCGCTCCATAGCACATATACCGTGTAAACCAACACACCTGGTCAGTGCACAGCAATGCACATATGTGGATGCACTGTGTTTTGCTCTGTACTGCATTGCCCCACAAAAGTGCAGGTTTATTTTTTTGAGCGTTGACATTTGGCATTTGTGAATGGGTTACCGTAGAGCAGTGGTCTCCATAACGGTGGCCCGGGGCCGGATGCGGCCCTTTGCTTGCTTTTATCGGGGGCACTATTTTATTTACTGACACCAACGAAGGGCCACATTTCCTCCTAATGACACCAACGATGGGGTACAGTTCCCCCCAATGACACAAAAAATAGAGCACAATTCTTCTCACTAACACCAACAATTGAGCACCATTCCATCCACTGACATCAATAATGGGACATAATTTCTCCCACAAACCCCAACAAAGGGGCACAACTGTTCCCAATGACTCCAACAATGGGACACAATTCCTCCCACTGACACCAAAGATGGAGCATTTTTTGCTACCACTTATGCTAGGGCCTTTTCTACTCCCACTGGCCACAATCTGGCCCCCCAAAGTCTGAAGGACAGTAAACTGGCCCTTTGTTTAGAAAGTTTGGAGACCCCTGCCTTAAAGCAACGCATGTCAACACACAAGACATGCACATAGGTATGAATTACGCTATGAAACAAAGGGCTTTTAAAACACCTAGGCTGAACACAATGTAGGTTAAACTACTTTTTGCAAAATAAAATAAAAAACATTAGTGTGTAAATGTGCAGATTTATGAAATATGTAGTTAGGATTATTTATGAACTTATGTGACTTAATAGAAAATATTAATTGTGTATTTTATTAAATCCTACTGATATACTATAGTCCACATTGCTTTTACCTGTATAGATAACTAAAAGTTTCTGGCCAATTATGCTGTCAGGTAAAACAAATTGCCTTTGTCTAGAAAACTGTTAATGCTTCAGGCAAACATACATTTCCGCCCTATGAAAACTCTTCACCCTAGTTATTATTTAGTCTCATCATTTTAGACAACTTAGCAGGGTTTTAAAGTATCAATTGTCAAACTATGAAGAGAGCATGTCACAATGAATAATTGATAATGTTTGTTTTAATCCTTATAGCCACAGTTCAGTCACTGACAAGCCTTTGTTGAAAAGTAATGCTCAGAGGTTCGCTGTGACACAATGATACATATGTATGTGTTTCAGATCCTAATGCAGACAGCGATGTCTGCAGCCTCTTTCATCTCTTCACTTTGTCAAATCTACATATAGCATAACATATTGGTTTTGTATTTCACACATTTTAGGTGAAATATTACACTTAGTTATAACGCATTTTCTCTGTTCTTGCAACATGTTATTCTTACAAGCGCATATATTTGTTCGAGCTTGTGTATCTTAAAGATAACAATAAAAGAATAGGAATTTGTTTCAATCTAGAAAAGGCCACACCGCTCCTAGCTTAAATGTGTAATTTAATGTAGATGATTATTGAAGTGGATGAATCTCTCATGCCCTGTACACATGATTGGTTCATCTGATGAAAAAGAACCAATGTATTTTTTCATCATCAGATATCCGATGAAGCTGACTTTCATCAGTCTTGCCTACACACCATCGGTTAAAAATCCGACCGTGTCTAACGTGGTGACGTAAAACACAATGACGTGCTGAGAAAAATTAAGTTCAATGCTTCCGAGCATGCGTCGACTTGATTCTGAGCATGTGTGGATTTTTGACCAACGGATTTCCCCACAGATGCTAGTTTTTTTCTATCGGTTTTTAACCATACAAAAATGTTAAAACAGGTTCTATTTTTTTCACCGATGGGAAAAAAACTGATGGGGCCCACACACGATCGGTTCATCCAATGAAAACGGTCCATCGGTCTGTTTTCATCAGACAAACCGATTGTGTGTACAGGGCATAACAATGAAGTTCTCGTATTTGCTTCTATTTGGTCTGGTAAATATACCTTTCAAATTTTTTGTTATATATTTTTTAAAATGTCATAAAAACATATTGCTCCCGGTGTCCTGTTTGCACTGCAGTGTTATATCAAACAATGTTTATCAAAGTATATTATGACTACAAAACACCACCTATATTATGAAGGGATGGATGAAGGAGATGAAGAGAGGGATCGGTATTCTGTAGTTATAACACACTTTCTATTCAAGGTTGTCAACACTCCTGCTCTATATACAATGCATTGAGTAAGCGTTGTCACCCAACTGTGAAAGATGAAAGGAAAAAAAAAAACGAACACATCCAATGACTGTTTTTTTGACATTTTTTTTTTTAGTTTAGAATACACTTTAAATAAAACTAAAAATTAAAGCAAAAAAAAAAAAAAAAAACTAGCACTGCTGATAGCAACTAAATATATTACCATGTAACCTTATAATGTAGCCTGCAATGAAAGGAGAGTTTTGAATTTGACTGTTGGCACTGGTAAACAGCTCTGAACTAGTTTGTATGAATGAGCATCTATGTACCTGAAAGTAGACATAAACACTGCACTTTCTCACATGTGTATCAAATTAAACATTAATGTATACTGCAAAAAATAAAAATAAAAAAAATAAAACAGAACTGCAACTGTGAACATGCAAAACAAGTTAATGCCTCTACTGTATAACCACTGGATTCACTTGTAAGTCAATTATGAGGTCTATGCACTACTATGGGTAAGTAACTGAGAACCAAATCTGCTAAAAAAAATGGTATCTCTATAGAATGGCTTGTTTCACAACTTTTGAATGTTTTTTAAAAATGTTTTGCAGAATACCTGTTAATAAATCATGTATGTGTTATATACATAATTTGTGATCTGTTAATTTTGTTATTGTATTAACTTGAATATTAGTTATAGCATTTTTATTCACAGTGAAGGCTATGGTCATGTTAGAACAGCAGATGCAGGCAAGAAGTTTAAATTTGTTAAAACCTTTGCTATGAACAAAGCTGAATTGGAGGGATTTTTTTTTTAATTGGAGGGATTTGGAGTTTCCCAAATCTTAGATTTCCTTAAACAAATAAACACTTCAGCCAAGGGGCACATTATAAATAAACATGATCAAATGACAAGCTTATCATGTAAAACAGCCCAATTAGCTCCTCAAACATGTGTTTATTGATATATTAATTATTCTGAAAAACACAACACTTTGGTGAAGTTATCCTTTAACCCTTTGTATGCTGCAGATGTAATGATTATGGTAGAGCACAATTGCTTCCAGCTAGGAAGCTCAGTAAACCTTAGGCCGCGTACACAAGATCGGACATGTCCGATGAAACTGGTCTGCAGACCGGTTTCATCGGACCAGTTCGATGGTGTGTACGGCCTTTCGGACCGTTTTTCATCGGACTAAAGTTTTAAAACATGCTTTAAAAACTGTCTGGTTAACCGATGAAGCTGACTGATGGTCCATCGCGCCTACACACCATTGGTTAAAAAGCCGATCGGGTCAGAACGTGGTGACGTAAAACACAACGACGTGCTGAAAAAAAATGAAGTTCAATGCTTCCAAGCATGCGTCGACTTGATTCTGAGCATGCCTGGATTTTTATTACTATTTATTTTAATTTTTATTACCGTTTATTATTATATTTTATTATTATTTTTCTTTGTTTTATTACTATTTATTTTAATTTTTATTACCGTTTATTATTATATTGTATTATTATTTTGTTTGTTTTATTACTATTTATTTTAATTTTTATTACCATTTATTATTATATTTTATTATTATTTTTGTTCGTTCTATTACTATTTATTTAAATTTTTATTACCCATGCCTGGATTTTTAACCGATGGCCGTGCCTACTAACGATCAGTTTTGACCTATAGGTTAGGAATCCATTAATTAAATTTAAAACAAGTTGGCTTTTTTTTAACCGATGGATAACTAACCGATGGCGCCCACACACGATCGGTTTGGTCCAATGAAAACGGTCCATCGTCGGTTTAACCTATCGTGTGTACGCGGCCTTAGACTTTGCTGATTCATGAAAAGTTCTGATCACCAGCTGAAAAGCCATCAATCACAGCCGTTCATAAAAAAATGGTTTGTGCACTTGTTTATAAAGTAAAACCTTGGTTTGCGAGCATAATTCGTTCCAGAAACATGCTTGTAATCCAAAGCACTTGTATATAAAAGCATTTTTTTACAGGGTATAAAAGAGAGGCACCTCTAAGTGTAGCAATAAGTTGCTAAATGTTGTACCTTCATTAAATGTAACGATATTGCTACACTTAGAGGCTCCTCGTTTCTTTTTTATACTTAGTTGTGACATGACGCTACTCTTATATTAAGATATCGCTTGTATATCAAGGCAAAATTTATTAAAACATTTTGCTTGTCTTGCAAAATGCTCTCAAACCAAGTTACTCTCAAACCAAGGTTTTACTGTACACAGTTGCTTCCACATCTTTGGTATTTGTTTAAAAGCTCAACGTTTGCAGGATGTTCAAGTCGCCTGTGTTCTTTTTACCCTTCCCACTAGACGCTGTACTCTTTCCCCCTAATGAAATATCTTTGACATCTGGATGGGACTTATTCTGTATCTTATTGACAAGAGAACATCAAAACACACTCAGATTATCAAGAAGATTAGGTAGCTTTAGTTCTAATCCAATGATAATGGCTAAGTCTGTTATTCAGCTTTAAAAACTGAAATCCACCTTGATATTGAATAGCTAGAAATAATAAAGTGCTCATATGATGATAACTACTATACCCCAAAGGTTTTTGTAGTTTGAAATAGGTGTGAAATAATCAAAGTGTTCAGATTTGGCTAGGCTAACAAATGTCCAAATTTGTTAAAGTATATGCCACTAAGTCTCAAACTCTTACAGCAGGCTTGGTCTATGTATGCAGATGGATAGTTTACTTACTAAAGAAATAAAATAGAGATTGTTTATTTAGCAAAGCAAATGCTCACATTATAAAATGAATGTTCAATGCGCTTAGTGAATAAAGTGAAGCTGTGTCCCCTTCAATAAACCAATCTTATGGTAGCAAAAATATTGTTTCTTTAAATGTATCACATATATAATTGAGTATCCAAGCTGAACGTATTTACCTTATTAACCTACATTATTTAGAGGTTTTACCGTCACTGTTCACTTTGCAGGGGAACTTGCCCCTGAGCTTAGTGAATGAAATGATTCTCTGTAAGCTTCCATCATTTCATAATTTTCAAACACAAATGCTGTTTTTGTTTTTCATTATTTTCCTTACACATAATTGTGTATCTTTTGCAAAGTGAAACTTCACAATTTTTTTTGCAAAGTGAAACTTCCCTTTTAAAGTAAACAGCCTATTTGCCTTTATTATATCAACCCCAGTGGGTGCAAATAAAGATACTGGATACGGGCAAGCAATCACTTGGAACAAAGTAGATTAGCGAAGACTGAAAACTAGAAAAGGGGCCCAAGATATTTAACAAGATCATGCATCAAGTAAGAACCTTTTTTTTAGGATACTAGTACAGTGCACTGAGCTAACTTATAAACTGAGTATCTTAGAAATGTATTAAAAACCTGATAATGTTGTTTCTAGATGAGAAAAAAAAATAGGGTCTGGGGAAAAGAGCAGCAGACTGGGGTTCTTCCAGGACCAGTAATATAAAGTCACTGGTTACATACACAAGTTCAAATATATGCTTGTATTAGCAGTATACACTATATTGTCAAAAGTATAGACACCTACCTTTATACAAACTGAACTTTACTGGCATCCCAGTCTTAGTCCATAGGGTTAAAAATTGAGTTAGCCCATCCTTTGCAGCTATAACAGCTTCAACTTTTCTGGGAAAGCTGTCTATGGGAATGTTTGACCATTCTTCCAGAAGCGCATTTGTGAGGTCAGACAGGCCTGGCTCGCAGTCTCCACTTTAATTCACTCCAAAGGGGTTGAATGAATGAATGAATGAATGAATGAAAACTTATATAGCGCAGCACATGCGAAGTAAATCGCCTCTGGGCGCTTGTTGTTCCTGTCTCCTTTGGAATCAAAAGAGATGAGTCTTAATCTTTCTCCTGAAGACCAAGTAGTTCTCCTCCAGCCGAATGCTGGCTGGTAGGGCGTTCCATAGCCTGGGACCTTGGACAGCGAATCTTCTGTCCCCTTTGGACTTGTATCTGGCTTTCGGTATCTGAAGCCGATTTTGATTGGTGGATCGTAGAATACGATTGGGATTCTGAATTTTTAACTTTTCGCATAGATAATGGGGAGCATTCCCATGAATACATCTATGCGTTAGACAGAGAGCTTTAAAGGTGATTCTGTCTTTAACTGGTAGCCAGTGAAGGGATCTCAGTGAAGGTGAGATTGATTCCCAGGGTTTTTTCCCAGTCACAAGTCTGGCGGCCGTGTTTTGAACGACTTGAAGACGAGCGATTTGGTACTTAGGGAGTCCGAGGTAAAGGGCATTTGCATAGTCCAATCTGGAGTTTACAATAGCTCCCACCACGACCGCTACATCTTTCTTGGGAATGAAAGGAATAAGTCTGCGTAGTAGGCGCAGCAGATGGTGAGATCCGCTGACTACTGACCCTATTTGTGCGTTCATTGTCATGTCGGAGTCAAAGATGACCCCAAGACTTTTGACTTTGGCGCTAGGGGAGATGATTTTGCCCAGAATGGGCGGGGGGAACCAGGTTGTTGCCGATTGGTTCCTACGCTTAGCGTGAAACAGAAGAAGTTCTGTTTTCGCTCCGTTGAGTTTGAGATAACTCTTTGTCATCCAGTCCTCTATCATAGAGAGGCATGTCTCTAGATTGAGGTGGTGATCCTTTTTATTGCAAATGCGGAAGTACAGTTGCGTGTCGTCTGCATAAGAGTGATATAGCAGTTTTTGGCTGCTGATGATTTCAAAAAGAGGACGCACATAGATGTTGAATAACATCGGCGACAGGGGAGATCCTTGAGGGACCCCGCATGATAATGTGCGTTGTTCAGAAGTGAAGGGTCCTAACTTCACTATTTGCGATCGGTTATCCAAAAAAGAGGAGAACCAGGATAGATCGCTTTCTGCGACTTTGGCTATTTTAGCCAGCCGAGTCAATAATAGCTTGTGATCTACGGTATCAAAGGCTGCGCTTAGGTCCAGCAGAACCAGAAGAGAAGATTCTCCTTCGTCTGCGGCCTCGAGAACGTCATCCCAAATCTTAAGCAATGCTGTTTCCGTCCCGTGTCCGGGACGGAATCCTGATTGAAATGGGTCTAGTAGGTTGTGGGTGTCTAGATGCTGTTGCAGCTGCTGTACCACTGCTTTCTCCATTACCTTGGAGAGAACATTTAGGCCTGTTATGGGGCGCCAATTGAGTGGATCCTTCGGATCCAGGGTGGCTTTCTTCAAAATGGGTTGAATAAAGCCCTCCTTCAGCTGGGGGGGCATTATGCCCTCCCTGAAGGATTGGTTGATAAGTTGCGTGACAGGAGGTGCCAGGATGTCGGCGCATTCCTTCAGCAGTTTGGTGGGGATAATATCATTTGGCGCAGTGCTGTTGCGCAGAGCGCCGATGATATTTTTTGTTGTCTGAATGGAGATGGGTTCCAGCATGAACTCACCTAACTTTGGTGAATTGCTGCCGGTGGTATGTACATAACTGCGGGGGGGGCTGGGAGAGCAATTGTTTTGCTGAATGCTTTGCCGGATTGCCTCAATTTTGTTAATGAAGCAATCCGATAACTCATCGCAAAATTCTTGTGTGTCCAAGTTGGGGGCTTCAAGGCATCCTGGATTCATGGTCTGAGTGACCATCTTGAAGAGTTCGCGGGGGCGATTTAGGGCACCGTTGATAGCCTCAGAAAAATAGTTTTTCTTGGCTTCGAAGATTTGCTTGTAGTATTTCCTGGTTATTACCTTGTAGATCGAGAGGTTCTCATCTGAAGAGTTTCTTTTCCAGGCTGCTCTTCTACGCTCTTGCTTCAGTGACGCCAGCTGGCTGTTGAACCAGCTGGAGTTATTTTTCCTAAACTGGGTCTTTCGTTTCGGCGCTATCAAGTCAGCTGACTGCAATAGTGCGGTGTTTATGGCCTCTAATGTTTCTTCCGCTGTTAGGTGTGGCTGAATTGTATTTATTTTTTCCCCTAACGTGGCTTTGAAGAGTTCCGAGTGGAGCTTCTTCTGACATCTGGTCCAGTGTGTTGTCACTGGGTTTGATGTTTTTGTTAAGGGGGGGAATTCGGAAATAATGAATTTGATTGCATGGTGATCTGTCCATGGCAATGGTTCATTTTCCAAGATTTTTATTTTCAGATCTTGCCTGAAAATAAGATCGAGCGTGTGACCAGAAGCATGTGTGGGCCCACATACTAGTTGCTGAAGGCCTAATCCTTCCAGGTGGTCGATACAGGCGTCGGCAATGGGGTCTTGCGCGGAGTTGGCCCAGAGATTGAAGTCCCCGAGCAGCAGAACATGTTTGCTGTTGAGGGTGTAAGTGGAGACAAACTCCGTTAATGGAGATATCAGCTGCGATTTTGGGCCGGGTGGCCTGTAGCAGAGAAGAATGTGGATAGTCTCCTTGGAATTTGTTTGCAATTGCAGGGTAAGGGTTTCCATAAATGGAAGAGGGTTTTGAAGGGCTGGTTTAGTGACCGCAAGGTGCGTCTTGTGGATTACCGCCAGTCCTCCCCCTCTTTGCCCTATTCTGTTTTCCGTTACGATGCGGTAGTTTTCTGGCACCAGTTCTCCTAGAATGGTGTTACAGTCGGCTGTGAGCCAGCTCTCTGTAATAAAGAGGCAATCTAAGTCGCATTGTAAAATGAGGTCACGGATTTCCAGTCGGTGTTTTACTGCCGATCTTGTATTGATCAAAGCACAAGATATGTGCTTAGGTTGGGGTGAATGGCTGAAATACCTGACAGTCGATCGTTGATCGACTCTCCATATACGCTCAATTTTTATGACTTTTTTGGTGATGGCTGGTAGTGTTGCGGCGGATTGCCTCAAACTCCAAATGGTTTCAGCGGAATATTGCTGATGTGCCATGGTCGCCAAGCACCGGGGAGGGGGGGGAGGGGGGGGCTTCCGGGGTGATGGGGAGAGGAATTCGCCGATTCCTCTCTCCAGGCTTGGTCCAGAGGAAGGCAAAAAAAACCCTAGGTTAAGTTCAGGACTCAGTGCACTCCACTCCAAACTCGCTCATCCATGTCTTTATGGACCTTGCTTTGTGCACTGGTGCGCAATTATGTTAGAACAAGAAGGGGCCATCCCTAAACTGCCCACAAAGTTGGGAGCATGAAATTGTCCAAAATGTCTTGGTATACTGACGCCTTAAGAGTTCCCATCGCTGTAACTTAGAGGCCAAGCCCAACCCCTAAAAAAGCTACCAGTACCATAATCCCCCCTCCACCAAATGATTTGGACCAGTGCACAAAGCAAGGTCCATAAAGACATGGATTAGCGAGTTTGGGATGGAGGACTGGCCTGCATAGAGTCCTGACCTCAACCCAATATAATACATTGGGGATGAATTAGTGCGGAGACAGCGAGCCAGGCCTTCCTGCCTAACATCGGTGTCTGACCCCACAAATGTGCTTCTGGAAGAATGGTCAAATATTTCCATAGACACCCTCCTAAACCTTGTGGACAATCTTCCCAGAAGATTTGAAGCTGTTATAACTGCAAAGCAATGGCCAACTCAATATTGAATCCTACGGACTAAGACTGGGATGTGATTAAAGATCATAGTGTATATTCTAAACATGCAAGCACATAGGACCAGGCTTTTTTCTTTCTGTGTTTGGTTGAGTTGTTATCTTACTACACAGTATGCCTTTGATAATATCTAAACCAAAAATCCACAACTCAAAATTGTGAATATAACATAAACTAAACTAGACATTGGACTAGTTTTAAGAATGGGCAATATAATTTAAAAATAGTGGGAATGTAGTCACAACATACCATGCTTACTACTAGCAAAATGATGTATAATTCAGTTAGAGATCAAAATAAACTCTTCTTTGCATTGAGAAATATACATAGTAATGTCTACAAATATTACCACATAATGCAGCTAAAACTATGTATATTACCGCTGGATGGCATTAAATAAAATGTGTAAAACATTGGAAAAATCAGAGGAAGAACAACATGACTAAGGTCAAGACTCAAATTTGTCTTCCAAAATACTCATACACAGACTGAAAGTGGTCAGTCTGGCATGCAATTAAACACTGATGGTCCTTCCTATAATCAAAAACTTCTCTATGTTTAGCTTTAATCTAATTGTTGTATATTTGTAAGAAACCTAGATGCTGATTAGTGAAAGGCAAGAAAACAGAAGCACACAAACTCCAGTGACAAAAGAGGCTTTGAGCATAAGTTGGATGTGGAGGTCAGACAGATACTGAATGTCACCAGATGTTAGACCACACAGGTCTGCTGTCTGGCAACTAGGAACAGCACACCAAAAGATCACCTCTGCCAGGTATTTTGCATTAAGACAAAAATCTTATTTCATGTAGTGTTTGTGATATTGATACTCATAATGAATAAGCTACAGTAAATCTAGAACAGCTGCAACGTGAATGCATTTTCATTCCAGTAATATACATAGGTTTGTCTTAAACCTGTATTAATAATAATATTTAAAAAAATTTGGGGCACTCAAATTCAAGCCCCCTGTTTCCCATAGTTTGCAGGGCCAGTGACGGGGCTGAGCACTCTCTATTGAGGGGATTCAAGTCCTATGCAAATATCAACTTATACAAACATTAACAGATTGGGGCATCAGGGAACAAGATTAAGTCCAGCACAAACATACTAGGGCGCCTGCTAAACAGTTTGTTTCCTTATTATAGGTTTATTTGTAAAAATAGGCATATCCAAATCACGTATGCATTAGAACATATAATAAGTAATAAATATGTTAGTTAAATCATCATCCATTGCAATTTTAGATGAGTGTATCCATTATGTTCACAAACCATACTATGAATAAGATTTAGTGTAAAATGCATTTGCAATCATTTTTTTCTAGGGCATGGATGTTTTAAGAATCTGTAGGCATCATTTTGGGACCATTGGCTGCTGCTCAAATTCCCCCTATACCTGCATAAACATGATAAGGACATATTTTGGGGGAAGGGACTGCTGTGAAAATTACTTGTTAAATTCTGTTTCACATTTTGTTTTTTTTTTGCTGATAAACTATGTCATACAGCTTCATTATATGTTCTGCATTTAGTTATGATGATTTTCTTTTTTCAGTCATTTATATTATGGTTTTGTGGAGAATTTGGCAGGCTCAGTATAACAAGATGCCAGCATTTCTCATTAAAGCTGAAATCTGGAAAAAAACAAATGTTGTGAAAATACAAGAGTCATGTATATTCTTACTTGAATTTTACAGGTGGATTACTAAAAGCAATTAGACTCTGAACTTAGCAAGTGTATTTGCATTCATTTTCCTCGGAGCTTAGTCAATGTGGTAATGGTCTGCCTATTTCCATCATACAGCCATGTGCAGGCAAATTTTTTTTTTCCTTGCACCTGATTAAGCATTATTTACAAACTGAGGCTTCAGCACATTAACACATTAAGTTCTGGGGAAAATTAGTGCCACTGCACTGGCGAAGTGCCCAGTCAATTTGCCTTTAGTAAATCTACCCTTTAGTGTCATTTGTGTATTTCTTTCATATCTGTGCATATCTGTAAAATAACATATTTTGCTTTTGTGCAGGAGTTTCCTGTAATAAAGACTGGTCACTGCTCCTCTTGTGCAAGGTGACCGGTCATGTATACACCCTTTTCAGCAGACAGCCTAAAGTAGAGGATTCAACTGGGCCTCACCCATGGTTCTTATCTCTGTATAGGTTATGTGCAGCACAGTAGTGATGTTAGCACTACTTTTAGCAGATAATATCTGAGTTGGCAAAGGAATTTGGTGCACACAAAGTGAACTTGCTTCCTGTTCATCTCTTGAAGAATATATTTCAAACAACTTAAATTGGCCCAAGTCCCGATTTAAGTTTCATTGCGCATCATTCCTATCTAGGAAAAAAATGTTTTTAAAGGTAACCACTTTTAGCAGATATTCTCCCATATCAACGATCAGTCAATGTGTTAGCCATCCACTTAATACTGAAATGTAAAAACAGAAAAAAAAACAGCATCGGCAACCAAAATTATGCATTCAAAAAACGTGTACTTGACCTCAACCCTATAGTAATCCTTTAAAAAAAATGCCAACTGCATTTTACTGAAAATTATACTGAACAGACACCTGATAAAACGTTTTTGTAACTGCAAATCATCTGCCTATTTATTTTTAAACACCTGCAAAGCTGCTGTTTAAATAGTAGTGATGTCATTCACACCAATGCCATTTGCTCTAGCGTTAAGCTTACTGAATAATCCCAGACTCGGTTAATTAACAGAATATAAAAACATGAGTTACACCTGGACAAATATAACCCAAGTGGGTAGGGTCACATTAACATTGCTAACACTCGTTAGATTATAATTTTTCTACAGGAGAACAAATTAAATAGAATTAGTCTGTAATCAATACAACACTACACAATACATTCAAATTATTTATCTCTGGTTTTTGATGTACATGGTAGTAAATTTACAATGGGAATTATTAAAGTATATGAACTATCCAATGCACAGGAAAATTCGAAAACTCTCTCTGAAATGTCTATATAAAATACAGACATTTGACAAACCTTCAGACCTTGTGGCTGTAGAACATTCAAACACTGGCTAAAATTCCAAAAAAAAACATCTAGTACCTGGAATCCCTAGTTCTTTAATTTTCTTACATGTGAATAATCCATCAAGTAAGAAAAATATGGTACTTAGATGTGGCTTTTGAGTAGAAGTAAGAAGTCTACCAGAAGTTCTGTGCAATGGTATGCCCAAGAAATGCAAAAACATTGTACAGGAAACAACGCTCAGCAAACACTCAAAATTAAATATACATTTTGGTGGAGATGACATTTAAGACTTTTAGTTATGTACCAAATCAAATACAGCACACAAAGTCACTGACTAAATATATAGCAAATTAGATTTCGTTAAGATAATTGTTCTGTAAAGCATCCAAAAATCCCATGTTTATATTTGCATTGTTAATGAAAACCAACATTATCCATAGAGTTTTTTAAGCAAACACTGACCAATACAATAAATCAGTTGCAAACCTGACCATAAAATGAGATATTCAAAATAATATTAAAAACTTCCATACTGAAAACCTGGAGGCCATTTCCCACTAACCAGATTTTTATATTCTTGGCTTTTTCAGTCTACTTTACTTGGCAGGAGAAAATGCATACTTTTTTCCTCCTTCATTTCATATTTTAAATGAAAGATTTAAGAAAGTGCTATAACGTATTGCAGGTTATGAAAAATAAGAAATCTGATACTAAGGACATGCATTTCTATTTATCTATTAATACTGATTTTAATTTCTTTAAAAATGTGCTTGAGTGTTTTCAGCTGAGCTGCAATTTTGACCCTAGTACTTGTAATGTAGAGGTGTTTGGTGGCTTGTCATGTTGTTACTATAGTTGCAGAAAATAACTCCCCTGTTATAAAAATGAGGCCTCCAGTTCCTACACACTTGGAAGCAAATACTTGCTAATTGCAGTGTGGTTAGTTTGAGGACAGTACAGAAAAGGATGAGATGTGTAATACTGCCACCAGTTGAGTTGTAAACTACTTTATCTGAGCACTGATGCTGGTCTGGAACTCCAATGAAAACCAGGCAGAGTGCAAACTGGATCAAAGGATGCTAACACTTTTTCTACAATACTTGTGTGTACAAATTGGAACAAACTATAACACTGCCAAAAGTTCTTCAGCAATTTAGCAACAGTGTTTTATAAGAAGAAGATTTAAACCATATGTCAACATGACTGTTGTAAGTATCCCTGGCAGTGTTATTGTTTGTCTCAAACTCTATCACTGTCACTTTTGCAGGACAGCTTGGACTGCATGTGAATGCTGAGAGATATAAAAATAAATTAATCTAAAATAAAAAAGTGAATCTGTACACCACATGCTAAAATGATGTGTCTTAACTGTAATGTCGCATACACACGACCATTTTTCGGGTTCTAAAAAAATATTTTTTGTTTACTGTCATTAAAGACATGTGTGGGCTTCAGAGCATTTTTCGGGTTCTAAAAAATGGCCACATTTTTTTTAGAACATGCTCTATTTTTTCACATTTCACAAATTTGTTGTCGTTTTTAAGGTTGCAAAAAATGGTCATGTGTGGGCTTTAACGACGTGAAAAATCTGTGCATGCTCAGAAGCAAGTTATGATACGGGAGCGCTCCTTCTGGTAAAACTACCGTTTGTAATGGAGTAAGCACATTCATCACGCTGTAACAGTCAGAAAAGCGTGAATCGTCTTTTACTAACACAAAATCAGCTAATGCAGCATAAAGGGTGGCGCCACCCGAATGGAACTTCCCCTTTATAGTGCCGTCGTACGTGTTGTACGTCACCGCGCTTTGCTAGAGCATATTTTCACGATCGTGTGTAGGCAAGGCCGTTTAATTGATCGGGTTGAAAAAAAAAGCCTGAAAAACATCATTTTTTAGAACCCGAAAAATGGTCGTGTATACGCGGCATAATACACAATTTTTATAATAGTAGACCCTTATCTGTCCTTTTTTGCCTTTTCAGACTTCTTTAAAGTAAACACAAGATCTGTCTCCTTTTCAGTAAAATGTTTCTGTATAAGTCACTCTTAGACAACACAAGTCATTCATCTTACCCAACCTACAAGAACAAACTCTTCATATCCACTCTGAGGTATCACTGTCTCTCTCTGCTTTTCTTGTCATCTTTGTGACTGGCTTTTTTCCACTCTGCTGGTGACTCTCGTTCTCTCTTGCATTCAACCAGTTCCACTTTGCTGCTTAGTCACTACATGGCCTATTCACTGGCTTATTTTAGATAAAATGTACCATAATACCAGAGATAGATGACAAGCCATCAGTCTCTGTATGTGGCTCGGGGTATGTGTGTTTTGTAGGCCAATGCTTAAGTTTACAGTTCAATTTACTGGCTTATTCATTGAATAAGCAATGAAGGTATCAGAAAATGGCAGGCTACCAGATAACAGGCTACATCTGTCCCTCGGACAGATTCGATGGTTAGTACGTAAAAGCATCGGACCAAAAACCTGTGCATGCTCAGAATCAAGTCGACGTATGCTTGGAAGCATTGAACTTCGTTTTTTCAGCACGTCATTGTGTTCTACATCACTGCATTCTGGTCTGATCGGATTTTTGGTCCGATGGTGTGTACACACATGAGACCATCAGACCACTTCAGCCTGGTCCGATGAAAACGGTCCATTGGACCAGTTTAATCGGACCGGTCTGATCGTGTGTACGTGGCCTAAGTGAGCAGGGGACATGCTCAAAAAAAAACAGAATTTGAGGAGTGGAGGTTATAAGTACAATTTGTTCAGTAAAAAAGTATCCTATTCAACAGCTATGGGTATTTCACATTACACATTTAGTTTTGCTTTATGAATGTGTGTATATAGTATTTTTTTTCTCTTAGTTTTGTATAGAGCATGCTGGAGGCAGAAACTGCCTGTAGCTATTTTTGCCACTCCCAATACCCCTTTCCCCTCTGCTCACCTGTCCCAACATGCAATAAATGGTCTCCTAGAGCAATGCTAATGCTCCCTGTGTACACACACGCACATTGAGTCTGCAATGAGAGACCTATTCTTGGTCTCAGTGTCTCAAGTGCGTTTAGGCTCCATACACACTTGTGCAACTCCAAAGTTGCACCAACTGGGTGCAACAGAACAGGATCCGGCTGCACAGTGCAGGAAAGTATAACACAGTTAATTTTTTCATTTAAAAAAAATGAAGGTTTAATGTTACTTTGTGTCTGCACATATGTTACTTGAAATTTCACAACCTTTTTACTGAACATGAAATCCATTTTTTTTTCTTTTTAAAACATAACTGATAACTGATTATGCAATGAAAATAATGTGAACATTCAACATATGTGTGTTGTTTACACAGGAACAAGATGCTACCATGTAAAACAAGCTGGAACTATCCTTTTTGGGAAAATACATGTTACCCATGACACTACAATCCATCATCTCTTTCAAATCTTTCTATAAGAGGCACATTCATTATCTAGTCATTATTGAGAACTATGCACACATGTGAATGAAACTGTTGTCTTTAGGTTTGTGAACAGAATAACTGTTTAAAGGTTTCTGGCCTCCGTGTATCTTACCTGTCATTATGGAAGCAAAAGGCGGGTGAGGATCAAAGGGGCACTTCAATCTTCCTGTCTCCAGGTTTTGTGTATCAAGTTTGAATACTATTTCCTGCAAGAAAAGTGCTTGTATTATATCGTATTAGAATGATTCTTAAGAAAATAAAATGTCAACATAAGCTAACTATAATTTTCAACATAGCAAGCAGAAAAGATACATAGGTCCAAAGACAGATGTAGATACTCTCTAGTAAATATAAAAATAAAATGTTGGTCATTTATTAAAGATAGAGATATTGTACGGTAAGTTGTAATAGAAACTGTTGTACAGTATGTACTGTACATGCAAAAATATTCTAAATCGTATTATATTATATTGATGGATAGCCCTGGCACCACATCTGAAAATGAACATAAGTCTTTACATAAAAATAAAAAAAAGGTTTATTGACACCACACAACATACAATAATATAGTTAAAATGTTAAATATATTTTTTAGTTTTCATAAATTTTAAATCATACAATATTTCTACTGTACTTAAAATAATTATAATTATACTGGTTGTTAAATCTTATATTGTTTTAAACCTGCTTATGCTTTACCTTCACCTTCCACTGATCCTCTATAGTATGCTATATCATACTCAGCTACTGTATGTACATATAATACTGTATATTCAGATACAGTATATCAGCATAATTATTGCTGTCAGTCCAGTGGGGTGAAGGCAGCTCAATGCCTATTCTTATGGATTCTTTATAATTAAACTCATATGGTAATAGACAGGTTAATCATTGCATGAATGATACTCACCTACAATCCACAAGTATTCCCTTACGTGACTATATGAGATATAATAACACTGATGATCCTGGTGGCTCATTTCTCCATCTATTATTGCCCCTGCATTTGCCTAACTGAAGTTCTTCTAAAGCTCTTCTGATGAAGCAGGCAATATTTTGTCTGTAAAAAGCTTTGAGCAACCTTCAACCCACTGGACTCACAACATTAACCACTTTGACATATACATATATACATTGATATAAACTGTATATAGAACATTTCTATTTTTCTTAAACTTAGTATGACTCAGTATGATATTATAAAAGGTCAGTGGACGGTGAAGGTGAAGCACAGTGAGGTTTAAAACAATATGTGTTAATGCAATTATTTTATATTTAGAATATTTATGCTTATAGGGGTGGGGCCACAATTGTGATCCCTGTGACCCACTGATGCTACGCCCAAAACAGAAGATAAAAGACATAAATTTCTAGTGGTCCTATGGCACATTTTGAAGCTAAGATTTCAGGTTCCCCGTAAAGCATTTAAAAAGCCATGTCTGTTTGTATTACTGTTAAAACTGACCTGAAAAGGGGCCCTTAATAGGTGAGGTTGAAGATAAGCTTGATTGCGACTATGTAGTAACCCTTCAATGTGTGTGAGTTGGGCCTTTGCCTTATAGAAGCTGCATTAACAAAACAATGGGTCCCTGTAGTAAGCCTTAACTATCTAAAGCCTGGTTGCTTGCAATACACAACTGCACATAAAACTGAGTTAATAAATAAGCCTGAAAATCTAGAATCCCTAACAAAGATATGTGTACATTGAAATTTCCTTTATAACGTTAAACCCACCTCCATACTGTGAAAAACTGTCAAAAGGAAAGGTTACTTTCAAGCACATGTTAGCCTTGTCTAACTTTCCTATAATTCTGTGGCTATAGACTGTTTACTTCTAAGGGAGATGGTACATGAGCAGTATAGACAGTCAGGGTACTCCTGAGGATGAGAAGCCATGGGCAGTGCAAATCTGTGTCTTAGTGGATAATGTCAAGCCTAACACAGATTTAGAATAGTACTTGAATTATTCTTCTAGGGTGCTTTTCAGTACCTTGTCTTTCATTAACATGGATAATCATTGCTGTCAGCACCTGGCATGGATACTCATGACTACTTAGCTGAAATCATTGTATGTTTTTGATTCAATGTTTTGTTTCACTGGGAGAATTTAAAGGTTAGTTTTCCATTCACCAGAGAAGTAATATTCTATTTTTCCATAAGCAGATCTTGAAACTGAAAGGGAACCCAAGTGAATAAAAAGGTGAAATCACGGTTTTAAAATGTCATCACCCTATTAATCTTCTTTATTTTTATAATTTTTCTTCCTCAGAACTCTTATATCAGTATTAGTTTTTCTAACGGGTACAATTTACACATCTGAAAGGTGTGAACAAATTTCTTTACTACCCGACTTGTGATTCATCATCTGCCAGATCGTTGGAAATACATACATTTCTGCAACCTGTCATAAAAAAGGTGATAGATGATGAATCTCAAAGGTTATGTCAAGTTTACATCTATATAACATACCTCTTTTTGACTTCCAAGTTCGACATACCCACACAGAGGGTGAAAGGCCCCAGTTCCACATGTATATAGATGGGTCTTGTTGTAGTGATGAAGGACTTTAATGAAATTTGCACATTCCTCCTAAAAAATAGTTCATGTGTTATAGGTATATGTAATATAGTATATATATGTCACAGATAAATAAAAATATATTTACTACTAGATATTATAACATGGATATACTATAGCTAGAACTAACAATCTCCTTAAAGCAGAGCTCTACCCAAAAGAGGGCGCTCCACTTGTCTGCCACCTCCCCCCCCTCTGCTGCCACATTTGGCACCTTTTGGGGGGGAGTGGGTACCTGGTTTTGACAGGTATTTGCTCTCACTTCCAGCTGAGTTTGCCAAGGCAAAGTGAGCCAGAAGTTTAGCTCCCCCCTCCTTTACCCTGCATCTGGCCCATTCGCAGAGTGTAGCACGATTCACGCATGCTCAGTAGGAAACCAGCAGTGAAGCCACAAGGCTTCACTGCTGGTTTCCCTTAGCCGAGATGGTGGAGCCAGCACCTGAGAGATGAATCCAGAATTGGCTCAGGTGAGGACACCGCTGGATGCCTGGTCAGGTAAGTGCTCTAAAGATAAAAGTCAGCAGCTACAGTATTTTTAGATTCTGACTTTAAATTTTTGGAGGGCCCAGAACTCAGATTTAAGTATTATGAAAACCTTACTATTATAATACAATAATACATTATAGTGGAGTATCAAGATATCATACAAACCAATATATCATGAATATGAAAACCTCCCCCAACTGGTGTAGTTACAGTTAAGGGGCAATAGCTTGATGTCAATTTACAGTTTTATTATACATAAACATGGACTGTTAAATGCTATTTTAAATGAATACAAGTTGGATGAATAGATTTTGTGGGTTGTGTTTGTATGAAAGTTCACCCCTTGTTCCATACATCTACGTGATGCTACAAAGTAAGCTATATTAATACCACCATGCAAAAGGGCATATTTATAAAGCAACTAGTGAGATATTCACAAAATATTTAAAATGATTCCAAGTGTTTTTTTTAATAACAAACATGCCGTACTTACCTGCTCTTGAGCTTTAGAGCAGCCCTGAACCTCCTTTTCTGGGATCCCCCACCAGCACTCCTGACTTCTCCTGTCTTCCAGCTTGCTATGCTCCTTCCATAGCCAGGCTATGTGTATCAATTGACACACACAGCACTCCTTGGACCCACCCCAGCTCCCTCCTCACAGGATTTGATTGACAGTAGCAGGGGCCAACGGATCCTTCTGCTGTCTTGGATGTCCAGTGAGGGGAGAGAGAGAGCAGAGCCGTTGCTCTCAGGCAGGAGGCTGAATTGGTAGATTGGTAGGTATTTGGGGGGGGGGGCAAAAGGGGGGGGTTAAGCTTATCATAAAACAGTTTTTGTAACCTTAATACAGAGAATGCATTCATTAGGATAAAAAATAAAGTCTTTTGTCTTTCCAATTACTTTAATGCAAGTGAATCTTTCTGGGACATGTGTTTTAAATTACAGGGAACAATTAACCACATGCAAATATTTGGTGATTGTCACTTTCATTGCTTTATAAATATGCCTTAAAATATTTTTTTCTGGAGTCTGTTATAGTTCATATAATCTGTCCTTATATTACCTTTTTAAATTAAAAAATATATATTTTAAATGTACAGTACATGTAGTATGTGTCTCATATATTTATACATTTCAAAAGTAAACAAACTCAGTCTTCCTTGTAAAATGCAATATTACTTCTATTTACACTGATCACATTACTTTATATATTATGTAAAAATAACATGAAAATGTTGACATAACAATAAAATAGACAATACATACAGTTCACACACGGGCGACTTGTCAGGTGACTTAGCCGCCTGACAAGTCGCGCTCCGTTCGGTACTATGGAGCCATTCTAATAGGAGCGACTCAAGTCGCTCCAACTTAGAAAAAGGTTCCTGTACTACTTTGGGATGACTTCAGGGCGACTTGCATTGACTTCTATACAGAAGTCATATTGCAAGCCGCCACTGAAGTTGAGTGCAGATCGCCTTGCCGAGTCGCGCTGCAAGTCATGCTGCCTCTGTGTGAACCGGCACTTAAGTATAATTGTATAAAATATATTGCTGTTATACAATGTTGTTTATGCAACAATATTAAATACCCAATATACAGGTAAAGACTAGCACAAAAGGTAACGAGGCCCAGTCTTGATAAAATGAATACAGTTTAAACAATAGCATTAGTTAGTCTAATACTATTTTGAAATAACATTAAATACATGATACAATACAAATGTGCTATCGTTTGTCAATATTGATTTTTCACTCCCAAGCCCAATTTCATAAGAAACCTTATCACAAGTAAGGTACACCTCAGTGATAGCTAAATGAATAGTAATATTTACAAGGTGCACTTTTTATAGGAGATTAGATACATTCTACTTGGTATGGGGTAATACATAACTAATAAAGAAAGGTGTTTTATTATGTAAGGAAACATTATTCAACTTTTTTGAGCTTGTAAGCCACATTCAAATATCAATTCTACAGAATACAGACACACTAATATATATATATTCAGTAGAGCAAAGCAACATGCAATGGACATTTGAGGCCGCGTACACACAATCAAATCTGTCTGCTGGAAATGGTCTGCTAGACCGTCCCAGCAGACAGATTCGATCGTGTTTACGGGCGAGCCGACGGATTTGGCCACCCGACAGATTTCAAAGCATGCTTTGAAATCTATCGGGTGGGAACCCGTCCGCCCGACATGTCTGCTGGTTAGTACACTTACCAGCAGACATGTCGTCTCGTGTTTTACTTCCTGGTGCGGTGACATGGCGGCGTCAACGTCACCGCCACGTCACCGACACGTCAGCGCGCCGTCTGCTGGCGGGGATTTTGGTTTGCTCGTGTGTACACGCGAGCAAACCAAAATCCAAAGAGACAGATTTGTTCAAATCGGTCGGTCCGACCGATTTGAACAAATGAATTGCCTCGTGTGTACGAGGCCTGACAGAAGAAAATGCCAGCAACCCATCAAATTACATTTTACTATAGTCATTTCAGTTAAGAGATCATTTCTGATAGGCCGCTCCTACCTAATGCACTTCATAAATCATTATTGCACTCTTTACATTCTTTTTGAATATTTTCTACGTGTTGTTGAACTAAAATAGCACTCAAAAACTGTTAAAACCTTAATAATAATAAATATATTCAGCAACAGTTGCTTGACCCCATGCTTATAAGATGCATACAATTCTGCAGCTGTAGAGACAGCCAAGTATTGAGCACCTGCTAAGGAAAATTTAGATTCACAAAGAACCAAGGCGGGGACTATGGAGTAATATGGTTTACCATTCATCTTTAATTTCACAGCACCTTAGTTCTTTTTAGTAACTTAGCCAAAAACTGTTTTTATGACCTAATGGATTTTGGCACACCAAGGCTATATCTTACAAGTCCATATACCTTGCTGTAATAATGGTCTCTATCCATTTAGTCCAGTGGTTCTCAACCTGGGGGTCGGGACCCCCTCGGGGGTCAAATGATGATTTGCCAGGGGTCACCAGATTCTGGAGTAGGGGAAGGAATAAAAATAGAGAATACGTGGAAAGGAAAGGAAAAAAGTGTGAATAACAAATAAAAAGGGAGAGGAAGATTAAGAGAAAGAGCAACAAAGATGGCTAGATTGAGCGATGGGGTGGGGGAGAAGAAATTAGGATAGAGAAAAAATGTAAGGGTTAGGGGTGTAAATTACTTGTTTTGCCTTGGGTACTGACAACCCACGCTACGAAAATGTTTACTGTTAGGGGTCCCCGCAACTTGGAAAATGTTATCAAGGGGTCACGGCATTAGGAAGGTTGAGAACCACTGGTTTAGTCAATTAAATATATTTTTGTGAAACTCCCCTGCTCATTTTACTATCCAACAGATTCAGGTTAACAAATTACTACTTCTTCTTTAAATAACATTTATAGTATTTAGATATTCATTGACCTTATCCAATGACTGCTGGTCCTCCCCATGTCCAATTGTTATTTACATTTCTATTTTCTAAAAGGGGTTCCTTTAAGCTAGTGCATTGTTGGTTCACTTACCTTTTCCTTCGATTTCCCTTCTAATTCTATGCCTTCCCTCGGCTAACTCCCCCCCCCCCCCCCCCTCCCAATATGATCCTAGGCAGATTCACCCATCACTAATGAGCATATTATAGTTAAATAGAGAATTAAAGAAATAAAGAACACTTACATTTGAATCTTTTCCAGCAAGTCTGCAAAATTCCACTCTTTCTTTAGGTGCAGGCCAGTGAATCTAAAATAATAAAATGTGAAATGTCAGTGTACCAACACACATGAATATTGCCATTATTCGAAATCAATTACGTTTTTTGTTGTCTGTTGCTAGGCCTAGTTTCACTCCATAGTTTATACTTGAGCAAGTGGGATGCTATCTAAAAGGACATGAGCAGTGTCCGATCCATTTTAGGTCATGCAAAACTCTAGCCAGTGACATCAGCTGTGGTATGTGTTTATTATATACATCGCTGTTTTACAACAGTGGTTCTCAGCATGCGGTTGATAATATCCATGTTGTTATATATCATTTTCAGAACAGAATTAAACTTGCAGCTGTTATAAATAAAGACTCATATCCACTTTGAATAAAGTGGAAATCAACTGCTCTCTTGGTCAGCCCAAATGATAGTGCATATTTTTCCACTGATGTATTAAATAATGATTGATAAGCTACTTTGATTTGTAAATAAAAAAAAATACCCCATTCTAGTTTTTATGTCCAGAATCTGTGTGTAAACAGAAAAGGAAAAAGTAATGTTCACCTTTGCTTATAAAAAAAATAACCACAATTAAAGTAGTTCTAAAGGCAGGACATTTCTTACTTTAATGCATTGCCAGCATTTAGGTCCTGTCTTGATCCAACAATGTACCTTAGGGCAGCATCACTTCTTTCTATTCCTCTCCTTACCGGACTACGTGAGGGCAGTGGGATACATTGGCTCCTGCTGCTGTCAAGCAGATCCTTTGAGGAGGGAGCAGGGGGCAGGGCCCAGTCCTGCTGTGTGTGTCAATAGACACACACAGTCCGCTTGGAAGTAAGCGAGTCTGCAGGTGTGCCCCATAGGAAGTGGTTTCCTATGATAGCACACTGAGAAGAGGAGTAGAACAATGGTGAAGAACCCGAGAACATGAGATTTGGGCCGCTCTGTGCAATACCATTGCACAGAGTCACTTTAAGATTACATTTTTAAGACTAGATTAGAGAGATAAAATGTAACTGAATTTTTGTTTGCTTTGAATAGAGTGATTAAGGGGTAAGAACCTCTGTCAGGTTTTTTAACTGTCTGTGGACCAGCTGGGGATGATGTCTCTCTTTGGATTTAAAAGTGAGGGAAAAATCTAAAGCCTCATACACAGGACCGAGAATCTAGTCATAAAAGAAACATTGTTTTCCTCGACAAGTTTCTTGTCAAGCTTGACGAGATTATTGTCAAGCTTTCCTTGCATACACACTGTCGAGACAAAATGTTGTCGTTCTCAAACGCGGTGAAGTACAAAACGTATGACAGCACTATAAAGAGGAAGTTTGCGCCACCCTTGGGGCTGCTTTTGTTATTCTAATGTTACCTCATGTTAAATAAAAGTTTGGTGAGAGACGATTTGCACTTTTCAGTCTGTTACAGCGTGACAAATGTGTTATCTCCATTACGAATGCTACTTTTACCGAAGGTGCGCTCCCGTCTCATACTTTATTCTGAGAATTCTAATTTTAAGCATGCAAGCACACAAACTCGTTTCTCGTCGTAAACCAGCCTGACGAGAACCACGATGAGAAAATTGAGACCCCCGATGAGAAAAAAAGAGAGCATGTTCTCTTTTTTTCTCGTCAAGATCCACAACAGTTTTCTCGACGAAAAACATACACACGACCATTTTTCTCAAGAAAAACCTCTGCCAGCATTTTTCTTGATGGTTTTTGCCAAGGAAAGTGGTCGTGTGTACTAGGCATAAGAATATGTATTATCACCAGTATAGCAATTGAGGGGACATCTTCTAATGTGGAAACTTGTTACAGTGACAACTGCCTAAAGTAGATTTTCCTTACTTTTGAGAGTCTACAGCAGAGGAAGTAAAAGGAAATCCCCTGAATAGATCACAGATTTAAATAAAACTGCTGAGTATTCCTTTCCCTATCCATTAAAATAAGAAAATACTTCTGTTGGATTTAGATATACTTTAGAGTACATGAAGTTGATGCGGCCATTTACGTAAATACTAACCAATGTAAACCAAAATGATGCAGAGCTATTTTATATTCATTCTTTATTTTATAATCAGGATGTTGGTGTTAGTATCTATTTTTCTGCCAAAGTAATTCCACACCTGCATTCCTTAGGTATCGTGGCAAAACAAGCATAATGGAAAACAATTTCTCTATTTTTTAAAAGCAGTTGATTGATGTATGTCGTTATTTACATTCTATATTGTGCTTTAATCCTTTCATATTGTTTTTATAGTTCTTCTATTGCAACTTTACGAAGAACATCTGTTTCCTGGTTTATCTGTGCCAACGTCATGTTGTCGATCCAACCACGGCATTATTGATACTGAGTCTAATGTTTTCATATTTGCACAGAAATATATAGGATTTATTTAAAAACTCACTGCTATTAAAAAGTAATGTGAACGTGCTATAGAAAGAATGCTTTGAAAGAAAAGGTAAACAATTGAATCAATGCCTGTAATATTTTTTAACTGGCTCGTTCTCTTGTAAGGTGCTCAAAAAACAGGTTGGCATCAGTGTTTACATTATTGTTCCTTTGTACTGATTTCTATAATCAGTACAAAGGAAAAATAATGTAAACACTGATGCCAACTTTCTTTTTGAGCCATAATTTTCAGGGTAATTACAAATGCAGCTGTTTTCTTTGGTATACCTGTGGTGTAAACATTCATTCTCCACTTAGTAGGCAGCCATTATTGCAAGCAAACATTAAACATTTACTATAACACACAGCCAAAGTTAACATGCTGTCACATTCGTTAAAATTGGTGTTTTTAAAATATTTGCTCAGACCCTTGATTATTTGTATTTAGCAATCCTTTTTTAAATAGTTTCAACATATTAACCACTTCAGCCCCGGACCATTTTGGTGGTCAAGGACCAGGCCACTTTTTGCGATTCGGCGCTGCCTCGCTTTAACTGACAATTGCGCGGCCGTGCAAAGTGGCTCCAAAACAAAATTGACGTCCTTTTTTTTCCCACAAATAGAGCTTTCTTTTCGTGGTATTTGATCACCTCTGCACATTTTTATTTGTAGCGCTATAAACAAAGAGCGACAATTTTGAAAAAAAAAACAATATTTTTTACTTTTTGCTATAATAAATATCCCCAAAAAACATATAAACATTTTTTTTTTTACACAGTTTAGACCGATACATATTCTTACTTCTTCTACATATTTGTGCTTAAAAAAATCACAATAAGCGTTTATTGATTGGTTTGTGCAAAAGTTATAGCTTCTACAAAATAGAGGACAGTATTATGGCATTTTTATTCATATTTTTTTTTACACCATTTTGGGACCATTGTCATTTTTACAGCAATCAGTGCTATAAAAATGCACCGATTACTGTAAAAATGACACTGACAGTGAAGCGGTTAACCACTAGGTGGCGCTGTAGGGGTTAAGTGTTCCCTAGGAAGTGATTCTTACTGTTAGGGGGCATGGCTAAATGTGACACATCACTGATGACCGTTCCCGTTCACTAGGCAAATTAGGGGAATGCCTTGTTTACAAAGGCATTCCCCTGTTCTTCCCTTGTCGACCGCAATCGTGGGCCTCCGAACATCGAGTTCCCGGGACCTGCGGCCGCACTCCACAGGCGCGCTGGGTGGCAGATTTAAAGGGACGTACCTGTACGTCAATATGCCTGCCCGTAGCATGTTGTCGACGTACATAGTCGTACGGTGGTCGGCAAGTGGTTAATTTAACAGGTTAGCCCCTCTGTATGTGATTTTTTTGGGGTCTCTTTATATATGTCTGATTTGCCAAGGGCTTTAAATGTATAAAACCCCTATTTTTGTTAAATTTGGGTTTACCCTTAGAAGATTTTCTTCATGTGTACATTGATTATCTATTAATAAAAGTGTTCTTTGTGGGCTGCAATTTTACTATACATTGGCAGGTCCCCTCTGTTAGTTATGCACACATGGATTGACATATAACACATAAAGCTGTTAGCTGTGTAGCATTGTTACAATGACAATTGCAAAACTTAACTGTAGCAAAATAATTAGCAGTAAAACTTAATTGGCAGCTTGTATCAGAACACATTGAAATAACAAACAAGTGGTATATTCAGTGCAGTGGGAACCATGTCTGTGTAATCACTGCTAAATGAGTTCAATTAAATTACATGTAGTTTAAGTACCGTAATTTGATCTAGAAAAAAAAAAGACCACACACTGGTCAAATAAAGAGAACTTATATAATAAGGCAGAAAAAAAAGTGGCATAAGTAAACAAAAATATATACATTTTATTTTATTTTTTAATATTTCAACTAATTCAGAAACATATTAAGAATAATATTGTCCACAAATTATTATTATTTAGGTACTTATATAGCGCCGTCAATTTACACAGTGCCTTACATATACATTGTACATTCACATCAGTCCCTACCCCCAAGGAGCTTACAATCTAAGGTCCCTACCTCACATTCATATACTAGGGCCAATTTGGTCAGAGGCCAATTGTCTTTGGGGTGAGGGCTGGGTGCCTGGGGGAGGCCCACGTGGGCACAGGGAGAACATGCAAACTCCAGGCAGGTGGTGTCGTGGTCAGGATTGGAACCAGCAACCCTTTTTGCTGCTAGGCGAGAGTGCTACTCACTACACCACTGTGCTGCAAATTAATCTCATTCTTTCAATTTACATGATGTTGTTTAGCTACTCAGTAATCTAATTACAGCAGAATCCAGTTATGGTCACCTAAGGAAAGTTATAAACAGGCTGAAGGCTCTCTAAGAATAACAGGAAAAGAATCGTGCCTATCATCCACTGGACTGCTAGAGCTCGGGCAACAACGGAGATCTTCTTGCATAAATCAGGTGATGAACAGTCAAATTACCTTGTAACATAGATGACTGTGACCAATTAACCACTTTAGCCCCGGACAATTTGGGTGGTCAAAGACCAGGCCACTTATTGCGATTTGGCACTGTGCCGCTTTAACTGACAATTGCACAGTCATGCGACGTGGCTCCCAAACAAAATTGACGTCCTTTTTTTCCCACAATTAGAGCTGTCTTTTGGTGGTATTTAATCACCTCTGTGGTTTTTATTTTTAGTGCTATAAACAAAAATAGAGCGTACATTTTGAAAAAAATCTATATTTTTAACTTTTTGCTATAATAAATATCCCCAAAAAACATATATTTTTTTCCTCAGTTAAGGCTGATACATATTCTTCTACATATTTTTGTAAAAAAAAAAACGCAATAAGCGTTTATTGATTGGTTTGCGCAAAAGTTATACTGTTTACAAAATAGGGGATAGTTTTATGCCATTTTTATGATTTTTTTTTTTTTACTAGTAATGGCGGCGATCAGCGATTTTTTTCACGACTGCAACATTATGGCGGACACATCGGACACTTTTAAAAAAAATGTTGGGATTATTGTAATTTTCACAGCGATCAGTGCTATAAAAATGCACTGATTACTGTGACACTGATCTTCGCTCCGAGTACACAGAGCCGAGATCAGTGTCATTCTCACTAGGTAGAGCAAGGAGATGCTTGTTTACACAAGCATCTCCCTGCTCTATACCTCCGTGAGACGATGGCGGGGATCCCCGCGGCGACCACACAGCGGGCAATTTAAAGGACCATGTACAGGTACGTGATTATGCTTGTTCGTGCCATTCTGCTGACGTATATATACAGTGGGCGGTCCCTAAGCGGTAAAGCAGATATTTCCCAATTAGTGGAATAATACACGTATGTCAGAAGGAAAAAATATTTTATTGTTTTTGATCATTTTGTGATTGTAATTTTAGTGACTTCAGACAAAAATTACAGAGAGACACAGTTTTCTGGTAAAAGAAAATACTTTTTTCTATCTTTTCTTTTTTTGCATGTGCAATATACTGTACATTTCAGATATCTGTAAGATGCAAAAGAGACTTGTGTCAAGGGCGGTGCAACACCATTGCACATGTACTGGATCACTGCCTCATGGCTGAAGAGGGCTAATATCAGCAGCAGAATAAAGGCTTCTGCCAAGATAGTACTAGTTTCTGAAGATTAGTAAGGGAAAGCATTGATCTTTAGCAAGTCAAACCCAGACATAATGCTGTGCATACTTGCACATTTGCAAACCCTGTCACTGCTCCCCATGCTATCGTTTTCTTTAAACACTTGATTTCTGGATATTACTTCCAAAGTCTAGGTAGTGTATGGAAACTATTATGCTATTTTTTCTGTATGCAGCTTAAACTAGTTTCAGCTCTGTACAAATGTGATTTACTGTTTGCTTAATAAATAGTTTAGATCTTTTTTTTTTTTTTTTTTTTTACTGTGCGTCAGAGTCCTTCAGCTAATGTTTGATGTCCATTAAATATAATTCTTCTTTGTTGTAAAACCCTATTTATAATGAAAAATGGTCTAGGGGGTTTAGAAATATGAGCATTATCTCATCTACCAGCACTGCTTCTGTGCAATATTGGAGGTTTGCGTTGCCAAATGCATATTACCTTTTATTTTGTATACATGGATCTAAAAACTAAGCTAAGAAAACACACAATTTTTACTTTTTTATTACTATGGTAAGGACTTTAAAAAGCATTTTTTCTTAAGAAGTAATATTCTTCAGAATCAAATATAAGCCTGCTTATATAGTTTCACTCAATATAGCTGTATATTAGCTTTTAGATTTGTATAGTTACAATATACTTTTAGGTGGATTTACTGTCCCAATGAGAGAATCATAAAACTGTAGCTAGCATGGTATAACAAAGGGATTTTTTTTTATTGAATTTATTCAGTAGTACAATGCCAAGAGCAAAGTAAAGTGCAGCAAACTATAGAAACCAATTCGATTTCACACTTCTGCTGGAGGTTTAAGAGATGGCTGTTGATTACTTGCTAGGGTTACTGTAATTTTTATATCTCACATTGAGTATCATAAAAGATCAAGCGAGTCTTCTGCTTTCAAGGATCAAGCTATCTTAGACATTAAATATTCCTCACCGAATTTGGACAATATGAACCAGGTGACAACCAATCCTGGTGTGATGTCATCAGATTGCAGCCCTGTCTTCTGGCTTGTTTTGTGGTGGTGAGCAGGACAGCTCCCTGGGGCTGGTGCCTGATACACCACAGACTGGAGAATCACAACAGGGCTTCAAGCTAAACTCTTATGTGCAATTTGCAATTGCAATAGTTCATCGCATGTGGAGTTGGAAGCCCTTAACAACAGGGCAGGGAACCCAGTCCCACCTGACATAGCTGAGTAAAGCAGGCTATACAATGGAACCTTGGATTACAAACATAATCCATTCCAGGAGAATGCTAGTAATCCAAAGTACTTGCATATCAAAGCAAGTTTCCCCATTGAAGTCAATGGACACAAAAATAATTTGTTCTGCATTGACTTCAATGGCATGCAATATCGTATGCGGCAAGAGGTGGGGGGCACCGGAGAGCCTCGGAAAGACTTTGTTCCCAAGGTTTGCCAAGGTTAGCTGAGCTGTCCTCTGGCCTTTCCGTGCAGTTCCGAACAGCGGCGATCTGCTGCGATCAGTGCCGTTCGGCTCCGAAGCAGACCCTTTAACTATAGGGGTAGAATGTTCCATATTGCAGGCTCTGGCTTCCTCAGAGGATACCAAGTAGACACCCTACAGAACCATTAGGAGAGGGATCTTCTGTAGCAGCCAGACTGCCCCTCTGTGTTATTGTGCAGATATGTTGCACCCCCTCTATAAGTAATGCAACTAGACCCAAAGTGCAAGGCAAGATATTATGTACTGACAAACCTGTGCAGCTGGTGCTGATGAGTGTCATGTGGTTGAAGGTGACCATGTCACTGTAGGTAGACAGTAGGGACAGACTGGGTTATGGAGTTTGATGTGGTGCTTGAATGCAGGAGCATTTGCAGGACAATGCTTTATCTGTGCTGAGCACCAGAAAAGAGAGCACATAGTGTGCATAACAGTCCACACAGCAGCTGGTATCAGTGATTAATCTCTTCACGTTAACCCTTGCTGTGGTAAAACTGGCATTGGTGGGACATTTATTTGAAAGGCACGCAACTGTGAAAATAGTTAGGTAGCTTTTGGTGTTGAACAGTCTTATTCACAGTGAGTGTTCAGAGACAGGGTCATGCTTTCTGATGGCTTTGGGCTCTAGGGCTAACTTTTATAGTACACTCAGGTTTTAAATTTACCATAATGCAGAACACACTGCCTGAAGGTCATATTCCAGGTTAGTCCAGCATGTCCAATTCAGCAGTGTCCAAGTACGACACAGTCAGGCTCCGAGGTCAATCTAGATTGTTTCTATGTATGTGATGCAGCAAGGAATTATGTCTGAATTGTAGAGATAATTCACAAACAAAACTCAACAAAGGAAGGCTTGAAAATATTGGCTTGATGGAAAGACATCAGCAAAATGCAGGCATGCTAGGTAGAGTTCTGGGGAGTGGCCTACAATATTTGTATTCTTTTTCTCAAAACATTTTTCAAATTGTCTTATTAATGAATTTATCTGTGAGATGTAAGAATGCTTACAGAATTTACTGGAAGGACAGACATGCAGAAAGTGTTTATCTACCTTATTCAGATCAAATAGGTGAGCATGTTGCTTATTGTACAGGAAGGGGAAATACCAGGTAGACATCCTTGTTTCCAGCCTAAACCTTGAAAGCTTAGAAGTTGCAACTAATGTTGCCAATATCTCATTCCATAAAAAAAAAACAGCTGCCAAAAACATCAGTTCTGCTGTATAGACTATGAGATTTCTTTCTGTCTGTATGCTCTTCTAGGCAATGCTGATGAAAATAATTTTCAAAATGTATCCCATAGAAAAGTAACTTTTAATTCAATCAAATTTTATTGGCAAATTATAATACAAACATTAATACGTTCCAACATAAACAAATTCATGTAGATACAAAGATAGTATAGTCACTTCATCTAGCTGATTTCAACTACATTTTTACATATAACTGAGGGAACTAACAAAACAAAACCAACCAAAAAGGGTAGGGGGAGGGATGGGATTAGAGTTGGCAACAAGTAAAGTGTCCTATTTCGAAACCCTACTTATCTCAGTCCTATTAATTGATATGATTCCCCAGGAGCTTTCTAGTTTCTTGTCATTTCCCTATACACCCTCCAGGGGGCCCATGTCCGGTGGCATTCCTCATGAGTGTCAAGTTCATGTGCTACAAGTGTCTCCATTTTCTCTATACAGTCTATTTCATTGACCCATAGAAAAGTAACTTTACCCTAATAATGAAATAGCAACAAATTTATACTGGAAAGAGCAAGGCCAAAACTTTATTAACAAATGTCATTAACATAAGCGGTATAATCACTCACAATATAAAATACTATGCCTGTGCACCTAACTATCTCAGAATTACCTAAGTACCTGTCATTATCGTGAGTGCTGGATAGGTACGTACCTGCCACAACAACCCACCCACTGATGGCCATAGCAGTGAAATAACAGCAAACACTGAGCTGGTAACAAACACCAATAAAATTATGACAATCAAATAAAATAAGAGCAGGTAGACAGGGAAGTTTTTGGTTGGCACAAGTCAGTACCTGTACCCTAGCACTAAATTAAATAAACTCTCAAGTCCAGCCCCACGTCACACAACCGGAAAAAGCTCATTTTAACCTGAACAAACCTGTAAAACCATTATAATGCCCTACTCCAAGCAGTCAATACTCCTAATACTAGTGCCCAAAAAGATACCATTCCTAGTGTTTTGTATGTGCAGTTTTATAGTCCTCAGTATACACAGCAGGTCAACAAATAATCTTTATACAATATAAATATGAATAAAATAGAAAACACGTGCACAAAAATGTATAAAACAGCTGTATATAAAACTGCACACATGCTTTACAACTGTTAAGCCCTGTACACATGATCGGATATCTGATGGAATCTAATCCGATGGATTTTTTATTCGGATATCCGATGAAGCTGACTTTCATCAGTCTTGCCTACACACCATCAGTCTAAAAATTTGACTGTGTCCAACACGGTGACGTGAAACACTACGACGTGCTGAGAATGCTTCTGAGCATGCGTCGACGTGATTCTGAGCATGTGTGGATTTTTGACTGATGGACTTCCACACAGACAATGTTTTTTTCTATTGTTTTTTTTTTTCCATGGGAACATTTTAAAACATGTTCTATTTTTTTTCACTGATGGAAAACAAACGGATGGGGCCCACACACGGTTTGTCCGATGAAAATGGTCCATTGGTCTGTTTTCATTAGACAAACCGATCATGTGTACAGGGCTTAAAAGTTTGAAATAATGGGCACAAGACCCCTTTTATTACTAATGAGTTAAAAACAAGAACAAAAATTTTATTTATGCTACTATAAAGAATACTACCTATTCCATTAGTTTGTAATGTATACATATTAAAATAGTCCCGTCATGTTATGTTATGATGTCAAAAGCCACACTGTCAGAAGGAGAAACAATACAGAAACATACTGTAATCTTGACAAGATTCACATTTCACATCAGATGAAAACACATACAGTGTTTTAAGCAATGTGCCAAATTTACCAGAAAAAAACTTGTACTATACTTAATGCCATCACAACATTATAAATGGTTTAACAAAATAGGATTCAAGGATTTTGACAGCTACTTGACAGCTACTTTATAGTTCTCATTTTATATGAAGGCTCTAAAGCATGATTATGATATACAGTCTTTAGACAAATGAATCAATCAGTACAAGGTTCCATTTATGATGTAATTTCTATTCTAACTGTTTCATGATGACTGTATGGAACCCTTAACCTTGCTGGCGGGATGATTCTTTCAGATTTTTGGTGCTGAAAGCGGTACAATTGTTTTGCATGGAAATTTGGCGTTTTATACTGTAGGCCTGCAATTCTTAGGAATAACTCACTTAAATCTGTCCAAAGAAGAGTCTAGTAGACATCTCAGGTATGATAAAGTTTGAAACACAAAATCATAAATTATAATATAATAAATAACTATAAATAATTATAACAAATAATAATATAATAATAATAACAATTATTCAATAATATAATCAAATCAAAAATGTTGACATTTGCTCAGTTGCAGAATTGTCGCTGTCATTACTTCCAGTGTTTCATGACGAATTTCCCCACAAATCACTATCGCTCAATTCTGGAAGTGATTCTAATTTATTATCACTGTTTTCTAGCTGGTCTAAAACCACTTTTGACTTAAAGGGACACTTTTTGGTTGCTATGGACAATCTACAGTTTCCAGGCAGAAAATGTATTTATAATATAAAAATGCATGCAGACCACTGGACAGACCACTAGGGACAAAGAGGGTGTGTAATTATTGTATACAGTACTGTATGTGTACTGTGTTTTTACTTTTTTGATGCCGATCTCCACCCCCGTGCGTCATAACGTCGCAGGGAACTGAGCTCAACAGCACTCTGGGTACTGTGTGAATCGAGCAAGGAGTCAGCTCGCTCACACAGTGGGGAGACATCGCAGGATCCAGGGGACAAGGTAAGTAAGTCTGCCTGGATACTGCGATGTGATCCCGAGTCTAGCTCGGGGGTTACCGCTATTAGTACTGAAATTCTACCCCGAGCCAGACTCAGGAATATCGCCAGGGAGGTTAAAGCAGTCATGTTTTTGAATGTGATTTTTAAATAGGATCCCATAGATGTTTCATCAATCTGCATCTGAATAATAAGTCAGTATTTTATAATAGACTACACTAAAATGATCTTAGATTTATAAAGAATACAAAATCAGAACACAAATGTTACTAAGCCTGACAGCACATCTTTGACTCATCATCTGGGAAGGATTTAATCATTTGGTCTCCTGGTTATAGTAAATGCCAAAATGGGTATTTTCCTGCATGGTTTGATCCAAATAGTTTGAATTACCCCACCACAGTAGCAAAATCTTACTGTCGCCATGGCCATGAAAGACAAAACTTTTTTCTGTCTTAGGCAGAGGTTGTATAAACAGGAACTACTAGAGGTAAACAGAAGCTTAACATCTGTCACGGCAATTGGTGTGGTAGACATAGATGAAATCCTCAAGCCCTGTACACATGGGCTAAATGTTGGAAGACATGTCTGGTTCAATAATAACCGTCCGATATTCGGCCTGTGTGTATGTCAGCCAGTCTGACAAAAGTGGACCATTTTGCCGACTTCTGTCGGATGAGCATGCTGGAAAACCAGCAGCTGACTGGCTCCCGATGACTGAGCGTGCTGACTGCCCCACTGAGCTCTGCTGAGCTCCGGTGAGCTGTTGTGTTCTGGCGGGGCATCAACAGTTCAGCAGAGGAGATCTATGTACTAACATTGGATCATTAGTACAGCAGCTCTGACTGCTTTAGCTACTAATCTAGAGACCTAATCTAGAGACCTTGAACAATCCAGAAGTGTCCTGGACACTGTGACATGTACCAAAACAGAATAATAGATTGAGTGACCTTTAGTACGTACCTTAAAGTACATACAAAATTAGGCTGATTTACTAAAGTAGTAGAGAATATTCATACAATACAGCACCGTGGTGTATTGGTTAGCACTCCCGCCTAGCAGTGAAAGGACGTACAACGACACTACCTGCCTGTAGTTTGATTGTTCTCCCTGTGCCTGCATGGGTTTCCTCTGGGTATTCTAGTTTCCTCCCAAACTACAAAGACATGCTGGTAGTTTAATTGTCTCCTATCTAAGTTGGCCCTAGTATGTGTATGTATGAATGTGAGTTAGGGACCTTAGATTCTAAGCTCCCTGAGAGCAGGGACTAATGTGAATGTACAGTGTATATGTAAAGCGTTGTGTAAATTGGCGGCACTATATAAGTGCCTTAAATAAATAAAAAATAAATACATAATCACTTCAATTACTTTTTTGTGTGCTAATAAAGTAACCATATTTTTTCTCTTTATATGACTGAAAATTTTAAATGAATATTCACACAATTTATTATGCTAAAGTTCTCAGCTTCTTCAGTAAATTAACCTCAATGTATGTTCCCAAATTTGGAAAGGGCTGTAATCAACTAGTTGTCTGAACATGAGCTTATTTTATTGCAGTATAGCATATATAACCACTTAACCCCCGGACCATATTGCTGCCCAATGACCAGAGCACTTTTTGCGATTTGGCACTGCGTTGCTTTAAAATTGGCGTCCTTTTTTTTCACAAATAGAGCTTTCTTTTCGTGGTATTTGATCACCTCTGCGGTTTTTATTTTTTTGCGCTATAAACAAAAATAGAGCGACTATTTTGAAAAAAATGCAATATTTTTTACTTTTTGCTATAATAAATATGCCCCAAAATATATAAAAAAAAAAAAACATTTTATTTTCTCAGTTTAGGCCGATTTGTATTCTTCTACATATTTTTCGTTAAAAAAAATCGCAATAAGCGTTAATTGCTTGGTTTGTGCAAAAGTTACAAGGGGATAGTTTTATGGCATTTTTATTAATATTTTTTTTTTTTACTAGTAATGGTGGCGATCAGCAAATTCTTTTCAGTACTGTGACATTACGGCGGACACTTCAGACACTTTTGACACATTTTTGGGACCATTGGCATTTTTATAGCGATCAGTGCTATAAAAATGCATTGGATTACTATAAAAATGCTGTATGGGGGGTGGAGTGACATGGGGAAATCACTGATCTTCTGTTCATACATTGAACAGAAGATCAGCATTTCTCTCTGTGACAGGAACAGGAGCTGTGTGCTCTGTACCGAGCAATCGCGGGTGCCCGACGGCGATTGTGCCCGCCGGACACGCTCGCGGGACTCGGAGGCGAGTGGGGGGCGCTTTGAGAGCTGAAGTAGAGCTACGGGCTCTCGCGCAGGGGAGCCGACCTGCCGCCGTAGAACTGCGGCGGCTGGACTGCAACCAGTTAAAACCAAAAAAAATAAAATTTTTTATAATTTGCAGCTTACCGGTCCTTACATGTGGTGGCTACATAAGTTTCATTTTTTCAGATTTGTTTCCCCTTTATTTTTACCTGTTCATTCTGACAGTAACAAACTTTCTGTCCTAGTGTGACAATGCTCACTCACTGTACATCTATGGAGGAACGGTGTTGATTTTAGCTCCCTCCTACTCTCAAAAGAAGCAGATGTTCTGTAGTTTACAGAAGATAACCGTGAAGGCTGATAAACATGGGTTGAGCTTTCAGTATGGTGCCCAGAGTATTGTAAAGACACTGTACTTAAAGAAAATACACTTAACTTAAAAAAGGAAAATTAATGCAGCCACCACATCCAGTGAAGAGTAAGCACATCTCAGAACGGCAGGTGGGCTCTGTGATTGACCGTCCTGATCACAGACATGATGGGCGTGTCCAATCATAGCTGTCATGTGATATAAACAGAGAGCCAGTTTCTAGGTGATCGGCTCTCCTCTCCCCACACATTAGTTGTCGGTGAGGAGAGCAGATCGCTGCAGCCGGCCGGTGATCAGAGAGTATGAGCTGTTTTTTTACAGCTTTTTACTCCAGTCTAGTGTCCCCACAAGGTAAAACACACATGTCCCCAAAACACATGCCCCCGCACAAAACACCTCTTCTCCACATTTGTAACCGTAAAATTACATGTCCCAATGATCATTTGCGTACATCTGTCTGTGATCACACAAACCAATTATTATACACTTAACGCAATTTACTTTTTACCAAAAACATGTAGCAAAATACATTTTGGCTTAAATTTATGACAACATTTGTTCTTATTGGATATCTTTTAAAATAAAAAGAAAGTATATATATTTTTTCAAAATTTCTGCTATTTTTTCGTTTATATCCCAAAAAAAAAAAATAAAAAGTTGTGAATAATAACCAAGAAAAGCAAGCTCTATTTGTGTAAACAAAATGATAAAAATGTAATTTGGGTACAGCGTAGCATGTCCGCGCAATTGTCATTAAAAGTGCGAGAGCGCTGAAAGCTGAAAATTGGTCTGGGAAGGAAGGGGGGAAAAATGCCCAATATTGATGTGGTTAAAGCAATAAATCAATTGTGTTAATACAAAAAGCATGATTAGGTACAAATAGAACACATCACTGGGGGTTTACTTAGGTCCAGATATAGAACAACTGAAAATAGCTGGAAGCAGATGTCCTGGCCGTGCCGCATACAGATGACATTAGTTCTCCCCAGCAGAACACTAAAGTAGAACATATTTCTAAATACTATGTCAGTGCAAAGAATATCCAATTAACTGAACTGACAGACTGGTATTTACCATAAGGAGATAAGCAAAATGTTTGTCCTCAGTGTTTTTTCTTACTTTTTTTTTATAGGCAGTACATGTTTGATCTGGTGTACAGGAGGTGTATTCAATAAAATAAAATAAAATACTACATATATCAGCATTTTGGAAGGCATTTTTTTGCTTTATGATCACCTAGTCAAACAGACTTTTTTGGCATAATATTAATGTCTGCAGAGTGTAAAACATTATTTGATATTGGTAAAAGTTTGAAAAGAAGAAATCATGAGACTCGGAAATTCAGTATTTGCTTTGCAGTGGTTAACAGTTTAGGTTCAGAGATCAGGTTTTCTTAGTGAGTGAGGTAATTATTTAATGTGGGACTCGTGATTGTGGCACATTGAGTAGTCCACTAAAGGTGAGGCTGGTAAATAAAGTGAACACGTGTTAGCTTTAAATGCCCAATTATGTAAAAGGCAACTTACATATAGGATTTTTCTAGCATGTGACTGGGTTTTCAAAGTGAACGCAATTTTACCTTATTTAATACCATTCATATTGCAAAGTGAAGATATGCCATGCACAGTGAACATTTATTTTACTAAGTGAACAGCATATACCTCTTTAGTGAATTAACCCAGTGAGTCGTGCAATAGGCTGTAGATAATGAATGCTGCAATACCCCTGGCATTCCTTAACCTTCCTTGCGGTATTCCCAAGTGTGAATCAGGGTTAATTTTCAGTACCAAAAGTGGTACCCCGAGCCATCGCAGGATCCATGTACAGTTTACTTACCTTGTCCAGCTATGTCCTCCCACTGTGTCCTCAGGCGGATCCTCTGCCCAATGTATTACTGATCCAGGCTTGACGGCAAATTCAAAAAGTGCAAAATACATAACTCACACTGTATTCTGTAAAATTACATTACTGTAGCAAATCCCTTGTGTCCCTAGTGCTTTGTCCAGTGCCCTGCCTGCAGTTGTATATTATATATACTGTTCTTTCTGCCTAGAAATTTGAGAATGTCCATGACATTCAAAAAGCATCCATCTACATCAAAACCGGGTTTAGACAAGCTAGAAAATAACATTAGTCAACTAGAATCACTTTCGTCAAATTCGTCATCAGAAACTGAATGTAATGACATTGACAATTTCAGTGTTTTTGATATGATTACAATGTTGAATAAATGTTCTTATTATTATACAATATTATTATTTTTTACAATTATTTATAGTTATTTGTTGACTTTTTATGACTTTGTGTTTCAAACTTACCCGGGATGTTTACTAGACTCTTGTTTGGACATATTTAAAGGGGAGGTTCCCCTAAAAATAAACTTTTAACATTGCATTTCTCCTCTTAATCACATCTAGAATCGGCTGGTATTTTAAAAAAAAAAACGTTCGTACATACCATTTTCGTCATGTAGTCTCACCACGGCTTCCGGTATGATGTTTGGGGACAGGCATCCGATCGGCGCATACAGCGCGTTACGAGATGCCGAAAGAAGCCGAACATTGGTGCGGCTCTATACGGCGCATGCGCACCAACGTTCGGCTTCTTTCGGCATCGCGTGACACGCTGTATGCGTCGATCGGATGCCTGTCAATCAAGTAGGCACGCCCACCCCCGACCGTCAGACCCGGAAGCGGTGGTGAGACTACATGACGAAAATGGTATGTACGGACAGATTTTTTTTTTAAATACCAGCCGATTCTAGATGTGATTAAGAGGAGAAATGCAATGTTAAAAGTTTATTTTTAGGGGAACCTCCCCTTTAAGTGCGTTATTCCTAAGAATTACAGGCCTACAATATAAAATGCCAAATTTCTATGCAAAACATTGTACTGCTTTGACATTCAAAAATCTGACATTATTGTACCGCCAGGGAGGTTAAAGAGGTATTACGCCCAATAACAATTATTTTTTATATTGCCACTTATCAATTATCCGTGTGTTGGCTGCATTTATTTTTCTCTATATATACACAGGACCATTTTTCATGATGATAAAAATGCGATTTTTTAATTGGTCATTAAAAACGATTGTGTGTAGGCTCCACAGCATTTTTCGCAAAGTGAAAAATGGGCATTAAAAATTTAGAACATGCTCTATCTTTTCTTAACGTTTTTCACATCTTGAAAAATGGTTGTGTGTAGGCTTTAACAATGGGAAAAAACGTGCATTCTCAGAAGCAAGTTATGAGAAGAAAAATTTGCATAATAAAGCCCAAAATGTGGCGCCATTCGAATGGAACTTCCCCTTTATAGTGCCGTTTTACGTGTTGTACATCACAGCGCTTTGCTCGAGCATTTTTTTTTTTCACGGTCGTGTGTAGACAAGGCAGGCTTGACAAGAATCACGTCGAGAAAAATGTTGTATTTTCCATGACATTAACAACGGTTGTGTGTCGCGACGCTCGGCAGGGAATGGAGCCTGGCACGAAGAGGCATCGGGCAGAGGACACAGCCCACGAGTACAGCAGGGGGACATCGCTGGATCCTGGGGACAAGGTAAGTAACCTGCACCAGGATCCTGCAATGCAATCCCGAATGTGGGGTTCAGGGTTACTGCTAATGGTCCTGAAATTTAACCTTGAGCCACACTCGAGGAAACCGCCAGGGAGGTTAAATAACACAAATATAACAATAATATACAACTTTATACAGGAGGCACCATTATTAAACTGACCAGTTGTATCTACCACCAAAGTCGACTTTAGGACTCCCAGCTGCAAATACACTGACTCTGGGACAATTTACAACCAAGATACCCTCAATACAGACAAATAACTCTTATTTGTCACCGCCTTAACTTAGATCAGGAAGGTACACCCATTCCTCAGATGGGCCCAACCCATCATTCACCAAACACCAATTGCTGCCTTCAAAGACCCTGAGACCCCTACCACGAATGCCCAAGCATGACATCTTATGCTTATATCTGGGCCTGCATCCACTGAGAACCATTAGCCACAGCTGCTGCTCAAACCTGGGAAAGCATGCTCTCAAGGTCACCAATCTCCTTTATGGGATGTCAGCAGGACAGAGAGAGAAAGCTTCTTCTTTGCTGTACCAGCCACAACTGACCCTAAGGAGAAGGTCCCACCCAGCATCACCCCACCATGGCTACACCCTGACCCACCCTTGCTTCCTCCAATCTGGCAATATTATTTGAATTTAAATAAAAGCTAACTAGCACTTTTAATTCAGCCTGTCCTGCAAACCTAGTCATGTCAGGACTTCCACCTATGCTGCTCATATAGCTCCAGGCCTTTTTAGGTCTCTAAAATGCAGAAATTGTACTTTTGGTCCTTATGCCGTGTACACACGGTCGGAATTTCCGACAACAGATATTCCGACCGTGTGTAGGCTCCATCGGCTCCATTGGACATTTACTCTAACATATGTTTGAGAGCTGGTTCTCAATTTTTCCGACAACCAACTTCTTCTGTATGCAATTCGGCTCGTAGTGTTGTACGTGACAGCGTTCTTGCCGTTCGGAATTTCCGACAACATTTGTGAGACCGTGTGTGTGCAAGACAAGTTTGAGCGAACAATCTGTCGGAAAAAAAATCACGGTTTTGTTTCGAAATGTCAAGATCCTGTGTACGCGGCATAAGATAAGCAATTTTCTTTATAATTTATTACTCTTCAATGTTGCAGCTGAAAGAGTTTCCATAGAGGCCAGTTTTCTAAAGTCTTTTTTGTATGGCTGCAGGTTGAAAGAAAATAATTTACAAAGTATATTGCCATCCAGGGAAAGTATTTAAAGCGGAGGTTCACCCAAAAATCAACTTTATGATATTAGATCCAGCATACTGCTAACATCTGCAGTATGCTGTTTTTTTTTTTTGTACCCGAGTGTCACTTTGGGTATTTTTGGAAGTCGTGACACACCTTAGCAGCCCGTCAATCAACTCCTCTTGGCTTAGGAACACCCATTCCCCGCACGATTCCCCGCTCGGAGCCGGATAACAACGGCTCATAAAACGAAGTAAAAAAAAAAAAAAAACAGCATACTGCAGATGTTAGCAGTATGCTGGATCTAATGTCAGAAAGTTGATTTTTGGGTGAACCTCCGCTTTAACCACTTGCTTACTGGGCACATAAACCCCCTTCGTTCCAAGGCGAAATTTCAGCTTCCAGCACTGCGTCGCTTTAACTGACATTTGCGCGGTCGTGTGACGTGGCTCCCAAACAAAATTGATGTCCTTTTTTCCCCACAAATAGAGCTTTATTTTGGTGGTATTTGATCACCTCTGCGGTTTTTTATTTTTTGCGCTATAAACAAAAAATGAGCGACAATTTAAAAAAAAAAATATATATATATATTTTACTTGTTGCTATAATAAATATCCCAATTTAAAAAAAAAATAAAAATAAAAAATTTTCACAGTTAAGGCCGATACGTATCTTTCGATGTATTTTTGTAAAAGAAAAAATTCGCAACAAGCGACTGGTTTGCGCAAAAGTTATAGCGCCTACAAAATGGGGAACAGAATTATGATTTTTTTTATTATTATTTTTTTTACTAGTAATGGCGGTGATTTGCGATTTTTATTGCTGATTTGCGATTTATGCGACTGCGATATTGCGGCGGACATATCGGACACTTTTGACACAAATTTGGGACCATACACATTTATACAGCGATCAGTGCTATAAAAATGCACTAATTACTGTATAAATGTGACTGGCAGGGAAGGGGTTAACACTAGGGGGTGAGGAAGGGGTTAAATGTGTATCCTGGGTGTGTTCTAACTGTGTGGGGGGAGGGGAGTGACTGGGGGAGGTGACCGATGCTGTGTCCCTATGTACAAGAGACACAGATCGGTCTCATCTCCTCTGATAGCACGTGGAGCTCTGTGTTTACACACAGAGCTTCACGTCCCTGCTGTCATCTGTTCGTTTTCCCGCCGAACGCATGTACCCGACGGACATCGCGGCCGCCAGGTACATGCATCGGATCCCCAGCGATGCGGCGGGACAGTGTTTACCCGCCGCGCGCCACCTAGTGGTGCGCGCGGGTAATGCAGTAAAAATCATGTCCAAAGACATCTAGTTGGCGCCTCAGGTTTGCGCTGTTGACGTATTCTGTCAATAGCGCTGGTCTGAAGTGGTTAAATCATTAGACAGTTCAACAATCCAGAAAATAGTGAATTTCGACACATAATAGAAAAGGTTGTATTGCTGATTTTTGTGCAAGATGAGAGTAATACTTTGATAGCGAGCAGCAGAGTGGAGTGTAGATAAGGAGGGAAAGAAAACTAACAGGGCGGTCTGAAAGAATAGAGAAACTCTAAAAAGAGAACTGAGGTGTGAGAATTGTGTACCCTACATGTTTTATCCATTATACACCGTTTGTAATATCCTTTTATATATCAGGATGATTTTCTAAAACATAAAACCAAGTAGCTGTTCATCTGGAGCATACTGTAGTTGCGCTTAATATTTCCCAGATGAGAACCGTATGTGCTCTTAACTATTGAGTGTGAAAAGGATTCGTAATTACTCAGATGGGACTGTTATATTTTAAAGACACTATTCTAGCACTTCTGTTGAAAATGTTATAGAGAGGAATTTATAAAAACTAGATCATCTAGAATCTGGAGCAGCTGTGTATGGCAACAATCATTTTCTGCCTTTCATTTTCAAAGTTTAAAGTGGAACTTTACCTATAGCAGCTTGATAAAATAAAAAAAAGTTCTTTAGCAAGGAACACACATGCCACATTAATAATTATGCTACCAAAATGAGTTCTGTGAATTGCCTCCAGCATTGCTCCATTTTCCTCTTGCTGGAGGCTGCCATTTTACTGAAGCCCAGAGCCCCTGAACAGCTGTAAATCATAAAGCAAAACTAAAAACATCAATTTAACGGTTTCAAAAAACAGTTGCATTCCTGGAATGCCAGGATTGCTAACTGTCATATTTGCTTGAGTCCTCAACCAAACTGTCAAACCATCAAATGGTTGGTGTCATAACTGATCACATGTGCAGCACCATGGCAGTTGCAGATCAAACAGAAGCAGCTTCATTTGCCGTTAAAGAATAAGAGGGTTTAATTCCACTTTAAGGTTGTCAGCAGATCGGCCTCCACAAACGCAATAGTGCCTAAAAATACCTAAAAACTGAAAGCAACTGAGCATGCGGAGAGCATGGTGAAAGAGTGTATTACTGGATTTTAAATAGTATAGACCAGTGGTTCTCAACCTTTTAGTGCCGTGACCCCTTGATAAAATTTCCCAAGTTGTGGGGACCCCTAACAGTAAAATTATTTTCGTAGTGTGTGTTGTCAGCACCCAAGGCAAGTAATTTGCACCCCAACCCACGGCAATTTAGCGTCCCCTCCACTCATACAGTATTAAAACCTCATATGCTACATTTTAGGATGTACTTTTCTTTCTCTTATCCTTTCTTTCCTTTTTATCTCTCGCTATCCTAATTTCTTGTTTTTTTCCCCCACCCCTCTCTCTAGCAGTCTTTCTTTGTATTCCTTCTCTTACTCCTTGGTGGGGGGAATGGGATGAGTGTCAGTGCTGGTGGGGAGTTGGGATGAGTGGCAATGATGGGGGGGGGGGGGGGGAGTTCTGATCAGCCAACTTAGGTGCTCTTTATCAAGGTCATCTGCTGATCTGAGAACTGTAGTGGGGACTTTTAATGGCAACTATAATCACAGGTAGTGTTACTCACTGTGTCTTTGACTTTGTGATGTCTCGTAGCAGTGACACTTAGGCTGAAATCAGGAGATAGGGTCTCCTCCAGCCCTTCCCACCTCACAATCCTCCAGTCAGCTGACCTCTAGTCTCTGGCCCCCAACCATGCCGTGAACTGAATAGGCGGCTGCGAAGAGGCTGAGTGGGCAGCCGTGGGCTCCCAGAACAGCCCAGCTGGGAGGCCACTGGCTTCAGAGACAGCCCTGCTGGGCAGCCGCAAGAAGGCTGAGAGAGTGGTGCGGGCTTCAAGAACAGCCCATGATTTGGTAACCCCTGGCAAATCATCATTTGACCCCCAGGTTGAGAACCACTGGTATAGACTCTTATTTTTTTATGTTTTAGCGACCAGCCTGAAGTGATCAAGCAGGACTTCATTTTCTGAATAAAGTTCCACTTTAACAGAACAAGCTGAAGATAGAAGCTGATGAGTTACTATGCACAGCTGCTCCAGGTTCTGCTTGCTTCAGTTATGATAAATTCCCATCTACGTGTTTAACACAAAGGGGGTTATTTATTAAGGGTAAATCCACTTTGTACTAGAAGTGCCAATTACAAGTGCATAGTGCACTTGAAATTGCTCTGAAAGTGCACTTGGAAGTGCAGTCGCTGTAGATCCCGGGAAAATAAAAAAACAGCATTTTAGCTTTCACATCATTGGATAATAAAAAAAAAGCAGCGCTTCACCTCAATTCCAATCTACCCCTCAGATTTACAGTGACTGCACCTCCAAGTGCACTTTTAGTGCAATTTCAAGTGCACTATGCACTTTTAGCTTTTACTTGTAGTGCAAAGTGGATTTGCCTTTCGTAAATAACCCCCAAAGTGTGGTTTGCAAGAAGATGCACCAGACGGGGCACTAGTTTCTGTTATATAAATTCCGGAGTTCTTAACTTCATTTGTAGTAGATGGCATAGACAGGCGGAGTTACAATTTTTAGCTTGAGAAGAGTGGGTAATGCAGATCTTGGATCCATTACAGACAATTTACTAACGAAAATGATCAAACACATGCATAAAATTCCTTTGGCCTGCACAAGCATAACTGTCATGATGCCTGAACATCCAAATAATGTTGCTTTTGTGCATTCAGTGCAAACTATGTGTGTCAACATTTTACCATTAAAGTAATATTAAAGGTTTGTTTTTTTGCTTCAAAATAACAAACATGTTATACGTGTTCTGTGCATTGGTTTGAACAGAGCAGCCCCTACAGTCCTCTTTTTGTGTCCCCTGCTGATGCTCTAGGAACCTCCCCCCACCAGGTGCCCCATCACAAGCCGCTTGCTATGGGGGCATTTGTGCATGCTCGCTCCTAAACCCTGCTCTGTGTGTCCATAATACAGGGCTCTGGGCTGCCCCCTGCTCTCTTGTCACTGGCTCTAATTGACAGCAGTGGAGGCCAATGGCTCCTGCTGCTGTATCTAAGCCAATGAGTAATGAGAGAGCTGAGGTGGTCTCAGCTCTCATGCAAATTGCTGGATCGAGTTTAGGTATGTATTTAGGGGGGGGGCTGTGGGGGGGAGCTGCATGCAGAAGGTTTTTTACCTTACTGCATAGAATGTAGTAAGGTAAAAAAAAAAACGTCTGCCTTTACAACCACTTAACCTCTTAACACTGGCTCTTTCCGCCCCATCAAGAGTTTTATGATGGCGGGAGGCGGGGCGCGACTTAAGAGCACACGACCACCGTGGTTGGCTGTCACGGCAATCACGTGGTCAGAAAACTCCTTAGGATCGGGAGCTTTTGGTTAGGCGATGATAGCTGTGCCGAGAGCTCTTGGCACAGGTTTATTGGGAGTTTTCCTGCAGTTTTCCTATGGGAAGCACTGCAAGGAAGCATACACACAGAGGGTTTTCCCGACCAAAGTTCTCCTGGCAGTTTTCCTGTCGGGAAAACCAGCCGTGTGTACAGGGGAAAAGGGAGGGAGCCGGTTACCGGTTGTCCCCATGGTTTTTCCAGCGATCTTTTGACCGCCGGGAAAACCGATCGTGTGTACTAGGCATAAGAAGCCGCATATTTTATATATATATTCTTATTTCAGACAAGCTGTGGCCTAGCCGACATACATTCAGATATTGGAGCATACATTCCATGGAATAGTTAGTAATTTAGTTGGCGCTTACATTCGATATCAAATCATATTTGTTGTAATTTCAGTGAATGTTCTCTGAAACTTTTCCACAGGTTTCTGTGGGCATAGTGGGCATAGTGTGGGCATAGTGAGCTCAAAATAACAACTGGGAGGATAATATTTGGTTGTCTACATACAATTGATGGCCAAAAGTATTCACATATCTTTTAATTAATAGGTCAGGCAGATGGAGAAGTAGAACCAAAGGGAGGGGAAAACATTAGTCAAGAGGAGCAGGAAAAGGATGCATGGGAGTTCCCAGGGAGACAGAAACAAGAAGGCAGGAAAACTGAAGTCTTTTATCTATCTGTATTATCTACAGGATTTCTGTTACAATAATCATCCTCATCATTGTTGTCATATTGTCATAATCCAGGGCTGCTTGGTGGTGGTACTAGGTTATTTAGAATACAGTGTATACTATAGCATATCTATATTTACATCTAGTAGGAATATAATCTATCACTCTGTCTATAAAAAGTAAATTGAACACAACTAACCATCTACTGAAAGCGTTAGAAAGTAAGCGTACCATGAAAAAATTGTTTGAAAAGGCATTAATCAAAACAAAGTTATTTTAAACACACTGACCTTTCTGATATTTTTGTTTAAATCAACCAGGTTGAGCATATAGATGTAATCTTTCGCACCGAGAAATAGCCGACCCCTCTCTTCATCTAGCAGCAGGGTCTGAAAACCCAAACTCTCTGGTGTGGAGTCCGAGAATGGTACGCAGCTGTTTGACAGCAGTAGGTCTGAGGGAAAAGGAAAGCAACAGTTAGAATGGAATTGTTTACTTAATAGAAACTTGCCAGCATGAAGGTTGCAGTTCAAATAAGTAGTCCTTATTTCTTAGTCCAACGTGTTACACAATTGTATCTCTGCTACTGTAGGCATATCTTAAAACAATATTTGTAAAAATAAAGTTTATATGGGTAATTGTCCAGGTGATGATTTAAAGAGATCTCTGAATCAACACAATTTACGTCATATAGCATGCAATCCTGATATCCACCACAAACTTGTAGAAGAATATTATTCTACATTATGTTTGTAATATCAGTGTGTGTGCACAGGGAAGGGGGACAGCAATAGTGTAAAAAGTTCAGTAACTCACAGCAACCCAGTCTAACGGCTGAGATTTCCGACAGGAAAAAGTCAGTCGGAATCCTGACGGGAAAAAAGAGACCCAGTTCTCTTTTTTTGCCAGTCGTTTTTGGCAGTTTTCCCGTCGGAAAAACTGCGATGGAGCATACACACGGTCGGGATTCCTGGACAAAAGCTCTCATCGCAGTTTTCCCATCGAAAATCCTGGCCATGTGTATGGGGCATCTGTTCAGTGTAGTCAGGAAAATAAGTTTGACCCAAACCCAAGTTGTTTTCAGCTTGATGAATGGGTGAACTTAATGGCCAGATTTTGCCAGTTCTCCCACCTGTCCTAATCTCTGGCTGCTACAGCCAGAAGTCATTCATTTAGTGGCAGTATCACTACTGTCACTAAATGAGGACAGCCTCTCACAGCCCATCGGCTTGTTTCAAATATTAAACAAGGCAGTGGGTATTATGGATATGGTAATTTATAGAACATCAATTACATCAGCCAACATCCTCCGTCAGTTTTCTGACATTCAGCAGCAAGCCAGGAAAATTGTCAAAAAAGAAGAGGATTGTCGTGGCGTCAATTGGGCGTCAGTCATCTTGATCGAATATGGATCTACATTGCTGAATGATGTGACTGATGTTATATTTACTTTGTGAGACATGTTTTTCTTGTTTGTTTGTTTTTTGATAAAATCATTTTTTGATGTTATATGTGTTTTGTATATTATTTAATTTTTTTTTTTTTTTTAGAATGAGTAACAATAAATATTACGGGGCTTACAGATTCTGATAAGTCCCCAAATGCAGACCTTCACATCCATCGGGCCAGGGATATGGGGATGGGGCATTTTTTCCCTTCAACATGGGGACAAGGTGCCTTGCCATATTGAGAACACATGGCCTGGTATGTTTCAGAAGTAGAGAGGACAGTGCCAAGCTGCATGCCTTAAAAAGGATCTAGAAAAAGTTTGTGAATAATAACCGCGCTAAGCACAAACAACAGTCTTAATGATAATATTAAAAATGATAAATAAAGCTGTAAAATATCAAACAATAGTGCACAATTGGGTAGAAATAGAATCACACTAAAACAACTTAACGGTTCACGTATTAAAAAGTCCACCAGTGTTTGCAACTATGCGCTTAGTCAAATAGTACATCCACCATATTCCGCATGTGAGTTCCACCACCAAATTAAATAGATGTCTCCTTACCAGATCACCATGACCCCCTATCACAGAGGATCACAGAGTGCCCATAATAGCCTAGGTCTTAGTCAAGGAAAGCGCCATGCATCTATCATGAGGCTGCCTCACACCCATTCTCTCCCACTCGTAACAGTGTATGGATGGTTTTCATTAAAAAATATAAAGGCTCCATATAGTATAAAACCAGAAATCACATTCATTCACTTAAAATATATTGCACTTTCAGCATCCTAAATACAAGACAGCCTTAAGTCTGTGTCAGACCCGCCCTTCCAGGACACAAATGAGAAAAACACGAGGTGATGTCAGCTTGTGTTTTTCTCATCTATTTCATTTGGTAGTGGAACTCACATGCAGAAGATGGTGGATGGACTATTTGACTAAGCTCATAGTTGCAAACACTGGTGGACTTTTTAATACATTTTTCCGCAATTCTATTTCTACCCACTTAAAAAGGATCTAGCATAGATTGTTTTGGGGACCCCACACAAAAAAAGTCTAATTCTCCTTAAAATCTTTATTAGACCCTTATCCTAATCTATACCAGATCCTTATAGAGGCAACCCCCAAACCATATCAATCCATATTCGTACCTCCCAACTTAACAAAATCTGAATGCCCCTTTAAAACAAGGGGCCCAAAAAAATTCTGTGTGATAAGTACAAGGTGCATACCATTGTTACTCAATCAGAGAAAATGCAAATAGTAAATTAAACACAGACTGTTGAAAAACAAATTAAGTCAAACAAATGCCCACAATGTAAATCCCCTGTCAGCCACATTGTCAATCATGATAAGCAATACCCTAAGGACCACAGAATGATTGTCTCCCAAAAGACCCCCATCAAAAAAGACAGATCCTCTGGGCTGCTGAAATGTAAACAGCAGTGCTGGGATACCTGGCTGATGTCATTGACCAAAAATTATCATGATCGTATAAAGCAAGTAAAGGGAAACATTGAATACATATCCTATCTAATACAAGAAAAACTCATACATGACACAAAAGGGAAAACACCAACAAAGAAATAAAGGGATGTATTTCCACCTGAACCATGATCTTTTTATCATAGCAACACTATTCATTCCCAGTTTAATGAAGAAAGGAAAGGAAGAAGGCCTCTTATTTTAGATTGTGCTTCTTTTACTTATTGGTCCTCATAAGGCCCATTCACGCGGTCAGACTTTTTGCCAACAAAATTCAAAATGTGCACGTTTTCCAAAAAATCCGACCGTGTGTAAGCTCCATGCCACAAACTTTTTCTGTTTTCATCGGACAAAAGTTCGCTCTGCAAACGAACAAATTTTCGGCAACAAAAGTACGACCGTGTGTACAGAAATCCTTTGGACTTTTGTCCAAAGTACAAACACACATGCCGAGAAATCAACCAACAATAGCAGAAGTTGACCAAAGGGTGGCGGTAAGGAGCAGAAAAGAGCAGAAAAACCATGTGATGTTGGGAAAGTTTTAGGAAAGTTTGCAGAAAAGTCCGAGCGTGTGTATGCTATGGGTGTGCCCGGCCAACTTCCTTCAGACAAAAATCCACGGAAAAGTTTGTTTGAAGTCCAACCGTGTGTACAAGGCTATAGACTTATTCAAGACAACTCACTTAGAAAACATATTCCTTAAATGTATTAAACCTCCTATCTACACCATACATTATCCCTACCTCTCCCTTACCCTAAGCATATTTTTATTATGGCCCTTTAAAGGGGTTGTAAAGGCAGAAGTTTTTTTATGTTAATGCATTTTATGCATTAGAATAAAAAGCCTTCTGTGTGCAGCAGCCTCTCCAGCCCCCCTAATACTTATCTGAGCCCTATCTCTGTCCAGCGATGTCCACAAATATCTTGGCTGTCTGAGACTCTCCCTCCTAATTGTCTGGGACACAGCAGCGGCACCATTGGCTCCCGCTGCTGTTAATTTAAAGTGGGCTAGCCAATCAGGAGAGAGAGGGGCAGGGCTGGGCCATGGCTCCGTGTTTGAATGGACACACGGAGCTGCAGCTCGACTCGGGTGCCCCCATAGCAAGCTGTTTGCTGTGGGGGCACTCAGCAGGGGGAGAGGCCAGGAGCATCAAAGAGGGACTTGAGAAGAGGAGGATCGGGTTGCTCTGAGCAAAACCATTACACAGAGCAGGTAAGTATAACATGTTTTGTTTTTTTATAGAAAAAAAAAAGTTTTTTTTTTCTTTTTTTGCATTGATACATGTATCCATGTAAGTGCTCAGCTACCCAAGCTGTGTTCTACCAAAAGCTTGCAAAATGGCTTTGAAATATTCAGCTTCAGTAGGTTTCAGTTGTTATGTACAGAGTTTTTTTTTTTTTAAGTGTCCGGTAAATGTTCGGTAAACCAAATTTGCATATTTTGCTTGGGTTCTTGTTTATTACTATTCCACCCCTAAAGGAATCTTCAATACTGGCTTGGTCGCTGACTTGAATTTTTTACCTAAGACACTACACCAATTTTATCACTCCTATGAAACAGTGCATTCAATTTACCTTCAGGGGGGTAAAGCAGTGTTCACTTTAAACAGGTGCTAGCAAATATCTATCTTTTTTATTTTCCCTTGCACAGCTTATTTGCTAATAACCGCTTTGCACAAGAACGTTGCATACTAAACATTGGTTTCCTAGATGAACAGTCTCTACTCCTTTCGTAAACCAACTCCTTTGTTACGAAAAAGGAAGAATCATTTATGGAAACATTTATTTTCATTATTACATTCCCCCCCACACGAAAAACCTGATCTTTTTTTATTTTGTATGCACCAAGCAAAACGCAATGCAATTGAAAGTGACAGATGTAATGCTATGTATCGTAGAAAAGCACATTTTAGGATGGGCAGATCTCCCAGATAAGATTGGCTCATTTATGTCTTCCTTTTTTGGAGAAAAGTAAGAATTAGATTAAGCAGTTTTACATCTAGTTACATTGTACTGAGATATTCTTGTGTGTATTACCAGGCACTGCTTGCGTCTGCAGATAATGATTTCCGTGCAAAGAGAGAACATTATGCAGCTATGAGGAGTTTCTAGAGATGAATTCAGAGCTCAGAAACATGCAAACCTCTGTGTGACGCCAAGCTCATGTATCCCTTTCACAACAAGCTCTTGCGCAATCTCTGGGTTGTGCATTATTTCCAATAAACACTCTCAAAGTCATCTGCGGATATGGGAGCTCGAAGATTCAGCCAGCATTACTTACCAAAGATAAATAAACAAAACCAAACAACTGTGTATTTTTTTTACAAACAGAAAACATTTGCAGAGTTTACATACCCTGTATTAGTGGTGTGCATTTCTCTTTCATTTTCAAACACAAGGATACCATCCAATTGTCATTTTGACTTTTAGTTACAACTATTGTTTCTAGACAGCGTTCATGGCTCATGTTATGAATTCTTGAACTTGGTGGACTTGTGATTTAACATGTAAAGTTTTTGAAGCAATCCAAATAAACTATATTGAAATAACTGAATTCAAAACAGACACTTCAAATAATTAATGCGGTTATGATTTTATTAAAGCAAGAATGTTTTCGCTTAACCGCTTGAGGACCGCCGCAAAACAATATACGTCGACAAAATGGCACGGCTTGGCACAAGGGCATACATGTGAAAAGGGGTATTACCATGCTACCAAAGGACTTGTGGAAGGGAAAAGCTGAAGGGAAGGGAGGGGGGGGGGTGGGAGAGTGGGGAATGACAGTGAACAAACAAGGGTAGAAATGGTGAAACTGCTGTGGCACTGCAAGTGTATCAAAACCCCAAAATATATGAATAAAAAATAGTGCTGTCCCTACAGCGCAGCACTATTTTTTATTCACAAGGGCATACATGTCCCCTATAAGATTCCAGCCATGGGTCGTGAGCGTGTCACCAGTGGCACACTCGCGACCTGGTCCTCTTCTCTGTGACCGCGGACTCGATCGCCGCCGGTGTCACAGAGAGGAAGAATGGGGAGAGGTAAGTGTAAACAAACCTCTCCCCGTGCTTCCTAGTGAGTCTGTTCCCTGTCATAGGGAATGATGATCAGTGATGTCACACGCCCAGCCACACACCCCACAGTAAGAATCACACATTAGGGCACACTTAACCCCTACAGTGCTCCCTCCTGGTTAACTCCTTCACTGCCAGTATCATTTTCAGGCCGCGTAGGCCGATGAAAACGGCCCGTGGACAGACAGCGCGGTGACGTGGCGGTGGCGTTGACGCCGCAACGTCCGCAAACCAGGAAGTAAAATGCTTCCACGCATGGGTCGAATCCATTCGACGCATGCGTGGGATTTCTGTCCGCTGGTTAGGTGTACTAACCAGCGGACATGTCCGACGGACAGGTTTCCAGCGGACAAGTTTTAACCACATGCCGACCAGCCACCGTCGTTCTACGGCGGCAGGTCGGCTCTCCTGGGCGAGAGCCCGTCATGCTACGTCGCACTTTCGATGGCCACTAGGGGGCGCGTATGAACAGAAGATCAGTGATTTCCCCTAGTGAGGTCACCCCCCCATACAGTTAGAACACACCAGGAACACACTTAACCCCTTCCCTGCCCCCTAGTGTTAACCCCTTCACTGCCAATGGCATTTTTATAGTAATACAATGCATTTTTATAGCATTGATCGCTAAAAAAATGCCAATGGTCCCAAAAATGTGTCAAAAGTGTCTGATGTGTCCACCATAATATCGCAGTATTGAAAAAAAACGCTGATCCCCGCCATTACTAGTAAAAAATAAATATTAATAAAAATGCCATAAAACTACCCCCTATTTTGTAAACGCTATAACTTTTGCGCAAACCAATCAATTAACGCTAATTGCGATTTTTGTTTACGAAAAATATGTAGAAGAATACGTATCGGCCTAAATTGAGGAAAAAAAATGTTTTTTATATATTTTTGGGGGATATTTATTATAGCAAAAAGTAAAAAATATTGCATTTTTTTCAGAATTGTCGCTCTATTTTTGTTTATAGCGCAAAAAATAAAAACCGCAGAGGTGATCAAATACCACCAAAAGAAAGCTATATTTGTGGGGAAAAAAGGACGCCAATTTTGTTTGGAAAACACGTCGCACGACCGCGCAATTGTCAGTTAAAGCAACGCAGTGCCGAATCACAAAAAGTGCTCTGGTCAGGAAGGGGGTAAATCCTTCCGGGGCTAAAGTGGTTAAAGCATGTTTTAAAACTTTTGTCCGCTGGAAACCTGTCCGCTAGGCCGTACACACGATCGGATATGTCCGCTGAAACTGGTCTGCAGACCAGTTTCAGCGGACATGTTCGATCGTGTGTACGCGGCCTTACAGTAAGTGCATTTTTATAGCACTGTTTGCTGTAAAAATGACAATGGTCATAAAATAGTGTTAAAAGTGTCCGATGTGTCCGCCATAATGTTGCAGTCATGATAAAAATCACTGATCGCCATCATTACTAGAAAAAATAATATTAATAGAAATGCAATAAAATGCAATAAAACTATCCCCTATTTGGTAGACGCTATAGATTTTGGGCAAACCAATCAATAAACGCTCATTGCAATTTTTTTTCCAAAAATATGTAGTAGAATACGTATCGGCTTAAATTGAGAAAAAAAAATCATATATTTTTTGGGGGATATTTATTATAGCAAAAAGTAAAAAATATATATTTTCTATAATTGTCGCTATATTTTTGTTTATAGCGCAAAAAATAAAAACCGCAGAGGTGATAAAATACCACCAAAAAAAAGCTCTATTTCTGGGAAAAAAGGACGTCAATTTTGTTTGGGACCCACGTTGCATGACCGCGCAACTGTCAGTTAAAGTGACGCCAAATCGCAAATTAGGGACCCCATGGTGGCACTGAGAGTGATAGATATACAGGGGAGGCAGTCTGCCTCCCACCTTTTTGATGTCTGTTTACCTGCACTGTATTCATTGTAGGGGCCCCAGAGCATTACTTTGCCCAGGGGCCCATGATGCTATTAAGACGGCCCTGAGTACAGCGACAGAATTGCCGACAGGATACTGCCAGTGAACCCAAATTTCTCGAGGACCCAGGACATATAGCCCCAATGTACCCTGTCGAATGCCTTCTCTGCATCCAAAGAGAGGAGCAGAGAAGGCGTCCGACGGGCCCCAGCACAGTGCAAAATATCAATCACCCTCCTAGTAGCATCAGACGACTGTCTACCTTGGGTAAACCCTGTTTGGTCTGGGTTGATCAAAGTTGGTAAAATAGGAAGTAACCTGTGAGCTAGGATCTTGGCATAAAGTTTAACGTCAGTGTTTAACAATGAGATAGGTCTGAAGTTAACAGGAATGGTAGGTTCCTTTCCCGGCTTTGGGATAGTAACAATGAAAGCTTTCAGCATTTCGTTGGGGAAAGAGGCAGAGATTATCGCTTCAGAAAAGACTTTACCTAATTCTGGGGCGAGAATAGAATGAAAAGTTTTGTAGTAGCTGTTCGGTAGTCCATCTGGACCAGGCGACTTCCCAGTAGGGAGGGTTCTGTGATGGGGGAATTAAGGGAGTCCAGCTGCGATTGAGACAATGTAGGGAGTGTGAGATCTGCTAAGAAAGATTGGATGGCAGCATCAGCCGGTTGGGGGGTAGAAAAATCCTCTAAGTTGTACAAGGAGGAATAATAATCAGCAAAAGAGTTGGCAATATCTTGGGGGTTAAAAATCTTACTGCCATCTGATTCGCGGAGAAGAAAGGGAATACTGGCCTTCACCCTACGGTCCCTAGGTCTTTGTGCTAAAAATTTGCCTGCACAGTTCCCACAGGAATAATGCATCAGTTTGAGAGACTGGATGTGTTTGTCATATTGTTCCAATAAGAGAAGCCTGAGATCCGAGCGCAGCTTAGAAAGCCTGTTAGCTGTAAGACTGTCAGAAGCGGTTTTGTGTTTCTAAGAATTTAAGCTTAGAGAGAATTGAGTCTAGTTTCTGTGTTCTCTGCCGCTTTGCCTGTGCACACATTTGGAGTAAAATACCTCTAATATATATTGGGGAAGCTGGGCAGGGAGGACCAATTCAGGAATGCCACGTAGTTTGACGTTATTTGTTGTATGAGGATGCATATTCACCCATTTTCTTCTCCACATGATCAATTCTACCTCCCAATTCCCCCACCTCAGTCTTAAAATTCCTCATACTCTCCATCATGCCTGAGTGCAGGGAGCTACGCAGGGAGACCAACATGTCTTTCAGAGTGGTATCAGACAAAGGCAGGTTGGCTGTGGGGAAGGCATTGATGGTGTCTGCCAGCTCCCTCGTGTCATCCATAGAGCCCTGGTGTGCACTAACCTTAAAGTTGCGAGGTTCATCAGAGAAACGGGGCTTTGATTTCGCAGGGCTGCACGAGAGAGGAGTCGATGCGGCAGGAGAGTGGCTGTGGGAGCTGTCTCTGGGTCCAGGGCTCGGCGTGGAGACAGAGGAGCCACCTGTGGACGTCAGAGAGCAGCCGCTGGGGCCATCTTGGAAAGCGCCACTGCTCTTAGGGGAGAAGAAGTTCTCCACTTTCGTTGGCTGGAAGGCGGGCTTCCGTTTTTTAGCCATCTCCAAGGGCAGAGCGGGATGATAGAAAGGTGGTGGTGCCGTTAGAAGCAGCGTACAAAACTTCGGGATGCTCGGTTTGCCGTCGCTGGAGCGGAACTCTGAGATTAGGCCTCCATACAGTTGCGCAGTAACCACGCCCCCTGTCTGTGAATAAATATTTTAAGTGACACAAAAAATTCTATTCAAGCAAGTATATTTACCAAAGTACCTTCTATTGCTCTCAACCTCCTTCAAATCTTCAAATTCAGTTTTGACTTAAAGCAGAGCTCTGCCGTTTTTTTTTTTTTTTAAGTCAGCAGCTTCAAATACTGCAGCTGCTGACTTTTAAAATAAGGACACTTACCTGGCTCGGGTATCTATGCCCGGAAGTGGAAGCAAAATATCTGTATTACACAGGTATCTTCTCCCCCCCTCCCCACTGAAAGGTGCCAAATGTGACACGGGAGGGTTCCAAAAAGCGGAAGTTCCATTTTTGGGTGGAACTCCGCTTTAAGCTCGGTACATGGTATGAGTTTTTTTCCGTTCAACCCAACTGCCAGCTCTGGTCAGAGCCGATATACTAATGATCCAATGTTAGTACAGCGATCTCTCCCGCTGAGCTGTAAAAACAGCAATCATTGAATTGTTATGGTCGGGGATAGCGTCAATGATTTCAAGGCCAGCCATGCTACTTCCTTTGTCTTACTGGAGAGCATGGCTTACAGGTACAGGGGTCAGGAAATCATACAAACTGTCTCTGCTCAGACACGCCCATACCCTGACCTAGTCAAAGTTCATTGGTTGAGATTTGTATAACTGTTTGAAGTGAAGCGCCACCATACTTTTAGTATGGGCACTACACCAAATTTAATGGGGAGTGAGAGAGTTATGTTGCTTTCACTGTTAATTCTGTTAGGTTGGGTTGCTGTCAATTTTGGAACTGTCCTGTGGGTCAGACTGCGCTCCGGGGGTATTGGTCTCACCCCCGGACGACAGGTGGTACCAGAGGGGTTCTAACAGAGCCACTTTTTCCCAGCAGCCAATTAGAGGAGTTTTTCCCTCGCGGGCATGCTGGGGAGGGGTATATCTGTGGCAGACGCCATTTTTCCAGAGTTCTTCGCGGGTTCCAGGTCGAGGTGCGGCACCCACCTTTAGGGCGTGCGCATCCAACGGGCCCCGGCATTGTGGCCTTCCAGGCCAGGGCCCACATGTTACGCGGAGTTCTGGGCAAAAAATGGCCTGGTCTTTAAGCTGCATAATGGTCTGGGTTTTAAGTGGTTACATTTATCTTGACATTAGAAACCTTTAAGTCCCCTGCACAGCAACCCCAAACAGGGAGAGGTAGGATCATCACTGGGAGTCAATTTGGCCTGCTGCAGTGAACATACAGTATGCTGTAAGTTAACATACAGATGGTTATATAGCATAGTATGCAGAAAAAGTGGAAGTGTGCTGCTACTTATTTGTTATCCAATTATCAAATCCAATGATCAAGCTGTGTATTTCTGCACTGGAGATTGGGGATCTGACAGTGATTTTTTGGCCAGGGTGCCTGGATCACAAGAATGACGAAAGAGGATTACAAATTCTCTGGCAGGTAAAACAGTGACCATATATGTACTTTAATAGTGTAGTCAGCTGTGTGCCTGGAGTTCAGTTGTATTGTTTGTTAAAGCAACCCGGTCAGGGAACAACATTTTGACAATAAAGTTACCTTGCAAAATAATAAAATGCATACTCACCTACCCTGTGGCTTGTCTGTTCTGCTTCCCCTCCAATCCAGTGATGCAGAATCTGCCAATGTCTTTGGCATTCAACACTTCTAGGAGTGTCAGATATCTGTGTCCCCTGCTACATTCCATGGTTCAATTACTTGACGCCTGTGTCACTATAGATACAAAAGTGACCCCTGACAGGGTCGCTTTATAATTGCTTTAAACACAAAATAGATAAACCTTATTGTACACCTAAACTGAGATAGCTTGCAGTAAAATTCTTAAATTCATTCTGCAACCCATTCTTGTATTTTTTTAATTCCCCCTGCAGAATTAATTACCCTTGTGGCCATAACCCAAATTACATCACTGCTGAACCAGTCAAAATGTATCGTTTTTTTATGACAAGCTTTAGTGAGAGCGTATGGTAATTTTAATGCTATTTAACTAATGCCTTGTACACGCGACCGGTTTCACGATGATAAAACTGCCATTTTTTATATTGGTCATGAAAACCGGTTGTGTGTATGCTCCCTAGCAGTTTTCTGCCAGCAAAAAAAATGAAACCAGCTCTCTTTTTTCTCGCCGTGTTTCCCGTCAGTTTTTTTCTCGTTTCGAAAAACGGTTGTGTGTATGCTTTTCCGAGGGGAAAAAAAATGTGCATGCTCAGAATCAAGTATGCAGCCCAAAGGTTGGCACCATTTGGAAGAAACGTCCCCTTTATCATCCTGTCGTACGTGTTGTACGTCACACGCTTTGGACGGACGTTTTTTTCCATGAACGTGTGTATGCAAGTCAGGCTGGAGAGGAATCACATTGGGAAAAACTTTGTTTTTTTTCCTGCCGAGAAAAATGGTCGTGTGTACGAGGCATAAGAAATAACTATTTAGGTGCATCCATTGTCAGCCAATTCCCACAGTGAGAGAACTGCTGCACATGGAACAGCAATCAGTGCTTGTACCATTATACAAAGGATTGATAAAAAAAAATAAAAAATCTGCAAATATGCTGCACACAAAAAGAGCACCATTAAATAGTGAATAGTCCTCTCTAAAGCAAGATACACACTGCAGTTTCAGCTTCGGTCAGAGATAATGTACTGATCCAACATAAGTGCAGTGATCTCCCTCCGCTTAGCTGTTGTGTTCTGACAGGGGGACGCCCCAGAACACTTCTGCCATTGGCTAAGAGCGCTGATTGGGCGTCAACCAGTTGCTGGTTTTCCAGCATGCACGTCTAAAAGACGCTGGCCATACACACGGCCGAATGTCAGCCTGTTTTTTTTTTTTTTTTTTACCAGGCGATGTCTCCCGATATTAGGCCGCCTGTATGTACCCAGCTTGACGCTAATAGATTTACAAATAAGTACCTAAAAAGATAGATATATTCACAATTTTTATTGTTTTTTTTTTTTTTTTTCATGCAGTAGCTGTATTTTCTAGCTGCTGACATATAAATAATGTAACTATGATATTCAATTACATTATCTTCCACATATTGTAAGTGTTAAAAGTGACCCAAGAGATCCGAAAAAGACAAAGCAATATATGTTCCTGCAATGAATAGATAGGAATACAATACAGTGTTCATTTTCAAACATACATTTAAATAAGAATAGCTAGTACATTTTGGCCAATATTTACAGATATGGAAAATAACTGATTGGCAGAGACAGACCATTCATTAGTCATAGTATAGGAGTAGCCAAATAGTTTCTGTAAAATGTTGAAATGCATAGCAAGTATCATAATAAAATCACCATCCAAAAATATTAGGGTAATTTAACTCTTCAGTGCCTACTCAAGGTAAATTCAATTACCTGCTCTCTGTAAGGCCATACACAATGCCAATTTCTTTCCTGCAACCACGGATTGGGGGAAGCCATCCCCACTGGGAGAAGAAAGTGATTATCGCTAGTGGTTACAGATGCTAGCGATAATTGCAAGAGAATCCGACAGGCTGTTTGTACCCAAGTTGATCGATTGTTCAACTTGGTACATTCAGCCGGCTCATGATTGGTTTGAATCACTTCTGGTTAGTGCTGAACTGCCCAAGATTTGAACCATGTATGGCCAGTCTTAACCACTTAAGACCCGGACCAAAATGCAGGTAAAGGACCTTGCCCCTTTTTGCGATTCGGCACTGCTTCGTTTTAACTGACAATTGCGCGGTCGTGCGACGTGGCTCCCAAACAAAATTGGCGTCCTTTTTTCCCCACAAATAGAGCTTTCTTTTGGTGGTATTTGATCACCTCTGCGGTTTTTATTTTTTGCGCTATTAACAAAAATAGAGCGACAATTTTTAAAAAAATGCAATATGTTTTACTTTTTGCTATGCCCCCAAAAATATATAAAAAAACATTTTTTTTCCTCAGTTTAGGCCGATACGTATTCTTCTACGTATTTTTACGTATTCTTCTACGTATTTTTGGTAAAAAAAAAACGCAATAATCGTTTATCGGTTGGTTTTCGCAAAATTTATAGCGTTTACAAAATAAGGGATAGTTTTATTGCATTTTTATTAATTATTTTTTTTTTACTACTAATAGCGGCGATCAGCGATTTTTTTCGTGACTGCGACAATATGGCGGACACTTCGAACAATTTTGACACATTTTTGGGACAATTGTCATTTTCACAGCAAAAAATGCATTTAAATTGCATTGTTTACTGTGGAAATGACAGTTGCAGTTTGGGAGTTAACCACAGGTGGCGCTGTAGGGGATGTGTGACCTAATGTGTGTGTTTACAACTGTAGGGGGGTGTGGCTGTAGGTGTGACGTCATCGATCGCGTCCCCCTATTACAGGGATGACACGATCGATGCTGCGGCCACAGAGAAGCACGGGGAAGCCGTGTTTACACACGGCTCTCCCCGTTGTTCCGCTCCAGGGACGGATCGCCGCAAATCCCGCGGTCCCGGTCCTGGAGCTTCGGACGTGTGCCCAGCCGTGCCCAGCCGTGCCATTCTGTCGACGTAAATGTGCAGTAGGCGGTCCTTAAGTGGTTAAAGTGGTTGTAAACCTCTGACAAGATATTTGAACAAAGCTTATCCCTCTATAGTGTGTTCTTGTCTCAATTAAGAGCACTAGGTGTCCTTTCTGTCTGCTGATTCATTCCTCTGCTATCTGCTTGAATCAATTCTGACAAGTTTCCTGCACCAAGAGAAAAAAGTTGACGGTGGAGAGAGCTTTAGCTGATTAACTGCCTCAGCTCTGTTCCTGTGTGCTGTGTGGAGGGGGTGTGTCATTTTCCTCCAAACAGCTGCCAGAGCTTTACTCACTGAGCTATGCAAAGTATATTTTAGCTCTCCACCCCCTTTTTCCTGAACTCTCAGACATGCTTTATAAATTCTGGAGTTTTAACGGATAAAAAAAACCTTAAAATACCTTCAGTGGAGGGCACTTAAAAGTGAAAGAAGAGCTTTGTAATGGGGCAGCATGCAGTCGCAGGCATAATTGTGATCTGCATTTATTTCTCCACATCTCTGCTGAATACAAAGGCATGACACAGAGAAAGTAGAGCTAGCACACCTCAAGTAAAATGTATACATATTTAAGTTAACACACATTTAAAAACAACAATTAGTACAGAAAATAAGAGGAAAAAAAAACATACTGAATATCAGCATGTAAATCCATTTTGCATATTTGTCATAGACCTTTCCATGAGATCTGAATGTGTCATGCAGAAAACTGTCAGTAGTCTATGATGGCGGTGCTAGTTCTCACCTAGCACAGCCAATATGGCTACCTGGAGGAGTGCTGTACACAGAGGGTGTACAGAATGCCCCCCAGAAATGTAATTTCCTGCTTGTGTGATTTAACTTACTGGTTTTCCCAGAAGTCTGCACTACGATAAAAATTAGATTTTGAGCATCATCATTTTTGATTTTTAGTGAGGCACTCCCTAAAGGAAATCACGCCTAAAGGTCTGTAGACCCTGCAATTTTCCTCATTAGAGCCCTGCAGGTGCACTCCCATACAGATTCACTAAGCACTTGACACAAAAAAACAGCTATTTCTTCAGAATAACAACGTTTGTTAAAATCTCTGCAATCTACATTGATCACCTAGAGCTGAATGTTTATTTTTTTTTCTCAACAAAAGTAGAGGTACTTTCTAAATCTACCTTAAGATCATTAGGGTAATGTACCCACATGAAATACCTAGGCTTATAACCCTCAGATCTCACGGTCTTATGTTTCAGGCACATAGGTAATGAGATTTAAAAACACAGAATTTCCAAATGTGTGGCAGGGACCATATAGAAAATCAGTGCAATGATAAAATATGGTCACACTTTTCAGAAAATAGCATCCAGCATATAAGACAGTGATAGGACCAACACACTTTTACAGCTAATCATTTTATTTTATTTATTTACTTGGGATTTAATTATATTTTGTGAAAAGGGATGAAGATTTGGGAATATAAATGTTTTGCACATATTTCCTGCATTTTAAAGTGATAGTAAAGCCTTGAAAAAAAAAAGAAAATAGCAAACATGTTATACTTACCTGCTCTGTGCAGTAGTTTTGCACAGAGCAGCCAGGATCCTCCTCTTCTCAGGTCCTATCCTGGCACTCTTAGCTCCTCCCTCCTCCCTCCTGTGGGGGCACCCAAGCACGTGCTCCCAAACCACGGCTCTGTGCGTCCATTCACAGATGGAGCCGTGACTTAGGACCGCCCCCTTGATCTCCTGATTGGCTCACTGGCTGTGGTTGACAGCAATGGGAGCCATTGGCTTCCACTGCTGCCAAAAGCCAATTAGGAGTGCGAGTCCTCAGAGAGGCAAGGCTCTCATGGACATTGCTGGATCAAGAGGTAAGTCTTAAGGGGGCTGGGGGGGGGTGCTGCACACAAAAGGTTTTACTACTTTAAAGTGGATGTAAATCCACTTTCATCTTTTCTAAACTACTGCCATAGAGATGATCTATAAGAATATACATGCCTCCTGCATGTATTCTTACCTGTCAAATGTCTCCCCTCTGTCTGCTATGAGACCTGAAAAACTGCAGATTCTGTGGGTGGGTCTGTTGAGCTCTGTGGGTGGAGTTGTGATGTCAGTAGACTCTCCGCCCACCTCTACACTCCCCTTGTCAACATGCATTTTTTCCTATGTATTTCTTACACTGAATTCTGCTCTAATCAGTAACATCCAGTCAAAATCCAGAAAAGTAACCAGATGACTTCAGAAAAGGAGTGGGGTGGGAATTAATAAATAATGAATGTCTGAAGCTAGTGCATGAGATATGTAAATAACATGTCATTCAAAGCAAAGGGGCGGAACGGACCAAGGTTTTTCTCTGTAAGTCTGTTTTATTTCACTGAATAATAAAAGAGGATCGCTCAGAGCTGGATTAACTCTTTGTGGCAAGACTGGGCACAGATGATAGGAAAGCGTATACTCTACATTCTGACATAAAAAAAAAAAAAAAAATTGACATCCACTTTTAAGGTTTTATTTTCTCAAGGTCATGGTTCTTTTATGAGCACCATATTTTCTGTGTTATAGCAACCATACATACACAAAATGTGTATTGATTATGGAAATTTGGAATGGAACGACATGATTTCATTGTAATTCCACAGTCAGCAAAAAAAAAAAAAAAAAAGGACCACATTATAAACTCAGCGAATTCCCTCTTGATTTGTTATTTGTCATTTATCAGGGTTCATGGGTCCTTTAGACCTGCCAGAAACTCATTACAAATGGGTGCATTAGTCAGGGACTATCCATTATCCTTGGATTGCTGATTAATTTTTAATCATGAATGTGTTAGGGCTTCACATTTCTAAAAACAGTTTTTATAAAGAAAGTGCCCATAAGGTAGTTATTCGGTTAAAATAAAACTGCCCTTTCAAATTTTCAAATGTAGCTAATGAAGAAGAAATTAATTCTAAATCAATAAGGGTTTATGCAAAATAGAAAGATGGGCAAAATCTATAAAGACATTTTTTTTTTTCATCTGGATTTCATCTGTTAGAAACTATCAAAGATTAAAGGATGATCAAAGCTATTTGAGAAAACAGAAATACATTAAACACAGTTAATTCTTACAGCATCATGTTACTAGAATTTGCTTTTCACAGCTTTGAAGTTTAAATAGATTTAAAATTTGGTTTTATATCATGCACAGCATTTTTATCTGTTCATTCAAACAGAAATAAACACAAAAATAAAAAACAAAACCACTCGGGCAAAAAATAAATATCAGGCTGGGTCCAACAGTTTCTTTTAACTTGCATAATGAAGGCAACTGCATTTAAAATAGGAAGCACATCAGAGGAAGTAAGGATAGAACTGGAAAGCATTATATAGATAGACATAGAAACAGTACATTTCTCATAGGGAAAATGAGCCGCTGGGCAGTCAGGTGTTAGTTGTAAATATATAACCAGTGCTAAAAATAAGACAGCTAAAATTTGCTTGGTTGACATTGGTAATAATTTTATCTACTTAAAAATGTGTAAATGAGCTTCAAATATATATCTGAAATATATGTGTTAATCAAATAATAAATCACTTACATGACCAATTCAGATGCTCAAGTCACATGGGACCTTTGCAGCCATGACGGATTTATGCTGCAGCTTCTGGCTGTTACAACCATAAAGTAATTCAAGCAGAGCGTGGTTATTATTATAGGCTAAGCCCTTGGGAACATCTTGCGTTATTGAATTTAAAGTCTGGGATTAAGTTATATCAACTACATTTTTAATCAGATGAGGGTTTTCGCATTTGGCTGAGGGGAAGCTTGACACCACTTTTAGTCAGACAATCAAACTGCTGTTAATTAAAGTAGTGCTATTCCCAAATCTACTTATTTAGTTAGGATAGGCTGTAGCAGGGTCTTATTCTTTGATACATTGTTTAAAATAGTTGTAAACCTCTGAAATAAGAATCAACAATCCATTCCACTATATTGTGTATTTGCCCCAAGCACCAAGCGTGATGTATGTCTCCTCTCTCTTCCCTATGCTATCTATATGAGTCATTTCTCAGGTCATGAGGACACCACAGAATCTGGGGGAACGGTCCCACCCATCCAGCCAGCAAAGAAAAGGTGATTGACAACCTGTTCCTTTTATGACATTGTGTAGAGGGGGTGGGTCCATTCCCTCCCCTCGGGTCTCATATTCTGCTCAGCTTAGTGCTCTATGCAATGCAGTGTGTGATGCCAGCTCCAAGGCTCATCTGCCATCTGGAGCTGAGAAATAGAGGTTGACTTACTAAAGGCAAATAGGTTGTGCACTTGGCAAAGTGCAGTTGCACTCTGCAAGTGCAGTTACTCCAGAGCTTAGTAAATTAAGTAAAGCTTCACTTTGCAAACAATACCCCATAACGTGCATGGAAAATAAATAAAAACAGCATGTTTGTTTGTATGTGATTGGAGGATGGATGTCAGCAGAGCTTTTGCTCGTTTACTAAGCTCTGGAGCAACTGCTCTTGCAGAGTGCAACTGCACTTTGCAAAGCAAACAGCCTATGTTTCCTTTAGTAAATCAACCCCATAGTCTTAATTTAGAGGACATAGGGAAGCAGATAAACAGGTACAACTTATGTAGTAGGGTGTGTTTTATCTCGGTATCATCTGAAGCTTGTCACTTTAGTGGGTGTATAAGTGTTTACAACCACTTCAATGTCTTTCGGTCTCCCATTGGTAAATCATCTGCCCTGATGAAACAACAGGGTTGCCAACTTTCAGTAAATTTACGAATAGTTTGTAAAATCTGTACTTTTTACATCTGTCCTTGAATGTCTATTACGGACATGTAGGTTGCATGTCTGTAACTGACATTCATGGACAGATGCAACAATTATGTATTTTACAAACTGTTCATACATTTTCTGAAAGTTGGCAACCTTGTGAAACAGTATCACCCAATACTTAGCAATTTAAGAAAATGTAGCTGTTTGGTTGGCAGCTACCCTAAGCAAGGCCCGGAAGAGGCCTGTCATGCCCATATAAAGGTATAAGAATATCAAACCCTTTCCCAGTTTACTCAAAAACAAAATTTTATTTTATATTGAATATTGTTTTAGCACAAACAGATAATTTCTTTTAAATAACTGTAAACATAATAAGTGCATTCTTTGATGTTGAAAAAAAAAATAAGTGCATTAAAAGAAAAGTGTGGCAATCTAAAAAAAAAACAACAGACATTTATACTTGCCTAAATGGCTGCATAATTGATCCGATGTTGCAGCTGTCCTCTGTTGCCTCTACACCGAGAATTAAGAGATCAAAGACTGCTGATCATTCAGTTCTCGGTCTTCAGTGACTGACAGTCACGGCCCTCTGCTCTGACCCTCCAGTGCTCACTAGAGTGATGAGCTGTGGAGGGGGTGGGAGCGGCTGGCTCAGGTTCTTAGCAGAGTTCTGAGAGACAGAGCAAGCTGCCAGTCAGGCATCTGACCAGATTTCAACATTATTGTCGGATCCCTTCAGAGCTTGGACCTGCTCTGTGACGTCAGCCAACAGCAGACTTTAGCCTGAAAGAGCTTTGGCCATACTTCTCCTTGAAAGATTCCTCATTTTTAATCAGCCCTAAATGAGTCATTAACGTTTTGTATGAAAACATTTTTTTTTTAATTCTTCACGCAGGAGAATATTTAATTCTAATGCTACTATCACACACTGTGTTCATTTTTAGAATACTATGTTAAAATATGACATTTACATAATAAATATTCCAAAATTGCAAATCATTTTACATGTATTTATTTTATTTTAACCACTTAAGGACCGCCGCATGTACATTTACGTCGGCAGAATGGCACCGACAGGCACATCAATGTATATATACGTTGGTGCCTTGGGGGGGATCGGGGGTCCGATCGGACCCCCCCCCGTACATGCGGCAGTCCGCGCGGCTGCAGGAGCGATCTGACAAGTGGGGGCGGCTATCCGTTTTCATCCGCCCCCTCCGGATCGCTCCCAGCCAATGCGCGCGCCCGCCTGACCTGTCACTTCCTCCTCCTGTGTAAACACAGGAAGGAGGAAGCGACGTGATCTCTCCCTCGGCGTTTGTTTCAAGCGCCGCTGAGGAGAGATCACAACACAACAAGTAAGTCCTGCACCAACACTACACTACACACACACAAAATCACATTTAACCCCCGCGATCGCCCCCCCCTCCCCCCTGTCACAGTGTCACTGAATGCAGTAATCATACATGTATGATTACTGTATTTAGTGTCAGTGTGACAGACAGTGTGACAGTCAGTCAGTGTTAGTGTCAGGGTAGCCCCCCACCCCCCCCCCCCCAATAAAGTTTTAACCCCTTGATCACTGCCCTAGTTAACCCTTTCACTCCCTATTGCCAGCATCACTAAGCGATCATTTTTCTGATCGCTGTATTAGTGTCGCTGTTCCCGCTAGGTAGCTAATTTTTTTTTAATGCGATTTTTTTTTTTACTAAAGACATGCGGCTAAATAAATTTTGGCCTAAATGTTTGACTAAAATTTAGTTTATTGGTTTTTTATTATAACAAAAAGTAAAAGATATTGATTTTTTTCCAAAAATGTCGCTCTATTTTTGTATATAGCGCAAAAAATAAAAATCGCAGAGGCGATCAAATACCACCAAAAGAAAGCTCTATTTGTGGGAAAAAAAGGACGCAAATTTTGTTTGGGAGCCACGTCGCACGACCGCGCAATTGTCTGTTAAAGCGACGCAGTGCCGAATCGCAAAAACCCCTTGGGTCATTTGCCAGCGTATTGGTCCGGGTCTTAAGTGGTTAAAAGTGTATGAGCACCCAAAAACAATATTACATCTGAAAGCAATAGACTTTCCTAAATGTTTTCTTTGTCACAATGACAGATGTTTTAGCTGCATGTGCCTTGCTTTCAGACAACCATGTGGTCAACAGGATGAAAACAGAGTCATTGATCTCTGTGCTAAAAGGGCATTACGTACAAACTGTATGTGAAACTACGGAAGGAAGGAAACATAGCTAAATCATGTATGATGTATGGACAGTACACTCCAAGTACTTGATCACTGGAGGGGCAGAGCAAAGGGCCAAGCTATAAAGACGGGTACTGATAAATATAGTAAAGGATAGTTTAGTACATTTAAAGCTTAAGTTCTGCTAAAAATGATTTCTTCCTTATAGCTTTAGTGACCTAACTTACTTAATGAAGTATGTCCCATATCTGGATCCTGGGTCATGGGTCATGTTCCCAATGCTGAACTTCTGGTACTGGCACTCAACCTCCCTGGCGGTATGATTATGTCAGATTTTAGGTGCTGAAAGCGGTACCATTATTTTGCATGGAAATTTGGCGTTTTACATTGTAGGCCTGTAATTTTTAGAAATAACTCACTTAAATCTGTCCAAACAAGAGTCTAGTAGACATCCCGGGTATGATAAAGTTTGAAAAACAAAATCATAAATTATAATATAAAAAATAACTATAAATAATTAAAACAAATAATAATGTAATTATAATAAAAAAATATTCAATAAGGTAATCAAATAAAAAACACTGAAATTTGCTCAGTAGGCAGAATTTTCGCTGTCATTACTTTTATTGTTTGATGATGAATTTCCCCACAAATCGCTATCGCTCAATTCTGCAAGTGATTAGAATTTATTATCGCTGTTTTTTAGCTGTCTGAAACCACTTTTGATGTAAAGAGACACTTTTTGGTTGCTATGGACAGTCTCCATTTTCCAGTCAGAAAGAACAGTTTTTATTATATAAAAGTGCATGTAGGACACTGGGCAGACCACTAGGGACAAAGGAGGTGTGTATTTATTTCATACAGTATATTGTATGTATTGTGTGTATTAACTTTTTTGAATTTGGCACCGACCTCCGCCCCGTGCGTCGCAACGTCGCAGGGAACAGAGCTCTGTGGCACACGGGCACTGTGAATCAAGCGTGGAGGACACAGCTCAATCACACAGTGGGGAGGCATCGCAGGATCCATGGACAAGGTAAGTAAACTCTGCCTGTGGACACTGCGAGGCGATCCCGAGTCTGGCTCTGGGTTACCGCTTTTGGTGCTGAAATTCCACCCTAAACCTAACTCGGCAATACCGGGTTAAGAGCGTTAATAGCTTTGGGTCTCCAGGTTGAACTCAATAAAAGAAGCTCCCAACAGGCACCTGCCCCCTCCTCCTCCACTGAAAAAAAGCCTGTGCACTGATTATACTGCATATACTATGATCTGATTCACGATTCTCTCCCCCACTCATAGATTGTGTTACAAGTAGTGAAATTAAATCCAGGCCTTTCCTCATTGAGGAGGAAGAAGAAGGAGGGGTGGGTCTCCATCAGGGTCTTCTTCATTTGAATTCAGCCCTGAGATGCAAAGCAATTAACTCCCTCAGTGCCAAAAGTTGGGACATACTTCATTACAGGTTTAGTAAATATGTAGAAAAGAAGAATTTTAGCTAAACATCCCATGTAAAATGTTTAAAGCTTAGATTTTTTACGTAGGAAAGCTCAGCAGTCTACCAAAACTAATTCTCATCAATGATATTTTGTGCAGCATTTATATACTGGCACTGAGCTATTTGGGGTTGATTTACTAAAGGCAAATCAACATTGCACTGCAAGTACACTTGGAAGTGCAGTCACTTTAGCTCCGAGGGGAAGATCTGAAATAAGGGGAACCTCTGCTGATTTCATCATCCAGTCATTGCATGTCACCCTCAGATCTACAGTCAGTGCTCTTGCCTTAAAAATAACCGTATTAACCGTAAAAATCATTTGCTGACGACTCACGCAACTTAAATCCTTGAACCAGCTGAGAAACACAAAAAAAGCAGAGGGCTGCATAAACCCCTAAAACACCAATGTGATATATCTGGTCAATAGAGAAGAGTTGTATTTAATAAAGAACATACAGCAAAGTAGCAGGGTGTAGATAATATAATATACAGCACAGTGAGGGATTGATATGAAGTACAGAATGCACAGCACAGTAAATATAGTTGAACAATATAGTGTGCAGAGTGGAGATGTTTACATAAAAGATGCACAGAGTAGTATATGTAACACACAATGTATAAGTGGTGTGCAGGACTGAATGCTGAGTACAGTATACAGAGTAGAGGGGTGTAATATAAGTAACAGTGTACAAAGTCAATCCATATGCATTACATAATGTACACTGTAGTTTATTGTAAGAATATAATTCCCAGTGTGCGGAATAGTGTTAGCCCTGGTTCACACTGGGCTGCGGGAGTGAAGCCGTGTGAGTTCAGCTGAACTCGCACAATTTCACTCCCGCTGGCAGTCCCGATTTCGGCCGCGATTTAAGAGACATCTGTGCAGGTTTCTGCACAGATTTCAATGTAAATCGCGGCCCGAAATCGGAAAAATTAGTACAGGAACTATTTTTTTAAATCGGTGCAGCGCCGCAGATGGGGCGTCGCACCGATTAGGACGATGTCATTGCCGGCAAATGCCGCCGATTTGAGATGCGATCTCACATGTGAAATCGCATCTCAAATCGAAGCAAATCATACCCAGTGTTAACCTGGGCTTAAAGGAGTAAAAGAAAGTGCAACATATTATACCATCTACAATATATATATGATAAAGCACATTGTAAAGCGTGGAACAGTGTTCAATATAGAATTTACAGAGTCCAGACAGTAAGGTAGGGTCGATAATGCAATGCTCAGTGTACAGAGTAAAGCTGTGTGAAATATACAACATAAAGGACAATATACAAAGTGGTGGGGTATGAATATCAGAATAAATATATCTGTGTGAAGAAGGAATTGGTCTGCAGCGTAGAATGTGCAGTACAATGTACATAGTGGAAGAATGTGCAGTATAAAATATACAACTGTGTGTGCATAGTGGAATATAGAATGTACAACGCAGCAGCACTTTGTGGCATATAGAACACATAGCACAGTAGTAGATGTAAAACAGTGTGGAGTACATACCTCATAGGGGTTAATTCACTAAAGAAAAAAAGCCTGTTGACTTTGCAAGGAAAGTTGCATTTTGCAAGGGATTTCCCCTTAGTGAATGTGGTTCAATTTCACTTTGCAAAAAAATGGGAAATTACATGCAAAGAGAAAAATAACAACAACAACAACAACAAAACACTACTTTTACTTGCACCGTTGCACATGATTAGATGATGGAAGTCAGCAGGGTTTCACATCATTCACTAATCCCTGGGGCAAATTCCCTTGTAAAATGCAGCTTCCGCTGCAAACAGAACAGCCTATATGCCTTTAATAAATCTAGCTCACAGTGTGGGGAGTAGAGCTATGTATCATACACTACAATGCACAGTGTGAGCTGGTGGGAAGTAGAGATCACAAGACCCCCAACAAATTGAAATGTTTATTTGATTATTATTCTCTGAGACATAAGTTCCAAGAACAAACCACCAAACACACTATGGATGCACAGGACCGATATACCAAAACAGGTAGCTTGGCATGATAAGTGACATGCAGTGTCCCATGACAAGGTGGATCTTATGTCACTGACAGGCAGCAGACAATTCTTACTGAGGCACAGGCTGAAAGGGTGTCTGGTCTTATCTGGAGCTGCTGGTGGTGCAAGTGTTGCAGTAAAGAAAGTAGTAAAGTCAAAACCTTGGGATTGCATAGATGACAGCGGCCAACAAATCCTTTAGGACCAGAATACACTATATTATCATAAAGTAGAGTCAAAGTCAGGACAGGCTGTAGGTCTGAGTTGGCAACAGAAAAGCAAAGCCAAGAACCAAGCAGAGGATCAGGGCAGGTGGTAGGTAGAAGGCAGAAAATGGAAAAGGCGCAAATAAATTTGATTACACAAAGCCATATTAGAACAATAACCACTTTTTTCAGGCTCTGATCTGAGTTTAAGCCAAACAAGCCTATGCCTAGTATGTGCCCACTGTTCTTCCCCAGGTGGCTGTGGTGTTATTATCACTGAACCAGGTGTACACCCTAAATTATTCAATTATTCAAAGTAGGGTTGTCCCGATACCACTTTTTTAGGACCGAGTACAAGTACGGTTACTTTTTTTCAAGTAGTCGCCGATACCGAATACCGATACTTTTTTTAAACGTGTCCCCAAATGCAGCCATGTCCCCCACATATTGCAGCCATGTATGTCCCCCCCACATATTGCAGCCATGTCATGTCACCCACATATGCAGCCATGTCATGTCCCCCACATATGCAGCCATGTCATGTCCCCCACATATTGCAGCCATGTCATGTCCCCCACATATTGCAGCCATGTCATGTCCCCCACATATGCAGCCATGTCATGTCCCCCACATATGCAGCCATGTCATGTCCCCCACATATGCATCCATGTCATGTCCCCCACATATGCAGCCATGTCATGTCCCCCACATATGCATCCATGTCATGTCCCCCACATATGCAGCCATGTCCTGTGCCCCATATGTCATGTCCCGTTCCCCATACCTCCGCCGCCGCTGCTGCCGGGTTAATCCCCGTGCAACACAGCGGGCATTACAAGTTTTCATTGGTAAACTTGTAATACCCGCGGTGCCATGTATAGACACGCGATTGGACGGATCCGTCCAATCGCGAGCAAGGGGGGAGTGTCTATGCACGTATCCGTGTATAGACACTCCCCCCTTGCTCGCGATTGGACGGAGCGGCGAGCGGCGGGCGGCGGGCGGTGGGGGGGGGGGGTAAAGTATTCTATTTAGGTATCGGGGGTATTTGCGGGAGTACATGTACTCCCGCAAATACTCGGAATCGGTCCCAATACCGATACTGGTATCGGTATCGGGACAACCCTAATTCAAAGCCATAGGACCAGTAACCAAAGTACTCTGAAACCCTTTGAGGTCTGTGCAAGGGCTTTGTCTCTGAGCCTTGCCTATCTCCATGTCCCTGAAATAAGCACTGCTATGGACAAACAGAAACCACTGCAAACAAATAGCAGCATTTTATTAAAGATAACAAAAAAGAAAAAAAAAACACTAAGCAGACTAATTAGTCATATAAAAACATTACAGAATTACAGCTTTGGAAAATTCCCAAATGTAAATGAGAAAAATAACAATTATTATTGTGAGGGCCTAGACATTTCCTAATAACCAAACAAATATCATCTGAGTAAATATTTCATCATTTTGCTTTTCCTGTTCTTTGTAATCTTTAATTCTTTCCTTCTGTGAAATAAAAAAAAAAAACTGGGCCCCAGACATTTACGGCATATATAATGCATAATACAAAAATTGTACACATTACAAAATCTTTAGAAAACATGAGGAAATTATTATCTTTAAATAATAATGAAGATCATTTTAAACTAGTATGAAGGACATTTATTTTATATAGCCCCTTCTCCTGGTGATTTTAGATTGCTCTGGTTCAATCTAACTACTGAAAAATGTCTCTTGAAATTAATCTTTTGAATATGAAATTCTGATCTGTAAGTCCTCTTACCAACATAAAGTAAGATAGAAGGATACTCGGTGGTACATCATGCTTACTAATATGTATTGTCTGGTTGGATTAATTAAAGTGAGATTCCACTTGCAATTTTTTTTTAAAGTCAGCAGCTACTAACAGTGTAACTGCTGACTTTTACCAAAGACACTTACCTGTCCTAGTCGCCCGCGATGTTGGTCCCCCGACGGTGACCGCTGGCGATCGCTTGGTCCTGGCGCCTCCATCCTTACTAAGGGACACAGGTAGTGAAGCCTTATGGCTTCACTGCCCGTTTTCTACTGCGCATGCGCGATTGACACATCACTTTGTGAATGGGCGGCTGCCTCCTGATATACACACATTTCCCAGAATGCAGAGCGGCTCATTCACAAGAAGACACAGCGGTGGAAGAAGAGGCAGAAGCATAGCAACCGCCCTTTCAGGCGAGTATAATTTTTATTTGTTAAGATTTTTAGTGAAAAAAAAAAGGTGGAACTCCACTTTAAAGTGATTGTAAACCATCACCTTGTAAACAACCCATTCAGTTTAAAATAGGAATGAAAGGCAAAATGTTTTTGTATAGATATAAAAATACATTATAAATACCTTTTTTTCCCTTTTGTATAAGTGATCACATTCTCTACATTCTCAGCTGCATAAGAGCTGGCATGAGGATCAGCAGCAGCACACTGAGCTTCCCAGTGAATGAATGTGCAGCAGGGGCTTGTCAGGACAAGTCTGGTCATTGGATTATAGCACACTGAGCTCCCAGCATATCTAATGAATGTACCAGGGTGTGTTCTCCTGCTTAGTGTGGTTAGTTTTTAATAAGAAAGCAGAGGGACTGTGAGGAACACCAGAGATTTCACATGAAGGAAGCAATACAATGAGAACAGGATGCTTTTCCATACACGTAACAAAGGCTTTAAAGGCAAACTCTATTTAAAACTAATGTTTAGGGTTGCCTGCAAGCTAAAACAAATAGTGTTTTTAGTAGATCTTCTCCAGTGTACAGACATCCCCACCAGATGTCTTAGATCTGTCCCACTGGCCCAGTCACTATAAAACTAAAAGATGGTCTCACTCTGCATTGATTAAATCCCTTTACTGTCCAGGACTGCTGTGAGAGAATGACATCTTTGTTATATCCTTGTAGGGACAGGTGACGACAGAAGCTCTGTCAGACACCCTTATATTGTGGACAGCTCAGTGTTGTTATGGCTATATGCCTCTAAAATATTGATAAGTCCTTATTTTATAGGACACTTGTCCCTAAAAAATATAATTTTGGTTGACACCTTTGGGTATTAGCTGGTAAAAGGAAATTATGAGAAATGTATATTTTCCTCCTCTAAATTTGTACAATACAAATGAAAGCGCAAAGGGTTTTGAAAATGTTTGAAAAGCAATGCAAATGTTTCAAGCATGAATTGAAATAAATGGTGTAACCAAACCCTAAATTATATTTAAACTCTATGTGAATGACATCAAGATACATTACCTATTAATGTCTTATTGGAGGGACAAGATCTCGCTAGAATTTACAGGCAAACTCCCTACTCCCCACAGTCCAGATGGATTCTCCAGAGTGTAGACTAAACACATAACCTAGGAGTCTAGCTAAAAGTTTATGGAAGGACACTGACTACTGCAGAAAAATCCTCACACTGAAGTTTGCAAGATACTTTAGAACACAGATTGCAAGTCACTGATAGTTGCCCAACTAAAGCTAAAGTACTAGTTTTTGGCTAAAGTGACCCATTTAGTCTGATCAGACTGCATAAACAAAATGTTTGTGTCCTTTTTAACATGCAGGTACATTTCTCATCCCATTTGCTGCAGAGCAATGGAGGCAGGATTTGTACTTGTCTATGTCTTTGAGTAAAAGCAATAATTAGGATGTCAATAGATTACGAAATGTATCTGTTATTGACTTATATAAAAATGTATGGAAAAAAAAAAAAGATTACAAAAATATGAACTAAGATCTCTTTTAGCGACAGATTATTTCTGAAAACGAAAAAGGGTTGTTTTATTTTCTAATACAATACTATGATGTTGTGCTACATGTGACCAATCTGTCTTGACAAAGTTCATTAAATATTAAATCTATTCAGTCATGCTGGTTATTCATTTCCAAGTAATCTGAATAGGAAGACTCTGTACTGTTTTAAAATGGCTTTGATGGCCTGTTTTTTTTTTAACTATATAGTACACAGATCTCCATGTACGCTGCTATGCTGTACATGAAGACAAATTTGAAGAAAAAATGGGAGTTTGCCTCTAATTCACAGGTTCACCAGGAATGACAATTAGTACTCTGTTCTATGCAGTTAAGAAAATGGAACTCTCCACCCAGTTGTTTTATAATCTAAAGGAATTATGAAAAATGACCAAGATAACTGGTCACCATATTGGCCTGTTTCCATCTTAGGGTGTGCCACATAACTCTGTAGAGAACATTAATCACAATCTAGGTCATCATGGTTTTCATTTGGAGATCATTGTGAGTTTCAATGTTATGCTTCTGCTCACAAGAAAGTATAGCAGGTAACATTTAAAAAATATCATATCTATTCCTCAACAATTAGCACTTTTATTGGAAGTTTTTTTGTGTGAAGATGTTAGAATTACTTCTTTAGGCACTTTTCCTCACACACAGATTTAAGTCTCTTTTTTCAAACAAGATTACTAAAGGCAAATAATTAAAGCAGTAACTGCAACTGATATCTATTGTAATTTCAATGTAAAGACATAAATGTTTATTTAGGAGTTTTCAGTTGAGTTGAGTTTTCATGGGTGTGTTTGCTAATGAGCAGATCTGGAATAGATGATGCGTGAATATGACCATGAAAGCGAACCACCGATTTAAAGGGGTTGTAAAGGTAAAAGTTTCTTTACCTTAATGCATCCTATCCCCCCCCCCCCCCCGAGTCCCCATTTTACTTACCTTACCGTTCGAAACTCCCGGGCACGTTTGCATCATCCTCTTCGGTTCTCAGCCTGGCCGTTGATTGGCTGGCGCTGCTGTCAATCACAGCGGATGATGCGGCGCGCCAGGGGGCGAAGCCGAGTGATACAGTCAGCGTCTATGGCCGCCGCTGTATCACGGGAGCGCGCTCGCAAAAGCTTTCCGCCCTCTTGTGAAGATGGAAAGCTTTTGCGAGGAGGAGCCCAGACAGCCGCCGAGGGACCCCAGAAGACAGCTTTCCGGGCCACTCTGTGCAAGACTTTCCAGCACAGTACAGGCATACCCCACTTTTAAGTACAAAACGGGGTTTATTTGCTAAAGCTATAAAGCGCAAAATCAGTCTGACTTCTGCACAGAAACCAATGAGCTTCCAGGTTATATTACCAGGCTTAATTGAACAAGCTGGGGTAAGAAGCTCATTGGTTTCTATGCAGAAGTGAGCCTGATTTAGCGCATTTCAGCTTTAGTAAATAAACCCCATTGTGTACCTAAACGTGGGGTTTGCCTGTAAAAAGGTGTCTTCTTTTAACATTTTATATGCAGCTTTTTGTCATAAGGATGAGGGCCCTGATTAACTTTTGAGCGTAAGGTTTGTTTTACCTATTTTTTACTATTATTTATTAAAGTGGTAAACAACAAGCAAAACTTTAAAACATATAGTTTTTGTTTTTAACTTGCATTAGGTGAAAGATAAAATGCTCCAGCTCACTATGAGCAGTAGCAACAACCTATTTACCCTAATAGGGGGCAGGCAAATTGCACATAAACCCTGCCAAAGCCTGCACCTGTTATGGGTCTCATATTGGTTAGCACTTTGGGCTAGAATTGGTCCCATATTTACCATATAGTATGGCTTCCAAAGTTCATTATTAAAAGAAAATATTTATGAACATATTCTTTCAGAAGACCCCCCATTTGAGTATTTGATTCATTCACCTATCAGCTTTTTAAAAATGAAATCCATCAATTACTGCATCACAACTATTAAAGAGGGGGGAAGAACTCTTCCAATGTGGACACCTGTTTCAGTGATAACTAAATGTGGATTACCCCTTATGTTGGAGAGATTTTCTATTATTTTTCTTATTATGTTTTTTTTCCCCCTGTGCAGGAAGTAAAAGGAAATCTCTCTAATAGGACACAAATAGCAAACATGGAAAAAAATAATCAACAGGGATTTTAACCATTCCTCTACTAGTTCTGACTTCACATACACTTTACTTATAACATCAGCTATGCTAACTTTCTACATACAGTTATGTGAGGCCACATTCTCCTTAAGATGTTGTGGGGAAAGCATGTCTACATACCTCCAGCTTTGGCTTATTTTGAGAAAACAATGGTAATCGGATAACTCTAACAAAAATGATGACACGTTTCATTGCCCCATCTGACTTACACTTATGCCTCGTACACACGATCGGAATTTCCGATGGAAAAAGTCAGACAACATTTTTTCATCGGATATTCCAACCGTGTGTATGTCACTGCATTTTTTGGCGGTCGGAATTTGGTTTATCCGTGTGTATGCAAGACAGCTTGAACGGAATTCCATGAGAAAAAAACCATCAGAGCTTATTCCGACAGAAACTCCGATTGTGTGTACAGGGCATTTGTTAGCACTAAACATTGCTGTCGAGAAAGTGTAATGTGAGAAAGTTTCCCTGATTTGTAATATTGGTAACTGGACTGTTGACTTTGACTTGTTTAAAAAAAATGTGTGGGTACTTCTATGTTGAATTTAAAGGAAACTTGTAAAAGACAAACATTTGTGATCCACCACTGCTAAACTGTTTAGCAATTCTAAGATTTTTTCCATGTCCTTGCCCTGGTACTTCCGAAATCTCAGGCCTGAAAAAAACATGTACATACAAGTTGTCCTGAGACCTGATATTACATGCTTCTTTCAGGTCAGTGACTCACTAGATCAGGGATCCTCAAACTACAGCCCTCCAGCTGTTGCGGAACTACAAGTCCCATGAGGCATTGTAAAACTCTGACATTCACAGACATGACTAGGGCATGATGGGAATTGTAGTTCCTGAACAGCTGGAGGGCCATAGTTTGAGGACCCATGCACTAGATTGTAAAGAAAAATAGATGACAGACCAAAGTAAGCACTTTCAAAGGCAAGAAACCAACACCAGCTCATATATTCTTAAATGTATTTATTTTAGTTTTCATACATACGGAGAAATAAACAATTTTATTAATCCATCAATCATATGAGCTCCAACGAATCCATTCAAAATCCAATTAACAGTGTTCCACCTATCTTAAATACATCCACAAAAAAAAAGTGAGATAGTCCCCATTCTATCTTCCATTAAACCCGCTTCTCTTGTATGCCCTGACAACATACCTCTACATATCCGAAGAGGCAAAAGGAGAAAGTAAGAGAAAGGGAAATAATTCATAAGGGAAAGAATTCCTAAAAAGAAAAAAAAATAGAACTATACCTATACCATCATCCAGGGAAGTGAGGGCACCCCAAAGGCCACTCACTCTTCTCTTTTTCAAATACTCTCAGGAGCAAAAGGGAACTTCCTTTCTCCGATAATTTAAATACCGGTATATTCCATCGGCCCAAAGTTTCTAAATATGTCTCCTTTTGATATTGAGGCGATAGTAACAAATCCTCCATCCTATTAACCTTTTCAATTTGTGTGACCCATGTAAGAATATTCTATATTCTACTCTGACAGCTTCCTTTAAAAGTATTCACACACAATAGGATTGATTTACTAAAGTCAAAAAGGCTGTTCACTTTACAAGAAAACATGTACTTTGCAAGGGAATTATTCACAGATTTTAGTGAATAAGATGCAGCTCTGTTGACTTTCATCATCTAATCATGTGTATGAAAAAAAAAAATATATATTTTCCTTGCACATGATTGGGTGTAAAGTAAAAATGTTTCACATTCAGCTTTGGGGAAATGTACTTGCAAAGTGAACAGCCTGTTCACCTTTAGTAAATCAACTCCAATGTCTAAGACAGTAGGCATACTCATTGACCAGTTCACAAAAAATGCTCATGCCACATTGCAAACCTTATGACAAACATTGCCATTTCTTTAGATTTTTTTATTTCTCTTTCATTATTCCTGATCTACTGTAAGTAATGCATTAAGACATCATCTTTACATGAGAAGTGTCAAATAGGGCCAGGTTAGCAGACATACAGTACAGTATCGGAAAAAAAAACTATTGTACTCATATATAATAATGTTATAATAAATAGAAAAAAAAAGGTATTTCAAAACACAACTGTTCTTTCTAAGAGGGCAGCTGGAGAATTGTGATTGTGGCAGAGGTTCTTAAAGGAAACATCAAAGGAAATATTTATTCAACTTTTCAGTTATGAATGTGGTCTTGTTTTGTGGTGTTTTAAAATCAGCGCATGTGCTCGTAAGCAGGTGGTACATGTCATGGCTTTCTGTGAACTGGTGACATAAATAAATATAAACAGAAAACGACTGTGGTATGCATTCTGCATAGAAGTCAGCATGACTGTTTAAACCTATCAATTATAATCTGGAAGTATTTATTGTGGTAAAGTAAGCATGGATCTGTGGTTTGGGTGATGTATTCTGGAACAGTAACATTTGCTGTGAACCGATGGTCAGACATATTTGTAGGACAGAATTACAACACTGTACAGAAACACAATAATTTCCCATCTTTAAACATTAAATCAAAGAGGGAGTTTTAATGAATTCACAAGTTATCTATAAACCAAATGAATTTGTATTGTTTTAGGGATGTAGCCATGGCATACCAAATGTGAGAAACACAATGCTAATTACTCATAAATATAAGTGAAGTTTGTGTCAAGGGAATAGTACTTTTAGATTTGAAATATTACAGCTTTTAAGTTCAAGTTTAGCACAGCTGAAAATGGAATGTCATTTTTTATTATATTTTGTTATGACTATTTTTCATGTACTTCCAGTCATTAGTGCTAGAAGCTGAACTGGTGCTGACTTCAAGGTAAATCCATACAATAACAAAATACTTCAGAGCACATATCTTCTTGATATTCTGTGCTATGGTAAATTGAACTGTATACCGTCAAGTTAAAGGGGTTGTAAAGGTAAAAATGTTCCCCCCTAAGTAGCTTCCTTTACCTTAGTGCAGTCCTCCTTCATTTACCGTATCCTTCCATTTTGCTTTTAAATGTCCTTATTTCTTCTGAGAAATCCTCACCTGTTCTTCTACCTATAACTCCACACAGTAATGCAAGGCTTTCTCCCTGGTGTGGAGTGTCGTGCTCGCCCCCTCCCTTGAGGGGGAGGGGTTGAGCAGGAGAGTCAGGACACCCACTAACACACAGCTCTTTTCTCCATCTGCAACGTAGAGAGCTTCCTGATTCTCCTGCTTGCCCCCTCCCCCCTCAAGGGAGGGGGCGAGAATGACACTCCACACCAGGGAGAAAGCCTTGCATTATTGTGTAGAGTTACAGGCAGACAAACAGGAAGTGAGGATTTCTCGGAGGAAATAAGGACATTTAAAAGCAAAATTGAAGGATGAGGTAAGTGAAGGAGTACTGCACTAAGGTAAAGGAAGCTATTTAGGGAAACATTTTTTACCTTTAACCCCTTTAAGACAATGGGCCAGATTCAGGTAGATGGGCGAATCCTTATGTTGGAGTAACGTTTCTCATTTACGTTACTCCGACGAAACTTTAGGAGCAAGTACTGTTATTCACATAGCACTTGCTCCTAAAGTTGCGGCGGCGTAGCGAAAATGAGCCGGCGGAATTCAAATTGGGCGGCTAGGGGGCGTGTATTATTATAACTAGGCACGATCCCGCGGTGAACATACTGCGCATGCGTCGACTGTCAGTGCGCATGCTCCAAATTCTGTCAGTGAACGTCAATGACGTCAATCCCCATTCACGGACGTTTTACGCAAACGACTCAAATTTTTTTTCGACGCGATGACGACGGCCATACTTAACATAGGATACTCCACTAGGGGGCTGCTTTATCTTTACGCCGCGTATCTCTTACGGAAACGTCGGAAAGTCACTGCGTCGGGCCCGAATACGATCGTGAATTGCCGATTCTCACTGATTAACATATTCTCGGCGTTAATTAGCGGGAACGCCCCCAGCGCCATTTTTAAAATTGCAGTTCCGATACGACGGCGAAATACAAGTACGCCGCTCGTATAGGAACTCCAACCCGGCGTTTCTTGTTTTCTGACTACAGAAAACAGAAACGCCGGCTCAAAGTGAGAGTTAGGCTGGAGTATCACTGATACTCCAGAGTAACTCTACCTGAATCTGGCCCAATATGTTTATATGATCACTGGTTCTCCACCACAGACAAAAGATAAATAGATAGATAGATAGATAGATAGATAGATAGATAGATAGATAGATAGATAGATAGATAGATAGATAGATAGATGTGTTGATGGTATTGATGTCAAGCTATCTTGAAGCATTTTCAGGAAATCTCTACACAGTAATTACTTGTTGTTCATGTAAGATGACCTTTTTTGGGTTACACTTCAAATGGTGTTTGAATGATAATTACATTGATGACCTAATAATTTTAAAGTTTTAGGGCTCATGTACACAAGGCATTTTTCCAAATACTGGAAAATTGACAGCTAGAAACCGACAGTGAAAAACGTCAGTTTTACAGCTTTTACATATCCTGTTTTTGTGAGTTTAGCAGCGGTTATGAGCGTTTGAAGTCAGAAGCATTTTTTTTAAGATAACCTCAGCAGAACCTCCCAAATGCCCACAATGTAAAAAAAGCCTTTCTGTGAAAGATAGCTTGCAGATAGCTGTGCTATTTTTTGTGTTTTCACTATGGATCCCATCATAAGCATGTGTGAGAAAATGTTCCTGATGTTGCTGTTGCTCTAAAGACATAGAATATTGTGTGAGAGGAACAGAGTTCTTTGCTACTTGACTCATCCATTGATTCAGACAACAGCATTTGGTGAAATTAGTGTTTTTTCAACATTTTTATATGTTTAAAAAATATCAGAAATGTTTTTCCCCTTTAAAAACGCTTAGAAACAGAAAAACGCATAAATGCAGTTTATCGCGGTTACACAAGGGTACAAACATTCAAGATTCAGGAAAGAGATAAGACGGCTTATCTCCAGATAAACCATCTTATCTCTGCGTCTGAGCCCTCCTATCTTTGCGACTGATTCATAGAATCAGTAATGCATAGATTTCCATTAGATCCAACTGGCGTAAGTCTCTTACGCCGTTGTATCTTATTTTCATATTTTAGGCTGGACGCTAGGTGGCGTTCCCGTCTAAAATATGCAAATGAGCCTATACGCCGATTCACGAAAGTACGCCCGGACGGCGCTATTTTTTTATGTCGTTTGCGTTAGCGTAGGTCCATCGTAATGTTAACCCTGCTGTATGAGGCGCAGCCAATGTTAAGTATGAACGGCGTGCCAGCATTTTTTTTTACGTTGCTTACGTCGTTTACGTAAAACTTTGTGTATAGGACTTTGTGTAAGTGACGTTCACATCGTTTTCACGTCGTATTGACGTCGTGATTTGGAGCATGCGCTCTGGGATTAATTCACGGCTGGTGCATGGGCAGTACGTTCGACGTGGGATCGCGCATTATTTAAATAATACACTCCCCCACCCGCCCAATTTGACTTAAGATGAGCCGTTTACACTACGCCGCCTCAACTTTACAGGCAAGTGCTTTGAGAATAAAGCACTTGCCTGAAAAATTTGTGGCAGCCTAGTGTAAATACCATACGCTAGGCAGGTTTAGAATTAAGCCGTTCCTACCTGAATCTAGCCTATAGTGTTTAACCACTTTAGCCCCGGACCATATTGCTGTCCAAAGACCAGAGCACTTTTTGTGATTCGGCACTGCGTCGTTTTAACTGACAATTGCGCGGTCGTGCGACGTGGCTCCCAAACAAAATTGGCGTCCTTTTTTTTCCACAAATAGAGCTTCCTTTTGGTGGTATTTGATCATCTCTGCGGTTTTTATTTTTTGCGCTCTAAACAAAAATAGAGTGACTATTTTGAAAAAAATGCAATATTTTTTACATTTTGCTATAATAAAAATCCCCAAAAAGATATAAAAATGTTTTTTTTTTCCTCAGTTTAGGCCGATACGTATTCTTCTACAAATTTTTCATAAAAAAAAAACGCAATTAGCGTTTATTAATTGGTTTGCGCAAAATTTATAGCGTTTACAAAAAAGGGGGTCGTTTTATGGCATTTTTATTATTATTTTTTTTTACTAGTAATGACGGCGATCAGCGTTTTTTTTTCGGTACTGCGATATTATGGCAGACACATCGGACACTTTTGACACATTTTTGGGACCATTGGCATTTTTATAGCGATCAATGCTATAAAAATGCATTGTATTACTATAAAAATGCCATTGGCAGTGAAGGGGTTAACACTAGGGGGCAGGGAAGGGGTTAAGTGTGGTCCTGGTGTGTTCTAACTGTATGGGGGGGTGGTCTCACTAGGAAAAGTCACTGATCTTCTGTCCATACATTGCACGCGACAAGCTGCTAAAGGGAGGACGTAGAGCTACGAGCTCCCGCGTAGCAGTGCCACTGTCCCGCAGTAATATGACGGCGGGCGGTCGGCAATCAGTTAAAATGCCTCTAAACTACAGTCCTGAATGTGATTTTTCTGCTTTCAAAAGAAGGCCAGTAATCTCAACTGCCTTTAAACTAACTACAGGTTACCCTACTTTTAAGTACACAATTTAATGTATTTACTAAAGCTAGAAAGTGCAAAATTAGGCTCACTTTTGCATAGAAACAGATGAGCTTCTAACCCCAGCTTGTTCAATTAAGCTTTGGTAATAAAACCTGGAAGCGAATTGTTTTCTATGCAAAAGTGAGCCTGATTTTGCACTTTCCAGCTTTAGTAAATAAACCCCATTGTGTACTTAAAAGTGGGGTATGCCTGTAACTAATGTACATGTAGATAACATTGAGGAGCGTTCAGGCACTGCTGAAAAAAAATTCCCTACTGCTCTAAACTTCAGTTTAGTGGCTGTAGTGTACATGAGACCTTAAAGTCTTAAGCGAGCTATACACTGACCAAATTTCAGCCAAATCCTGACGGACTGGGTGAAATTTGTTGATTGGGTGACCATGTTGACCACCTACTACCTGACCTCCTTTAATTGAAAAAATCAAGCGAGACGGGCAGAAAATTGTCAATCAAACAATAATGGCTGAATCCAATCAGATGCAGATGCAGCCGCTGTTTTGGTATTCTAACAGCTGCTGCCAGTGGCTGTCATTATGCAATAGCCCAGCAGGGGGATTAGTCTATTTGAGCTGTATTGCATGAATAGAGGAATCTATTACATTTTTTTTGTTCCACTTGCAGGCTGAATGAGATGTTTCAGACTGGGTTCACACTACAGTACACAGCGGCTCACAGTAGGAGTCCTGTGCGCCCATTTACCATTTCAGGTCCGATTTCAGCCCGAATTTTGGGCTGAATTCGGACCTGAAATGAACCAAAAGATGCACAGGACTCCTGTGCAATTCGTACCAGAGCAGATTTCGTAGAGAGCCTGTAACAATCTTGTGTTATGTGAATTGGATTCAAGGAAACCCACATCCAATTCGCACTAGTGTGAACCCAGCCTTTATCCCTGTTTGACAGAAGTCTATTCCTCCACCCACACAAATGACGGTGGTCCTGCTATCAGAATACAATGTTCTGATGGGGATCCCCCTGTCCAACTTGTTTGTGTGAGTAGAGGAATCAGTACTCATCTATGACCACCTTAGTAATCTATGGCCATCTTTAGTCATATGTCAAAGTAGCTTAATATCTTCCTGTCTAGTGTAAACTACCTCATTCCTCACAGTTTTTTTCATTTCTATAGCATTTTCTACAATACTAGGGAACAGGAAATCTAGGCGATGTATACTTAATTCTATTGCCGGATAAATAAATCTGATGATCATTGCTCTTTAAATTAGCTATGCTATCTCCATATCCTTACATCTGTTGTTTTTTATTCAATTAATCTGTTTCACCAATCTAAATCAGAATAAAAATAGCCATCCTTTATGATTTTAACAAGTGAATTGTGATACAAGCAACCTGGTATTTCAAAGACATTGATTTAGCATTGTTATAAATTAGAACCTAAGGTAACTTAGGTAACAAATCATGCAGTCTCACAAAGACATTAGTTCATTCTACGTCAGATTTATACACATTCATGAATCAAATTTAATAGCCATGCATTACAGAAGTTACGTCATTTGTTTAGCTTTTTTTTTTTATTGAAACAATACTTAAAGGAAATGTTCCAACTTCTTAGAATGTTAATTGGCCCTTTTCATTTGAAAAACATGCTTTACTAAATGTTTCATCTTTGAGCATATCTGATTTTCAGTATTTTTACATTAGAAAGGGAGGACAAATTTTCTTTCAAAACAACTAAAATATAAAAAAGCTGATGCTGTACAAATGCAATTAGCCCATACTGTTTTATTTGGCATGCATTTACAGTTTTGAGCAGCCTGTTAATGGCAAAGATGGCTGTAGCAGTTGTGCAAAGAGTTTTAGCTTTACAATTCACTTTGGCTAAAACCTATTGACATACCATATATACTTGAGTATAAGCCGACCCGAATATAACCCGAGGCACCTACGGCCGGCCGGTATCGGGTCCCCAAATTTACCGGAGAAATGACCGTTAAACATGGGAGTCTATGGAAGGGGTGCCCGACTTTGAAAAATTGATGCTCCCCCGCCATAGGTCCCCCGGACAAAAAACTTTGCACACTTGTAGAGGAAGAGTGGGGCTATATGTCCGGGAGATCAGGCGCGAAAAAGGTGACTCGAGTATAAGCCGAGGGGGGCATTTTCAGCACCCAAACATGTGCTGAAAAACGTGGCTTTTGTACAGGTATATGCACCCCCTCCCCCCTGAAAGGTGTCAAATGTAACACCGGAGGGGGGAGGATTCCGAAAAGCAGAGGTTCACTTTTGGGTGAACCTCCGCTTTAAGGTCATTGTTCAGATTCTTCCTATTTTACAGTAACAATGCTTTGTCCCTGTCTCCCAACTGTGCTACTGCAATGGCACACTGTCACACAGGCATCTAAGGTGCCTTTTACACGGACGGCTGTTTTGCCGCAGTTAAAAGCATGCTCCAGGCACTGCGATTAGCTGCATTTGTACATTGCGATTACGTGCGGTTACGTGTGGCCACGTTTAGCTGCAGTAGTCATTCCCATAGTAACCCTTTTTATTTATTTTTTGATTACGATGTGCTTCCTATTGTTCTTTTTTTTCTCATGCTGCTATCCGTAGTTGACACAAAAGACTGTGATTGCCTGCGGTTGTGTGCATATAGCTGCGCTAAATCGCACCTGGACGCATTCAATTCAATTTTTATATTCGTACCAAACTGCATGTAACACAATTGCAGCTAATGGGGCCATAGGAAGCTAAGCCTTATACCTACTTTAACCAGCAGAATCCTTATTTAACTGGTTCCCGACCGGGAATGTCTCTCTTTGGGAAAATGCACAGGAGAGCCACCAGAGGGCAAATGAGCGCCATCGAAGGCACGCACCCCTTGCATGGCAGGGAACCCATTGCGCGTGGCTAGTGGGTGCGATCGCTGCCAGTCACCCACAATCGTATGCACAAGCGGGAGCATGGGGGTTTGTGTGTGTTAACACATAAATCCCTGTACTGTCTGAGGAGAGAAGGACAGACCATGTCTTGCTACAAAGCAGAAAACATGATCTGTCATCTCCTATAGTCAGTCCCCATCACACCACAGTTAGAACACACAATGGGGAACACAGTTAACTCCTTTATGGCCCCCTAGTGTTAACCCCTAGTGTTATTAATCAGTGCACTTGTAATGCAAAGTGGATTTCCTTTTAAACTGTCGCTCTTTTTTTGTTTATAGCACAAAAAATAAAAACCGCGGAGGTGATCAAATACCACCAAAAGAAAGCTCTATTTGTGGTAAAAAAAGGATGTCAATTTTGTTTGGGTACAACATCGCACAACCGCCCAATTGTCAGTAAAAGCGAAGCAGTGCCGTATCACAGAAAAATGGCCTGGTCATTGGCCAGCCAAATCTTCTGAGGCTGAAGCGGTTAAATAAAGGTGATATTATGAAAGATTACTTTGGGAGCTAAGAGGCCCCTAACTTAACCTAACCTAACCAAATACTGTGCAGGTAACTTTATAAAGTGAACTGTGTTATGAGACAAAATCAGAATTACTTGCTATATAAAAACTTCTATTTACACACACATAATTTGCAGAGTTGATAGAATACTTGGGGTATGAATATGGAACAGTCTGTTTCATGCAAAGCTATAATATATAGAGATTAGGTACCGGAAAAATGATTAATATCTTAACGGTATGATCAGTAACCAGCGGATACCTAACACCTGATGTCATATATATATATATATATATATATATATATATATATATATATATATATATTTATTTCTCAGCATTAAAGAGGAAGTAAACCCACAAAAAAAATACACCCTGCAAGAAAAGGCATAATGAGCTAGTTTGCATAAATCTCTATAGGCGACGTTTTTAAAAATTCTACAGGTTGCATGTTTTGAGTAACAGAGAAGGTTTAGGGCTAGAATTATTGCTCTCGCTCTACCGATTGCTCCAACCCCTCCCGTCACTCTCCGGTGCCCTCTCCCGCCGCCGATAAAAGTGATCTCGCGGTGAATCCGCCGAAGATACCACTTTTATCGGAAATCGGACTGCTCACTGGAGAAGAGGATACCGGGGTTATGGTAGCTAGCTGTTACCATAACAAACATATCCCTCTTCAAAGTGCCAACGTACATCGGCGTGAGCCGGTCCGGAAGTGTTAGACTTTGCTATCAATATGTATGTAAGAGTTAATAAGTGGATACACTTCTTTGATATCTCATGTGTTGTATATATGAAAGCCATATCTTCACATCTATTGTGTTATATAGTGCAGGCCAGTGATTAAAATAACAGGGATGCCTGCTGTTGCTGGATTAATCTTTCATAGGAGCAGTAAATTGTGCTTTTTGTGCTGTAACGCTATATACATATATATATATATCTTCTCCTAAAGTGTTAAATTTGAAAAACACAACACCAGAAAGTTCTACAAGTCATTGCAGAGTGTCAGGTCCTTAACAAGCTGCTTTTATTTCATTTTTGCCCTGTGACTCACTGCTCATAATGCTAAACAATCACTTCACAGTTCTAAGGGTGTAACGTTTTCAAAAGTTACTCACCTACACATTTTTTTCTACAGAATGCTATAAAAGCTTGGCTTGCATTCAAAGAATGTTCAAAACAGCTCATTGTATTACACATATTAGAAAAATAATAAGAACACATCTGTAAATAAAATGTTGAAAATTCACTTGATCCCTGTACTGTACTTTGAACACTATTACATTTACAGTAGATTTTTACTTTAATTTAAATTCCTTGAATTATTTCAAATAAGTAAAAATACATTAAACCACTCTGAACCATGAGATTCCCCTGCTGAGAACAATTGGTTTTATTGAAAAGAAAATTGTTAACACAGTAGTAAGTAAAAAAGGGGAATTAAAAAGACCATCATGCCAATCTGATCTCTAATTCAGACTTAAAGAGGTTGTGTAAGCAAGATATAAAACAAACCCTGGAGATTGGAAATTATTAATATTATAACAAGAATTTATTTAATTATTTGCAAGCGTGTAATCAAACCCTTACACTGATTTATCATATTTGCTCCTTTTTGGCTTGTTAAATATCATTCAAGCATTTTGTTATATTTGTTTGATGAGTGAAAAAAAACTAGTATAAGGGTCCTTTCACACGGAGCGGACCGTTTTTCGGTCCGCTCCGTGTGTGTCCGCCGGCTTAGCGGCGAATCCGGACCGTGTGTCCGTATTCATCCGATCCGATCTTTCATACGGAAGAAAAATAGGGGCCCATTACAAGTCCGTTTACGGACTTGTAAAAATGGACGAACAGAGGCGGACGTCTGAAAGGGGCCTAAGTTTAACAAAAGAAAGTTGGGAAGCCCTAACACCTTGCTATTTCAGTCAAAAAAAGTATGCGTTTTCTGTCCACACCAGGAAATAAAAGTATACCTATAGGCAAAATGTTTTGTTTTGGAAAGGGTAGAAAGCAATTAGAACCCCAGGCAGATTTTATTTCAGTCTGTGCACCCAATAAGCAGATCCATCTGCTCTGTTTGTCCTGTTTATCATTGTCATTGAAAGTAAAAGAAAATCCCACATTTTGGGTTGTCCTTAGAGAAGTTGGAGAGGGGAAATTTTCAAATGGGGATATAGATGATGAAAAAAACATCTGACAGGGATTATGTTTTTCTACCTATAGTTCTACTATTAAAGATGCAAGCTCTTCCAGCACATAATCCATTTTTTTTTCTGTACGCCAGTACTGGCCAAGTGCAGCTGTGCTGCTCTTTCTTCCTCTACTTACAGGCCATTGGCTCCTGCTGATTTAATCAAATCATGTGAATCCCCATTTAAAGGGGCTTCCAATGGTGGCAAACCAAGCAAAGAAGGAGCCTACAGTGGAGGATCCGAGAAGAGAAGGTTAGGAGTCTCTCTGTGTCATACCATTGTACACAGCAGGTAAGTATAATATGTTTATTATTTTAATAAAAAATAAAATAAAAAAATAGGCATTACAATCACTTTAAGGTCTGTTTTTACACTGTTTATGGAGGGCATCAATAAGTTGCCATCAGGATCAGTTTACGTAATTTCTTCATTCTGTTTCTATATATACATTTTGCAACAATATCAAGAAATGTGTTAGAGGTTAGAGAAAGCAACCAATTCACTTTTAACAATAATTTTGATATGTACTGTATATAGATGGGTGAACAGCTCGGCCCGAGCATGATTTCAAGCCAAACACCCGAATTTTAAGGATGTTCCCCCCGGAAATGCACAGTGCAGTGCTGCAAAGCTTTGCCCAAACAGGGAGTAGTGTAAACTGTTTGTTAAGCAGCAGTGACGGGAAGCCAGCTGTGGCATCCTTAACAAACTGATGAGTCATTAGCTGTCAATGGGTTTCCCCGCCGACAGCTGAATAATAAAAAAGTGCTGGTTAAAAATAAAGAAAAAAACAGCGCTGCCCCCCCCCCCCCCCAATGCATACCAGGTCCTTCAGGTTTGGTATGGATTTGGAGGACAACCACACCAAAATGAAAATGAAAATGGCACGGAATCCCCTTAAAATCCATATCAGACCCTTATCTAGGCATGCAGCCTGGCAAGTCAGGAAAGGGGGAGAACAAGAGTACGCCATCCCTCCTGAACCATACCAGGCCACACGTCCTCAACATGGAGGGGTGGGTGGTTTATGTCAGGGGGCTCCTCCCCCCACCGCAAAGCACCTTGGGAGTTATGGGAATCTTAACAAGGTGTTAACACGCGAATGTCAGTATTGTGTACATTGTACCCCTACCCATTCACCAAAAAAGTGTACAAAAAGTAATAAAAGCAAAAGACACGTTTTTGACAGATCCTTTATTAAAAAAAGAAAAACACTGTCCCTCGATGTAAATCCATTGTCAATCACAACACAGTTCTTATATAGGTAAGGGGTGGGGCCACACGACAATGGCACTTGGTGGGCTTCCACCCTTGTGACATCACAGACCCAGCATGCACCAGTCCATAATGTCAGAAGAGGCCAGTGTGAACGGTGATGTAACTAGGTGGACCTGCCCCTTATCAATATAAGAAATGTCAAAGAGCAGAGGAGGCACTCGGCGAGAGGCCGTACCATCAATTGACGATGGATTTACATTGAGGGACATTATTTTTTAATAAAAGATTTGTCAAAAACGAGTCTCTTATTAAAGGGGGCTTCCAGATTCCAATAAGCCCCCTGCCCGCAGACTACCACAACTACTGGCCATGGTTGTGGGGATGAAGCCCTTATCCCCATAAACATAGGGACAAGGTTCTTTGGGGAGGGGGGCAGAGCCCCCCTGCCCCAAATCACACAACCTAATGTTTAAGGCATGTGGCTTGGTATGGTTCAGGAGGGGGGCACTCACTTGTCCCCCCTTTTCCTGACCTGCCAGGCTGCATGTCCAGATAAGTGTCCGGTATGGATACACCGTTTTTTTCTTTATTTTTTCAAGTTTTTTGCAAGACATTTTAAATGAGATTTGACTTGTTTCTTTTTCTTTAGAAGTGTTATTTTTGCTGAAGCATGTTTTATGCATTCTACAAATGTGTCACTTTGCAGGGGAGCCATCAGGCACTATATTTAAAATAATTTATCATTTTTAATGTTGCACTTTAAGCATAATTAAAATCACTGCTACTGAAAAACATTTTTGTTGGCCAATTACTTGCATATAAGCCTTCAAAATGGACACTTTTAATTGTTCCTGTTTGGCTCATATAGATTTGAATGGAGTTCGCCTTTTCGGTTAGAACATTTCCCATTCGGGAGTTCTGCTGCAAACTGAACAAGGGGGTGTTTGGCCCACATCTAGTATGAGAAAGATTAAATATTGTTCTGCCTTTCATAAAGGCATACTAGTACAACCTGATGATGATGACATACATAGTTAAATGCCTGACATCAATGAACATCATTATGCATTATTGCATTTTACACTGAGTAAAGCTACTTTCACTCATTCGCATGATTGCATATCACATATACAGATATGCAGGACATTTTATGACATCGGTCTAATAGCCTTATATCAACAAGAGTTAATAAAAGTTTATATAGCAACAAAGCAGTTTTGACAGTCTGTTTTAACAGGCCGATCGCATATCCTAGGGTATCGTAAATTTTCCTGCCATGTGCCTATCATGGCAAGTGGGGTTATCTATACAACTAACAAAACACAATAGCCTTAACATCATGGCTAGTTCACTTAGTGAATAATCTGACTCATACTTGGAGCATTTAGTTAATTTCCAATAAAGAAGTGGCTTATATTCAGGACTGAGGTTTTTATTAAAAACCTGATACTTATATGTGTTTCAGGTCACTGCCTTACTAAATACTAAAGCAAATATAAGGATCAGAGCCCTGGAGCAAAATAAGTCAACAATGCCAACTTCCTCATTCCTGTACTGACAGGTTCTGTTCATGCCACAATAATTGTGTTTTTAAGAACAACTTCCTGTTGCTTCTTTAAAGAAAATCTGTATTTTGTTATTTAGGCAAATTCTGGGATTTAATGTTGATATTTGTGCTCACCTACTGACCTGTTAACCTACCAGAAGCCCAATAAAAATCGATATTATTATGGGTCTAGCCTGGTTTAAAGCTTACGCAAGGCTGAGGATCTCCAGCCCACATGAAACATTTTGGCGTTGGGATTGGTTGCTCAGGTGCTGAGTGCTGCTTCACAGGACGTTGGGTGGAGAGCCATATGCCTCCCTTACTCATAAGTATTGGGTATCTAATGTCACACTTAAAGACAAATGTGCAGTAATTAACACTAATAGACTCTACTCTTATAAGTATTTGTTACTTTGCATAGGCAATGTACAAGTTTGTTTTATTAGACAGTAGGGAGAAACTGTGTGGCAAAAATCTGTGTGCAGAGAAAAATATGGTATCTTCTTAATAATCTGTATGAACTAGCGATACGAAATATCCAATGCATTATACAGTACATTCACACAATATTTTCAGGAGGCTATTGAATACTTGTGGTTTTGACACCATGCTGATTATTGAATGTAAACCTTGAATGAGTAACATATGATTATATACAAATGTGGGATATTAATATTAGTAGGATATAGGTTGTAATTCCAAATTCTCACATTATTAACAATAATAAATATAAGTAAATTAATATTTTGCAGGACTCTTAGGAGGTTATTATATGTCAGCACATGTCTGTACAAGTGTGAGAACCTCTGATGGTACAGTAAATAGAGACTTAAAACATTCCATATAAGCACATGAAAAATATCACGTCACTGCAGAAGACTGTTACCTTTGTAGGAAAGCTTGAGCCGAGGAATATTCTGTTTCAAGCTGTCAGTTGTTGGCAGAAACATTAGTACGACCATTGATAGCATGGTGGGGAAATACTGGGGTCTAAGCCATCTGCTGGAACATTTGTGACACTTCTTTTTCATGGCGATGTCTCTGGCACCTCTTTCTTGGGAGCTGGCTGCCTGCAAGAAGAAAATTAACATTATTCTGTCAGAAAGATGATATGGCATGTATGGTCTATTTCTCCTGCCAATATAAATAAAAAAGCAGATATAGCGTAGTCTAACCAGATTAATAAATTACATGTAAATCAGAAGCATGTAGAATGACTAACTACAAATGATCTAGGCATTAAGGAAACTCTGCTACAAATGCAATTTACTTCTCATAAGATGATGAACAATGGAATGTCCATCTGAACATCTACAGTATAGACAGAAACTGAGATTGATAGAAACCAATAGAGCCTTGTAAACAAAAGTCATAGTTTGTAGTGGAAACCTATTATGCTATAGTAAATTTATATACCTACTGTATATACTCAAGTACAGGGAGTGCAGAATTATTAGGCAAATGAGTATTTTGACCACATCATCCTCTTCATGCATGTTGTCTTACTCCAAGCTGTATAGGCTCGAAAGCCTACTACCAATTAAGCATATTAGGTGATGTGTATCTCTGTAATGAGAAGGGGTGTGGTCTAATGACATCAACACCCTATATCAGGTGTGCATAATTATTGGGCAACTTCCTTTCCTTTGGCAAAATGGGTCAAAAGAAGGACTTGACAGGCTCAGAAAAGTCAAAAATAGTGAGATATCTTGCAGAGGGATGCAGCACTCTTAACATTGCAAAGCTTCTGAAGCGTGATCATCGAACAATCAAGCGTTTCATTCAAAATAGTCAACAGGGTCGCAAGAAGCGTGTGGAAAAACCAAGGCGCAAAATAACTGCCCATGAACTGAGAAAAGTCAAGCGTGCAGCTGCCAAGATGCCACTTGCCACCAGTTTGGCCATATTTCTGAGCTGCAACATCACTGGAGTGCCCAAAAGCACAAGGTGTGCAATACTCAGAGACATGGCCAAGGTAAGAAAGGCTAAAAGACGACCACCACTGAACACACAAGCTGGAACGTCAAGGCTGGGCCAAGAAATATCTCAAGACTGATTTTTCTAAGGTTTTATGGACTGATGAAATGAGAGTGAGTCTTGATGGACCAAAGGAATGGGCCAGTGGCTGGATTGGTAAAGGGCAGAGAGCTCCAGTCCGACTCAGACGCCAGCAAGGTGGAGGTGGAGTACTGGTTTGGGCTGGTATCATCAAAGATGAGCTTGTGGGGCCTTTTCGGGTTGAGGATGGAGTCAAGCTCAACTCCCAGTCCTACTGCCAGTTTCTGGAAGACACCTTCTTCAAGCAGTGGTACAGGAAGAAGTCTGCATCCTTCAAGAAAAACATGATTTTCATGCAGGACAATGCTCCATCACACGCGTCCAAGTACTCCACAGCGTGGCTGGCAAGAAAGGGTATAAAAGAAGAAAAACTAATGACATGGCCTCCTTGTTCACCTGATCTGAACCCCATTGAGAACCTGTGGCCCATCATCAAATGTGAGATTTACAAGGAGGGAAAACAGTACACCTCTCTGAACAGTGTCTGGGAGGCTGTGGTTGCTGCTGCACGCAATGTTGATGGTGAACAGATCAAAACACTGACAGAATCCATGGATGGCAGGCTTTTGAGTGTCCTTGCAAAGAAAGGTGGCTATATTGGTCACTGATTTGTTTTTGTTTTGTTTTTGAATGTCAGAAATGTATATTTGTGAATGTTGAAATGTTATATTGGTTTCACTGGTAAAAATAAATAATTGAAATGGGTATATATTTGTTTTTTGTTAAGTTGCCTAATAATTATGCACAGTAATAGTCACCTGCACACACAGATATCCCCCTAAAATAGCTAAAACTAAAAACAAACTAAAAACTACTTCCAAAAATATTCAGCTTTGATATTAATGAGTTTTTTGGGTTCATTGAGAACATGTTGGTTGTTCAATAATAAAATGAATCCTCAAAAATAACTTGCCTAATAATTCTGCACTCCATGTATAAGCCGTCCCGAATATAAGCCAAGGCACCTAATTTTACCACAAAAAAAATGGGAAAACGTATTGACTCACTGTGCCTCATTTTGCCTCGCTGTAACAATTCCTCACTGTGCCCATGCCTCACTGTGTCCATGACTAGACTGATGTTTAACATGGGAGTCTTGGGAAGGGGTGCCCGGCTTTGAAAAATCGGTGCTCCCCAGCCGTAGATCCACCTAATAACAAACTTTGCATACTTGTAGAGGAATAGTGGGGCTACATGTGTGCCAGTTTGGGGTTCAGGAGACATACGGCTGACCGGTACCGGCTCCCAAATGTCCGGGAGATCAAGTGCAAAAAGGTGACTCGAGTATAAGCCAAGGGGGGTCATTTTAAGCACAAAAAATGTGATGACAAACTTGGCTTATACTCAAGTATATACGGTAATTTATAATTTTGTGTACTTATCTATTATAATAAAATTGCAGCTTTAGTAAATAGTCAATGCGTTCAATGAGCTACAAGACTATCCAGTTAACACTCAATTTGCCTTATCTATATCTGTATATAGCTACTAATCCAAAGACATATCTCCAAACTCACTCATATTTCTCTCCATTACATCTTTTAGAGCAGGACCCATAGCCAGTTTTGCCAATAGATAGTGTGACAGAGATGCAAATTAAGTTACTAAAGGAAGGATTCCTCTGCTGAGTACAGCGATTGGAGGTATATGTTGGAAGCTGAGTGCTGTGCTACACCTGAAAGATCAGCAGTGCTGACACTAACTGCACCTTTCGTTCTGAAAGTGGTCTGCTTAGGGCAGAACATTTCCATTTTCCACGGTCCTTCTGTCCATGCTCAGGCTCAGAAAACTACAAGAAAATAAATAGAAGTGCTGGACTTGGAACTTAGCTTTTCTTCAAATGCAAGTTGGTAGTGATTCTTGTTAAATGTATCTCAGCCACTCGGGAGATGCAAAGTGGGGGGATATTCCCACAGGAGTGAGAAACACCAAATTTGAGGAGTTTGCATGAATAGGGCTACTTCCGTACTACTGGTTATGATATTGTTGTCAAGAATCAAGGATACACAGACTTTTAATTATTTGCCTAGTGATTGTTTCTCCCAATCACACTCATAGGATCAGGGCAGGAAGGTGATTTTTCTGTATTTATTGTGAAAATCACATACTGTATTTATTGGCGTATAACGCTCACTTTTTTACCTTGAAAATAGAGGGTAAACTGTGCCTGCGTGTTATACGCAGGGGGCTGTGGAAAGTTTTTTTCCTGAAACGTCCCTCTTAAAGTTAGGATGCCTGTTTTTACACCTGCGCGTATTATACGCCGATAAATATGGTAATTAGACAGATAGAATGAATCTATTGGAAGGTAAAACAGCTCCCTTTAAAATATATATTTCAACTGTGCATTTTGCTGTTTGCCAGGCATTCCGGTTTAATCCTAACTAGTGCCATTTTTTGTTACATCAGTTTTTTCCATGTGAGCAGTGGCAATTAGACTGTCTCAGTATCACCAACATGTACACTCTGGGATTGCCAGATTACTGGCAAAAGAAAGTAGGGAGGACTGACTCAACCCAGCAATATTTGGATGAATAAATACACTATTAAACATGTATTTAAAGTTCTATTTTTCACTTTGAAAATTTGACCAGGGTTTATTTATATTTGCCTTTTACGCATGCCAGATCCTTGAATGAACACAGATTACTTAGTTGGGCAAGAATTTGTGAGCTTGTAATTTAATCAACCCCTTTAACATACAAAAATAAAACTGATATTTAGTAAAATTTAGAACAAACCAATGTAAAACAACACACCATGCCAATCACAAAAATGAATTTGACCAGGTTTATGACAAGCAATGTACCCTACCCAGATACAAAAACAATGACCAGACAAAAAAACTACCATTTTCTTAACACAACATTTCAGCGAGTACTTCACTTATAATTACTTTGGAAGTCATAAACAAACAACTCAGTGGAAAGATAATGAAATTTCCTGCTTTGCACTTATTCGTTTTGATTTATCTGTTACCATCATACACTTTTCCTGCACCAGCCAGTCTTCCGGACATTAACCTGTGTCTTATTCATTCTTTCCAACAAATGAACAATTTGCTGCTGGACAAATACATCTATGTTCATTAGACAAGATGTACATCAGAAGATTTGGAACACTACACTGAACTTGGTTATAGTGAATTAGGTAAATACTCCATGCCAACATACTGGGTAAAAAGATCAGATTTATTGTCTGGCAAGCCTATTATGTACCAACAGTTAAACTCAAGTCAACAAATCATATCTATTAGTTTGTGTTATATAATTCCCATTCTAGATACTGTATATACTTGAACTTTAGTTTATTCTCTCAATATTTTAACTTTAGTTCATCTCTAAAGCCGGGGTGTGCACACCACAGATCACAACCCCAAGTGGGAAAATCTTAGTGTCACTGGACTTTGCAACCTCTTGCCCAAGTTTAATGAATTTATTGATGTTTTTAAATACCTGACCGGATCTTAAACTTAAAATCTTCAGCTTCTGCTAAATTACAAGCATATGTAATACTAACAACAATCTCTTTATTCAAATTACAATAAGGCACGGCTGCTGCATTTGATAGCAATCTGGCTCTGCTCTGGGAAAATGGGAAATCATCAAAGCATCCTGTATGACCATTTTGTATAGAAAAAGATGATAGTGTAAAGACAGGGCAATACTCTAGTTATTTTTAAAGAAATTATATGAAAGCACAGTCTGGCCCTGGTATTTTTCTTTTAACAATTTTGAACAAATGCATCATAGTTACATAGTTACATAGTAGGTGAGGTTGAAAAAGATACAAGTCCATCAAGTCCAACCTATGTTTGTGATTATATGTCAGTATTAAATTGTATATCACTGTATGTTGTGGTCATTCAAGTACTTATCTAATAGGTTTTTGAAACCATTGATGCTCCCCGCTGAACCACCGTTAAACCTCTTTTCTTCTCATTTTAATGAGTGGCCACATTATTAAACTCCCTCCCGCTGAAAAGTTTTATCCCTATTGTGGAGTCTCCGGAGAGTATATAAGTAAATAAGGTCAGTGCTTGCAACTTTTCTTCATAACTAATAAACTCCAGTCCCTTTATTAGCTATGTTGCCTCCTCTGTACATGCTCCATTTCCAGTACATTCTTTCAGAGGACTGGTGCCCAGAACAGGACAGTAGGGATGAGCCTTGTCCCCACAACCCTTGCCCAGTGGTTGTGGGGGTCTGCGGGTGGGGGGCTTATCGGAATCCGGAAGCCCTCTTTAACAGGGGGGAACCCTCAGATCCCGACCCCCTATGTGAATGGGTATCAGTACATTGTACCCCTACCAATTCACCAGAGAGAACACACATAGGAAAGGGGGCATGACTCACAGTGCACACAGAGCATGCACAACCCCAGTCTCTGAAAGCTGCCAGCATCATCTACAGCCCTCCATCTAATCTTTCAACCCTTTGCCTCCACTGCTCTCTTTTGCCACCTTCTTTGTACTGATAATATTCTGATAATATTTCATTTTATTAAAAGGAAATAGCCAAGTCATTACCTAATCAGGGGAGGAAGACTACAGTAGTAGCTGTAGGGATGTGTTGCTGTGTGGGCAGCATAGTGGCTTAGTGGTAAGCACTTCCACCTCACAGCACTAGGGTTTTTGGTTTGAATGCCAACCATGGTAACACCTGCATGACGTTTGCATGTTCTCCCTGTGCCTGCATGGGTTTTCTCCCACACATCAACGACATGGTGTTAGGTTAATTGGCTTCTGTCTAAATTGTCCCTAGTATGTGTACAGCATATGCATGAATGTGAGATAGGATCATTAGATTGCATAGGCATGTGCACAGGGTGTGCCAGGTGTGCCTGGGCATACCCTAATGACCCTGTGCTGGGCAGATTCCCCCTGCTACTTGGCTGCAGAGAAAAGAACCGGGTAATCTCTGTCCTCAGTCCCTTTCTCTGTCTCAAAAGCGAGACATCAGGAGTCTGTTTAGACCTACCCCATGGGGCTCCAAAAAAAAATATTAAAATAAATACTGTAAAAAACTGAAAATATTGTAAAAAAAAAAAATTGTAAAAAAGTAATAAAAAAATATTAAAAATAAACTGACACCAGTCTCTGCCCTTTCCACATCGTCCACTGCTCTACCGACACTGTCTATTGCTTTGGGGTGCACACTCTAATGCAATAGGCTACGCACACCTACTGTATGTTAGATTGAGGGAAGGGACTGCTGTGAATGTATAATATCTGTATGCAAAGTCCTGTGTAAATTGACAGTGTTATATAAGTACCTGAAATTAATAAATAAAAAATTACTGTGTTCTGGAGAGGAATGCCATCATTACCAAAAACACAAACCCACAACACAAGCCACTTACTACTCAACTTGCTGGCTTTGTTTTTGTGAGCTGCAATATTAGATGTAGATCTGCACAATGAACAGGAGGAACTGACAGTGGTGGCTGTAACTCCCCCCATAGGACCGCACTGCCACTGCTGACTTCTCATTCTTAAAATTCTATTCCTGTCTATCATTCTGATGTTACTATACATTGACTCAGAACAAGAACACAGATCAAGTACTCTGACTTCACTGTTTTCACATTCTGTATGCTTGTTCCAGACTAATGACGCAAAGCATTGGAACCAGAGATATCCAAGCTATTAAGCTCTGCAATGCCATTTCTCCTGCAAGATGGAAAAAAGCAAAGTGACAAATGTAGCAAATCATAGCTAACAGTTTGTTCTATCTAATTTAATGATAGAAACTTGAACTCTGATTGATATGGGTAACTGTATATCGTACTGAAATTAATTACTAAAAGCTCATACAACAATGCTTTCTGTTTTTAACACTAGTCATAAAACACTCAGTTTTTTGTATGAGTCACTGGAAAATGTTCTCTGTGTGTCATCACCAGAAAAATAATCATTCTTTTTGTCTTTCATCGAAATGGATATGAGAAGCCCACTAATGCCCATTAATGTTGAAACTTGTTGTTATATAACAGTGAAACTCCAGCAAAACACTCGTTCCTTGTTTTGGATACTGCAGTGAAGGCTTAGAACATTTTCCAATTTTTTTCAACTATCTATGTTCCTGTTGGATAGGATTTTTCTCACTCCCTTTCCCAGTGATGGAAGCCCATGGGAAAAGAAGCAGGTGGAAATCTCTTCAGCAGGGACACAAATAAAAGTACTCTTATGCCTTGTACACACGGTCAGACTTTTGACCATGCAAAAATCCGCCGTGAGTCCATCAGAAGTCAGACGGAAAGATAGAGAACAGGTTCTCTATCTAAGGTTCATCAGACTTTCCGAGAAAAAAAGCCCATCCGACTTTTTTTCTCGGAAAGTCCAGCCGTGTGTACGGGGCATTATTAGTAACATAGGCAGGAACTAGAACTTTTCTATGTTTGCTATTTGCTTTTCGACTGGAAAAATTTCCCACCCAGAGCAATGTGACAGAATGTGGGGGAAATCACTCCAATGGGATCACAGTAAGCGTTCAAATGGCCTGTAGAAGGAGAGCATGCTCCACAAATGCGTAGCCAACGTCCAACATCACATATGGGAAGTGATATCATGGCCGCTCTGGAGTGCATTCCACAGACTCAGGAAGCAACGGGATCCACCGTTAAAACCAAAAGCATGAACCCAGCTCCATACACCTTCCGGCATTGTGTTGATTATGACCTTGTCCTACAGCACTATGTGCCTTTCATTCTTAGTTGTTTGTGAGTAACACTCTTTTTTTATCCTCATTAAATACAGTACATGCTACACTTGAAGTAGGCGCGTGTGTGCTTTTCCCAGTTAAAATAAAAGAGGCTCCAATCTTTTCTGCCCTATCCAAAACTATTCAAACGTAGCAGCGGGGGGAGGGGTAGGCAAACAAGTGGAGCTTCCTCATTTTGGGTGGAGCTCCACTTTAACCACTTAAGACCCGGACCATTATGCTAGTAAAGGACCTGGCCCCTTTTTGCGATTCGGCACTGCGTCGCTTTAACTGACAATTGGGCGGCCGTGCGATTTGGCTCCCAAACTAAATTGGCGTCCTTTTTTTCCCACAAATAGAGCTTTCTTTTGGTGGTATTTGATCACCTCTGCAGTTTTTATTATTTGCTCTATAAACAAAAATATAGCAACAATTTTGAAAAAAAAAAACAATATTTTTTACTTTGATAATAAATATCCCCCAAAAATAAGCGTTTATTGATTGGTTTGCGCAAAAGTTATAGCGTTTACAAAATAGGAGATAGTTTTATTACATTTTTATTAATAATTTTTTTTTTTACTAGTAATGGCGACGATCAGCGATATTTTTCGTAAATGCGACATTATGGCGGACACATCGGACATTTTTGGGACCATTGTCATTTTCACAGCGAAAAGTGCTATAAAAAAGCCCTGCTTACTGTGAAAATTACAATGGCAGTGAATGGGTTAACCACTAGGGGCGCAAAGGGGTTACGTGTGACCTAAGGGAGTGATTCTTACTGTAGGGGGGCGTGGCTGATTGTCGTTCCCTATAACAGGGAATAGAAAAGAAGGGTAAAGCGCCTCTAGGTTATCTAGTTAAATTTTAATAGCAAATACAAGTATCCAGCACTTACATATGGTGTAGCAGCGGCAGGAGATGAAGTGCTGGCAGTTTACTGAAGCAGGAGGTGTTATGCATGTGCATTTCTTTTCTTTTCTATGCATATTTGAGTTGACTTCACTCTCGGAGAGCTGCCCTGGTTATCTACAACATACCCACCTACTAGATGATAACCCTTTAAAGACCTGGACTTTTGAACCCATTTTCATGGACTGCAATAACTCAAAATATTATTATATCAAATACTGCTGTTGATGTACCCCTGCATTACTCATCCTTTATGCTGATCATCATCTATGAACATCCCGAGTGCTGTATTCCTGTGTTATTTTTATAACAGGGAATAGACGATCAGTGACAAGCCACAAAGAAGAACGGGGAAGGTTTGTTTACACTCACCTCTCCCCGCTCCTGTGACCTAATTGTGGGTCCCGCAGGCCCGGTCACGGAGCGCGACCCACAGCTAGGCACTTAAAGGGCAACGTACCTGTACATGCCTGTGCCCAACCATGCCATTCTGCCGACGTATATCGGCGTTAGACGGTCCTTAAGTGGTTAATAGATGACAGTTTATACATGATCAGTAAAATGAAACCATATTACCACATTAAGCCAACTACATTGAGCCCAGTTTATTATGTAAAATGACAACTGACACTGCAGAATTAATAAACTGAACCACCACATGATTTACTAAAGGCAGTTCACGTGGCAAAAAAAAATAAAAATAGCTCCAGATCTTAGTGGATGAGGTGAAGCTCTGTTGACTTCCATTATCCAAAAAACATTTATTTTTCAAATTTTCCTGCCACATGATTTTGTATTCTTTGCAAGTCCCTTGCATAGTGCAACTTCCCTTGCAAAATGAATAGCCTAGTTGCCTTTAATAAATCAAGGCCTTTGTGTTTTTAAAAAGCTCTGAAACGGTTTGTTAAGAATAGGATGATGTGCACCGTATAGGATTTGTTTAGTTTTTCTATTCTCCAGTGTGATATCGTCTGTGGAAATGGAAATAAAACAGGATGCAATTACAGCACATAATTCCCTGGCAATGTCTTTGTTAATAGATGGGTGATATCCTTTAGTATATAATGCAGCTCAGAAATACAATTACAGGTTAATGAATAGCATAGAATTTCAGTTCTTAGGTGGGATCTTTTGAAGTAAAAAAAAAAAGTTAATACTTAAAATTCCATAACAATCCCTCCCAGCTGCTGCTGTTTTTAACTGTAGTTGAACAGTCTGTGTCATCAGAGTAATTTACATTCCCATAAGAATTAGATTTTTCTTGAGCTACTTTCAAAGAACTCTTTTCAATTTAGGTTTGTGAGGAAAACAAGAATGCTTTAGTTGAATTATGCAATCGATAGTGCATGTCCTCTGGGACTGGGATACTGCTCTTTGCTCATCCTCTAATTTCCATGTATGTTTATTAACACTCGGATCTTTCTTGTGAATATCCCCAGGATGTTGTTATGATGCCAGCTTTGTGACTGCTTTATGGTTTCCAGCAAATGGTTCTGATTATATAAAATTGTACACGCAGGGTAAAAACAAAACTGCTCCTAATTAAAACCTTGCTTGTGAGTTAATAATCCTTCTTAATTTTAGAATACAATGAAGCAGTAAGCTTTCTGCATTTTTTCAAGAAAACACCAATAAACAACATAAAGGCCTGTGTTGTCTGGCTTTTGTTCACTTCAAGTGGCTTTTGTATTCACATACAAGTCTATTTGAATACAAAACCCACTTGAAGTAGGTCAAGTGCAGGTCATAAGGAGGTTAACTGCAGGTCAAATGCACCGATCAAGGAATTCTGAATGACCTCAGAAACATTTGAAACCAATGTCAAAGGCAGGGAAAAGCAACAACATGGCACTGGCCAGCTGTGTCTAGCAGAGATCTGACCAGTACTCCCAGAATGCGTGTTGTCCCCAAGTGGTGTGCAGGATAAGACAGGGAGGAGAGGGGCAAGGGCCTGCCAAACCGGAGGAGCAAGTGAGTTCCTGCTGTAGGACCAAGCATCTGGCTGGCAGGCAGCTCCCTCTAATCCAGATGGTGTACAGGATTAGAGAACCTACAACTGCAATCCCCCCCCCCCCCACAGTCCAACAGCATCCACCAAGCTACTCCAAAGGAGCTGGCACAGACTTTTCCAACTAAATTTGACATTGCAGAGATACTGAACTGCTGGTAGTAGACACTGGGAGAGATACTCTCTATGCAGACAGAGATTAAGCATGTGTTATAAAGAGTGGAAGAGGTGGAAGATAGACTGTACGAAAAGCTGAAAGATTAGAGCGGCAAGGGGGAAGTGTCAGAGAGTGAAGATTTCAAGGTAAAGCAGGAGCCAGCACAAGGAACACATTTGATTAATAGAAAATAATGCCCCTTTTGCTGATTTTTGCTTTAAAGGTACTTGTTTGCCAAAAAAAATATGCTATATTATGCTACGTACACACAATCAGACATTCCGACAACAAAACGGAATGTTGGCTCAAACGTGTGTTGCATACACGGTCACACAAATGTTGTCGGAAGTTCTGAATGTCAAGAACGCGGTCACGTACAACACTACGACAAGCCGAGAAAAATGAAGTTCAATGATTCCGAGCATGTGTCAAATTGATTCTGAGCATGCGTAGAATTTTTGTGCATCGGAATTGCATACAGACAATTGGAATTTCCAACAATAACTTTAGTTGTCGGAAAAATTGAGAACCAGCTCTCAAACATTTGTTGTCGGAAATTCCGACAGCAAATGTCCAATGGAACCTACACACAATCAAAATATCTGACTAAAAGCTCACACCGAACATTTGTTGTCAGATATTCAGATCGTGTGTACTCAGAATTAGATTTTCTGCTGTTGTGTATAATAATAGGAAAAAAGGTCTGGCTAGTTTTAGATTCACCGCTGATCTATTCACATAATACTATAGTCAAACCTAACCCACAGAATTTACTGTAGACCTGCTTAAAGATTAAAAATTGCAGTGCAGAACAAATGTGCTATTAGATTCCAAAAATTGGTGACGGTTGAAATCCTATACTTCAGTAGTTATGCGATTGAATAAGCAGGGTATGAATGACCATATACTTGTGGAACAAACCAGAAATAGTTGAAATATTATCAGACTACTTTCTTGGCATGTGCTTTCTAAAGTCAGAACAAAATATTTGGCAACAACAGAAACTCTGAAAAAACATTTTGATTGGATTAACACTCTTCCTGGTATCTTATTTCATGACATAGTCAAAGCCATCATTAGCTGTCACCAGTTTCAACAGCATTTCTACTTGCTTCATGATATCCCTATATTTTTGTAAGAGCTTGGAACTTAGTTTCTAGATTGAACAGTAATATGCATTTCACATACACATTCACTAATGTCGGCAAACAACATACACCACATATTCAATAATGCAACAAGCAATGGAAAGCAATCTGGCTACCATTTACATTGATCCAGTTTCCATAAGCTAAATCTGATTGGTCATTAATATTAAATTAATAAATGGTGCACTTCATTAGTGCTATGTGTATGGTTTAATAAACAATCAGACATACACATCCTATAATATATTATATGCATTCAAAATTTAGTATGTGCTAAAGATCCTGACTTATAATTTAGAATTATGTTCTTGAAAAACAAAAGCAAGAATTATGTTCATTTTATCAACAAATGGTATGTATATATCATAAAATTGCAAAGGTAGGGTGCCAGGTAGATACAAGTAAAAAAAAAACAGTAGCACGTTATTTCAATTACGCTTATATCTGTGTACCTTCAGCATGCAGGGCTGGTGAGGCATCAAGACAAGCAGCTGTCAAAGAGGAATGGAAGACCACTATATAGCAAAGCTCAGACCCGTCATGCAGGAGTCTGACACCGGCGGCATGTCTGGCTCTCACGAGGTGGTGACAAGGAAGCAAGAACACACAGGCTGGGGAGGCAGGTCGAAAAGCATTTTCAAGGCTCCACCTCCTTCATTCCTTCTTGACAGCTGCTTGCCTTGATGCCTAGGGTTGTCACCTGATTGGGATTCACATGGACAGTCCAGGTTTTTTAATCCTGTGCCTGGACTGAAACCTAGACACATTATTCAGACTGGACTGTGGCCCCCAAGTAACCATGATAGTCACACACTGTTGCTGTCCGGGAGCTGCGGGTAGCTGTCTGGGGGCAGGTTTGACTTTACTTGGGGACAGGGCAATGATGTCAGCAAGAGCCATTTGACCACACCCACTGCTCGCTGCGGCACACTATGCGCACAGCATTACTACTTTCCTTGGGGCACCCAAAGGTGTCCCAAGCCACTAAAGTGTTTGGGTCTGGCTTGAAGAAAAGGTGGCAACACAACATCAGAACAGAATGCTGTTTGCAAGATACCCTGATGTAACTATAATTGAAATAAAGTGCTACTGCTTTTTTACTCATGCTTACATGGCACCCTCCCTTTGCTGTTCTTTATTTGTTTCTGAATCCCCACTCCCTGCCGCTGAATGTGTGCCACCCCTATCTGCCTGTGGATCTGTTTATCTGGTGACACCTTTTGTGACATTTTCTCATTCTGATGGATTTTATGAACTACTTTCTATTGTATTCAATTGATTTGTTCAAGTTGCTGTCAATGAGCGCTGACTCACACGCTAATTTGCTAGTTTGTGTATTTTTGCTTATGTATAAATCATAAAGAAATTCTTGCTTTCTTAAATATACCAGCTCACATTAATTCCATCCTATCCCTCAAGTTTTATTTACAACATATCAAGTACTGTAACTGCAGTGCTATTTGTACTTGTAGTTGCACCACTAACTTAAATCAACCCTGTCTTTTGTCAATGTTTACAGAAACAGCTGCCAAATATTACCAAGTCAGTTATAAAAAAAACTCACTGGTGCATAATTAGTGAAAAAAAAAATGCTTTCAAGTCTGTCCACCACTGGACACAAACAGATTGCCTCTCGCACAGTACAGACGCTGTCAATCATAACTCACAAATCAAAGACACCATGCCTTTCTTTTGATATTCATGTATTCTTGCAGATATCAATAAAGAAAAGAAAGAGGGGCGCCAAGCCTTTTCTTTCCTGTTCAAATCTTTGGGGTTCCCAGCTTGACAGAGGAGGCAGCCTAGTTAAGCCTGTAGTCAGCTCACCACTAATTAGAAGTTGCCCACAGCCTCCAGATAAATCCTTTTACAAGCTGTCATTTGTATATCTATCAACTGTATTTTGTTTCTTTGTTTGCATTTGTTATGTAAACAGTGGAACTTTGGTTTAAGAGTAACTTGGTTTGAGAGCGTTTTGATTTGAGAGCAACTTTTTTTTATCCTGACTCGGTTTGCTAGTGTTTACTCGCAAGGTGAGCAGAATTCAAGCTAAATAGGCCTGAGGTACGGGGCACAGCAGCCAAGCAGAGCCAAAAATAGGCCTGCGGTAACTCATTTGGCCTGAGGTACGGGGGCACAGGAGCCGAGAAAAGCCAAACATTGGCCTGCAGTACCTCATTTGGCCTGAGGTACAGGGGGCACAGGAGCCAAGCCAAATTGTCCTCGGGCCTTTTCGGTGCTCTCTGGCGCCCCCCACACCTGGCTGCATTCGGTATTGCAACCTATTAAAGTCAATGCGGAACAAATAATTTTAGTTCCCATTGACTTCAATGGGAAAGCTTTGATATGTGAGTACTTTGGATTACGAGCAAACTCCTGGAACTGATTATGCTTGTAATCCGAGATTCAACTGTATACTGTATATAAACAGACAATCTGGGGTAAATTTACCGAAACTGGAAGGCACAAAACTTGGTGCAGATACCAATCAGCTTCAAGCTGAAATTAGAAGCTGATTGGCTACCATACAGAGCTGCACCAGATTGTTCAGTCTCCAAGTTTTAGTAAATCAACCCCTCTGTTTTCAGCAAGCTGCTACACAGCAACTCTCAGGAGACGTTTTTTGCTATGGTTATTTATTTTATTTCAGTTGTCTATGGTTTGCATTTTTGTTTTACTTTTCCCTGTGTTATGAGCGCCAGAGAGTCATTTTTTTTGTTGCAGATATCAATAGCTAGGGGGACCTGTATGAGATAAAACAAAGGATTTAACTGCTGACTTTTTACAAGTTTACATTTGCATATTAGTATCAAGCCCCTGTATACATGGCCCAGAATCTTGTCAGGAAAAAAAACTTAGTTTTTCCTGACCAGATTCTTGGCAATATTCTCTTGTCGGCCGAGTGTACACACACTCCATTAAAAAAACGCAATTACTGTATTTATTGGCGTATAACACTATTTTTTTACTCTGAAAATAGAGGGTAAACTGTGCCTGCGTGTTATATGCAGGGGGCTCTGGAAAAAAAGTTTTTTTCCTGAAATTTCCCTCTTAAAGTTAGGGTGCGTTTTATACCCCTGTGCGTGTTAGACGCCGATAAATACGGTATTTTGAATGGCACAAACACGGTGACGTCATCGACTACAACGAGCATGCTCTTGTCACATTCATTGTCGTCACCGTCATCTTGCTACGCCCTACATATGCCTTGGAAGCTACCGTGCATGCGTCAAAGTCATTTCGAGCATGCGCAGGTTTCCACGGCGACAGATAAGTATACAGACGCTTGGGTTTCTCGGCAGGAAAACACTGCCGAGAATCACGGCGAGAAACTAGAGAGCAGGTTCTTGACGAGAAACCTCAAAGCCTCGTACACACGCACAATTTACTTGGCAAGAAAGTTCTGCCAGCAGTTTTCTTGCTGGTTCTTGCCGAGAAAACCAAGCGTGTACGAGGCTTGAGTCATCGTTAGTGTTCGGGATTAGAAAATGTGTATTTGAAACGTGAATTTTTTTTTCCTTTTGTACAAGAGAACATTTTGCCTATTGTGTCCATAAACAGGCAAATTGAGCAGACAGTAAAAAAAAGTATAAAGTGCTTTTTGGAAGTTTGCCCTGTAAGGATACACTTCTCTGATAAAATATATGCCACTCTTGGAGAACAAAGCTGGTACTATTCAGAGTAACAGAAGAGATGCATAATACACACACAATGAAATAACACATACACGGGAACAACCATGAATCACAGGTAAGATATCCCGTCACGCTGCCTAGAAACCCTTTCCCTGCATTTCAAAACAGATTAGCATATAAAGCAATGCAGAGAAATAATTTTTTCTGTCTGAAATCCAGCAGTGCTTTGTGCTAGAGTTTCATGGCCCTGGGCGACAATGGCAAGACAGGGGGTAGAATATTTGTAAACCACTTCTGAGTGATCATAATTTATAAAGTACGCTTGATGGAGGTATCCATGTTGTAAAGAGATGATGGTGATGCCATGTTTCTGTTGATGTGTTTATATATTACATTGATCAGATAGTTGTACAGTAGCATGCCACAGAAGAAAAATGTATGCTACACAAGAGGTGTAAAATCATTTAGAATGACTTAGAATAAACAAGGAAAAAAATATTCTTAACAGTGCATACATCTTTATATTACAAAGTTTTATGCAATGTTTTAAACAGCTGAACCTTTGCCTCTTTTTTACATTATTTTCTGAAAGATGTCAGTTTATCTTAGAAAGTGTATATTAATGTACATTATTTGTACAATGGTGGCATTTGTTCATACCATGAAATGTAACATGACACACTTGTCCCAAATGTACCACACATGGAGTATAATGTACACTTTTTATTTGGACTTTATACTGAATTAATCCCTTTATTTCAGAAGGATATGTCTTGTGACAGGTGCGTACGTTGTGGCAATTGCTGACACAGCTGTGCCTATTTTTGCTAAACCCACTGTTATACTAGAAGACAGGCATGCTTAAAGGCCCAATACCATGATAAATATTGCATTATGCTAACTGTATGTGGTTAATATATGTAATGATAGTATTTGGTATTATAAATTCCTTATTTATTGTGCATGCCTCTATTAATATTTTTCTCCGAAGGTACATGCAAGCCAAAATATCCAGCACAATTGACTGACGCAGCTTGGGGCGAATTAAAATACTGTTATTCCAATATTGTAAAAAGGTATCTACAGTTTAAATCTTCCCCTGCACTTTTTGTAAATGTATTTTATGCATTACTTATAGTGTTTGTTACCCTACCATTTCATATTCCTGATATCTGCCTTCTATACCATGCATGTACTTATCCTGTTCTTTTAATAATTTTTCTATTGTGTGAAATACCTGGTGTTCTTGCCAGTCCCTCTGCATTCCTATTAAAAACTGACCACACTAAACAGGAGAACAAACCAAAGGTTAGTTCTCTAGCTATGCTGGGAACTCAGCCTGCTCTCCTCCAATGATCAGACTTGTCCTGATAACCCCCCAGCACCGCACAGCCTTTTACTGGGAAGCTAAGTGGGCTGCTGATTCTCCTCACACCAGAGAACATAGGGTATATGATCACCTATAAAAAAGGGAAAAAAGGTATCTATACCTATCCTTTTATATCTATGCACAAAGGTTTTGTCTTTAATTTCTTTTTTAAACTGAATGGGTTGGTTTTCAAGGTGATCGTTTACAATTAGTCACTGGTTGCTAAGCAGTCCCTGACTCTTTTAATTAAACTCTTCTCTGCACATTTATTTGGTAACTCTTCACTTGAGTTCGTCAAAATTCTTAAAGTGGAACTAGATCTAATGATGGAGCTTCCTGGAGCTCCATGCTGACATCTTTGGGCAGCTGGCTACCGGGTCTCCAGCGAGGGCCTCTTTCATTGGCAGAGCAGGGCTGACATCAGCTTTAGCATTATTGAATTTCTACAGTTAGCTGTGCATCCAAAGCTCACTATACTTTCCCACACCTGTTACTTTCTCGTTCTCTCGTACTTAATTTCTCTCGCATTATCGATGATGTCATTGCGCGGCAACGTGTGCGTTCCAGCCGCCAGAAATGCTGCCACTACTTGCTTATTCTGTTCTCCTATAAACGCCTTTTACTTAATTGTCAGCCGTTCTCTACGCATCACTATGGCTCCTTTAGTGCTGTTGCACCTACTACTACAGAGAGTCGTTGCTGGGGACAACCTTGGGCCTTCCTTGCTGAACATCCTTAACACGGAATCCCTATTCCCTGCACAGAAGCCTGCAAACAGATAAGTAGCTATTGTGTCACTTGTCGTGCTATAGGAAGAACTGTTGCTTATATTTCATCTAACACAATTGCTATTGTTTGTAATGTCTGGTGCTTATCAACATACTATGTGGGATATCCCCCTTTGCTAAGGATTGTTTGCTAAGGAAGAACTTAAAGGGATGTCTACACTCAAATTACCTAAGTCATATTCACTTCTCATATGTAACTATTAGTTATTGCTACAACCCCTATTTACTACGTGTACTCTCAAAGTTGCTATATTTTAAGCAACTATTCGACAAACGTGTACTTCAAAGTACCTGAAGAATTAGTTGTAATTCCTATTTACTACGTGTACTCTCAAAGTACCTAAATATTGCTTCACATACGCAACTATTAGTTCACCTACAAGTCTCTTTTCGAATAGAATTTACTACATTTCGAATTAAATTCGAAAAATTTTTTTTTTTCGATATTTCGAATCGAATACCCGCGGACTAAATTCGATCGGAATTCGAAAAAAAAAAAAAATATTTTCGGATTTAATTCGAAAAGGACAAAACGATCTATTTGCAAATTTTATCTGGTTTATTTCGTACATTTTTTTCGAAATCGGTCGAAAAAACTCGAAAAAACGGTCAAAAATATTTTCGATTTGTCGACTGGATTTTTCGAAATTCGGTCGAAAACGAACGAATTCCGAAAACGAATTCAACACATGTAACGAACCTAACTTAACAAAATGTATTAAATGACGAATTGAAACGAAACAAAACAAATTTTTCACTTTTGCACATGCCTACTAAGGAAGAACTTAAAGGGACATCTACACTCAAATTACCTCAAGTCATATTCACTTCTCATATGTAACTATTAGTTGTTGCTACAACCCCTATTTACTACATGTACTCTTAAAGTACCTGAGCTATATTGCCTCTCATACGCAACTATTCCTTGTTACTACAAACGTGTACTCTCAAAGTACCTGAGCTATAGTACCTCTCATACACAACTATTAGTTGTTACTATAATTCCTATTTACTACGTGTACTCTCAAAGTACCTAAGCTATATTGCTTCACATACGCAACTATTAGTTGTCACTACAACTCATATTTACTATATGCTTGACATAAGTATAAATTGCTTATAGGCCCTGTCCTAATTTGTTGAACATATTCTCGCTAACTTTTCTATGCTAAGCGTTGATGGTATTTCATACCACCTCCCTTAGTTCCCTAATACATCCCTATATGTGATATGATGTAGAGAACCCCCAAACTCCTGTTTGTGTGGAGTGACACCTGGGGTCCCGTACTGATAATCACTTGCATATAGATGTGTATTGGAATCTCCAAAAAAATTATATTTTAAACGCTAAGCTCTGGTCACATGCTCTAATGCGTCCATCCTTAGTAGCTCAATGCCTTTCTTAATGTGACAGAGAGATCCTGTTTGTGTGGAGTGATGCCTGGGGCCCAATACTGAGTTGTCACATAAAGAAGCACATTGAAATCCTTGCTAACCGCAGTTCTGGTTCACTTCGTTCACCAGTGCTGTCACAAACAGGCAGGTAAGTAACTTTAATGTAGACAAGACAAAGCATGTCTCTTCTGCATTAAAATGCTGCCCATTTGCCCATTTCCACCTACGCCATGATGAAAGGGGAGTGTGTTTGGCCTCCAAAATTCATTGATTTTATTCTGCATTGAATACATTTTACAATTAATGTAGAACTCAAGGCATTTATTTTTATTTTGGATAGAATAAGGGATGGTTAGAATCCCTGTCAGTTTTTTTTTTTAATCTATGTCTGATTTGGGAGATTTATCTTAGCTGACAGCATGAGAGGGAAAAAAGCTGATAACCGGCTTCTGTTTACTTCCACAATCGGCTGTCATTGACTGACAGCTGATCACAAAGTTAAAGGGTCAACTATGATTGGCCCTTTACCTTGCTCAGTGATCACCCCCTGGTGCACGCGGGCAGCGCAAGAACAGGAGGACGTCCATGTGCGCCTTCCTGCCATTTTAAGCCTGCACTGTAGCTGCCTTTCAGATATAGCGCTGGCGCCAAGTGGTTAACTGGCATTCCTGTCCACAGATGTAGGTATTACAATTTATACGTGTGTTATTTAATGACACAGTCCAAAGCTTATTTCAGAGGAAAGAGGAATATGAACTTGAAGGAATAGAACTGTTTACTTTAAAATCAATTCTTCTAACAGTTGTAACAGCCAGCAGTCTGGGACCACACATTCATACTGTGCAGAGACAAGGTTAGAAAATAACAAGATTTGTGAACAATACATTACTTATTTCCTGGGTGCAATGTGGGGAGAGCTTACTTTCAGTTCACTGTTACAGAATTAAAAAGTAGGATGTACCCTTGTGATTAGACTGTGTGATAATAAGTGATTTCTCACATTTTGTTTTTTGAAACCTATTGTGCTGTTATTTTAAAGAGAACTAGTCAGAGCTAAGCTTATGGGAAAATCTGAATATTTATTATTATTATTATTATTATTATTATTATTATTATTATTATTATCCTGGATTTATATAGCACCAAATGTTTGCAAAACACTTTACAATACAAAAGGAGACTGTACAGTTACAATACAATACAAGAGGGTTCAGATGGCCCTGCTCATGATCTTAAAATTCAGTAGGGTGGGGCACGTGGTACAAACGTTAATAGGTGGTGGGCTATGAAGAGATATGCTTTCAGAGGTTGGCTAACGGTGGCTGGACAGATTGAGATAGAGAGTTTCCAAAGGATAGGAGAGACTCCAGGGAAGTCCCAGAGATGAGAATGGGAGGTGGAGACAAGGAAATTAGAGAGCAAGAGGTCTTGGGAGATGTGGAGAGGAGGGTTTGGGGGATATTTACAGGAAAGATTGGTGATGTAGCTTGGGGCAGAGTTGTGAATGGCTTTGTATGTTGTTAGTATTTAGCCTTAAATTATCATAAATGTGGTAAAAAGATTATGGCCAGGCAAACAGGGGGTAGAATATATTTCCTGCAACAATGGCCGAGCCAATATCTTCTTACGATGGGGGAGGGGGCGGTGGAAGCTGATCCTGCCAGGAGAAGACAGTGATTATTGCTAGTGGCTATAGCAGCCACTAGCGATGATCACAGGTAAAACCCGGTCCGCCCATACACAGTTAAAATCTAGGTCGGTTTCTGCTGAACTGGCTGAAATTCGAACCACCTTAAACATATTCCCTCTATTTAGCTTATCGGGTCTGAGAACAACTACTCAGCAGACTGCCTGTCCCTATGTTGATAAATACTGTCTTCCAACAACTAAGATGTTTTCTCACTTTCTGGCAAAGAGAAATCCCGAAATGATCGCAAAAAACTGACAAGTATTTTAACCATTGTTCCAGAAATCTATAAGGTTTTCATGAATTCAACAGATGACTGATCAGTGTTGGTCATTGTAAGCACCCTTGTTAGTGGTAAATGGTTTGTTTCATCCCTGTAAACTGATAAAAATGGATGCGAGCAAGTTGTTTTGAAAAACAATAGACTTACAAGCTGGATCACCAGGTCGAAATAAAGAAAAGAAAGAATGCCTAGAATAGAAAATTAATGAAGCCATCACATCTAAAAGATTGTTAATCTGCAATATAACAAATGTTTGCTTGTAGGTTTAATACTGCTTTAGGCAGCCTAAGAAAACAAAATATCATCCAGTTGGCATAGATAACATTTGGAATCTACAGATGGTCATAAACATTAGATTATTAGGTGATATGAGATGATTCATTTGCAGCAAGAAGAGCTTCGTCTGGCTTCCATATTTTGGCCAGTACACTGCTGTTAGCTTGAGATAAGGGTAGTGCTGGGAATTCCTGCTGTGTACATAAACAAGAACACTTGCAGGGTGAAAACTTGCATATGTTTGCACTTTGTAGCATTATCAATAAGTCAACCAGCTAATTTGTTTCGGAACATCCAGTTGCTACTTACTTTTTGTGGCCAGTAAACCTGTAACATTGGCTGACAAACTAAAATAATGCTAACTGTGTATAGGAGGTGAAATGTGATCAGTTGTTACAGGCAACAGTTATTTTACCCAAATAGTGGTACTGTTAATGATAGCAACCAGTCAGATGTGTGTTATAAACTCCACAACCAAGACTATTTCTAGTGTGCCACACTGATGGTCACTATTGAAAAAAACTTCTATAACCCTTTGATTTTTTATGATTCACTAAATCTCTTTATTTTTACATGGCTTTTGTAAGGTCTTGTATAAAATACTGCCAGTAGCATTGAATTAAATCAATGTTATTATTCTTTTGTTTAAAGAAGAAGAAGTAATGTACCTTTAACTAAATAATCAAAAGTTCAAATGGGCAACACGTAAAGCTTTTAAATGTTTAATGAATGGAAAAAAGACTTTGCAATTTATAAGTATCATCCATAAAACCTTAGACCGGCTGATACGTGGCTTTATTTATCCTCCATACCAAAGTAAATCGGAAAAGTTCTTACAGAGTTTAACTGCACTCTGGCTGGTCCTGAGACAACACACGTGGAATAAAGAATCATTTGGAAAGTAATGAGGAAAACAGACACTTTTTTATTGAAGGTTATTTTTTCCTATTACTAGGTCATCTTCCATACAGACTAGGTACATACTAGGTACAGAAATATATTGAATGCTTGAAAGTAATAAGAATGCATTTTGTTTTATGTGCATAAGAGTGTGGAATCACAATCTTAATTCATACAGAGAAAAAAACACTGCTATTGACTTACTTTTACAGTACTAATGTACTTTCTGTGCCAATGAGAATTTAGGAATTCAAAGCTGTTATTGTATACACTATTACACTAATGTACGCTATTCATTGTACTTTCAAAATTGACTTTTGTACTATACAGACAGCATCATGTAGTTATGTAGCAGGCTAAAGAGATCACATAGGCAGAAACTTGGGGACTCAGCGATAAGCAGATTATTTAGTATAGAATTTTGCCCTGTACACACGATCGGTTCGTCTGATGAAAACGAACCGATGGATTTTTTCATCAGATATCCGATGAAAAAGTTGTATTTATTTCACGAGAAAACAAAAAATAGAACAAACAAGAGGTATACACTGTTCAAGATGTCAAGATGTCGACTGACAACTGGGTATGACAACAGGACTGAAGACAGATAGGTGCGAATAAACACAAAATGATGCCCATAACCTTATGTATCTCTCAGGTAGCCGTAATAACAGGTCTAGGATCCCGGTAAGACCGTCCCAGCACCCCTAAAGGGATTAGGGGCCTCCAGATCATGGATTAGCAACTATTGAAAAATGGAGGTCCCGTTACAACCTCATGGTTTTATAATTTTGTTCACACAACTAGAGGTTTAGAGAGAGTCCTGCTGCACAGATGTAGTTCCCAGGAGGGGGCGAGCACGTCACTGACCACCGCAGTAAAGCCTCACTTCACGGTGGTGAGAAAAAAATCAGACAAGCAGGAAGTGAACAGAACAGAGAAGAAATAAAGCAACTTCTGAGCAAAAACGAACAATGAGGAAGTGAAAAGAGGAATGTCTGCAGGTAAAGGATGCTTATTATGAAAAAAAATCCTTTACAACCCCATTAAGCTGGCCATAGGAACTTAATATGAAAATTCTTAGAAAATGCCTTAACCTCCCTGGTGGTATGATTCTGCCTGGAATTACGTACCAAAAGCAGTACAATTTTTTGCATGGAAATTTGGTGATATGTATTATAGGCCTGCAATTCTTAATAATTACTTACTTAAACCTGACCAAAACAAGACTCTAGTAGACATTCCAGATGTGATAAATTTGAAACACAAACACATGAATTATAATCTAATAAATAATATAATTGTATTCAATAATGCAAAGAAAAATAAAGAAATTAGTCAAACAAAGAAATTCAATACACATCCTGGGTGTGAAAAAGTTTGAAACATGGAACTAGACAAAGTCCGACGTTGCAATCTGGGCAATAGTACCTGGTTTCCATTCGGACTTTTTTCCATTTCCATCCTTCTTGGAGCAGCAAACGACGCACATCCTGGTAGGCGCTAACTTTCGTGCGGTTGGCGGTACAAAGTCTACAAAATGACGACCTGTCAGGCGCTCTGGATTGCCAACGTCAACAGAGCGTCGTCCGGGTCTGTTAGCAGACACTGATGGCGTCGGGTGGTTGATAAAAATCTGCTCAGCCACCTTCCATATAAAGTCGCAATAAATAAGAGGTGCGTTTGTGTTTGCCTTATAAAGAATATAGGTGTTCCAAAGACATTGTTCAAGGAGATGCCTGAAAATCTTTTTGTAGTACTTTTTCTGTTGTTTGCGCATCGCCGGGTAAAATGTCATTGCCTGATCGGCTCGGTCGACACCCCCCATTGTGTGATTGTAGTCAATCACGACTTGTGGCTTCAGCACATCTTTTCCGTGTTTTGTGCGGACCATGGTAGTGGAGGTGCTGTGCACGGTGCTCATGAGACACACGTCCTTTTTGTCTCTCCATCTCATTGCCATAGTTTTTCCCTTTTGGAAGGCAACCATCTCTCCTTTTTTTAGTTTTTTCTTGCCAAACGTAGATGGCATGTCACGCCGGTTTGGCCTCACTGTACCATACCCATCCGTTTTGTTGAGGAGCAAAACCTCATAAAGTTCCGGTGACGTATAAAATTTGTCTGTTGTCACGAAATATCCCTGGTTCAGTAATGGGTCCAGCAGTGAAAGGACTGACGATGTGGCCATCCCATTGCGGTTGTACCTGGGATTGAATTTGGTACCTTTCCCGGTGTAAATTACCGCATTCCAGATATATCAGGTGGAAAATTCACATAGCATATAAAATTTTATGCCAAAGCGCGCCCTTTTGGACGCAATAAATTGGATCCAGCTCAGGCGTCCCTTGTAGGCCATCAGACTTTCGTCCATACTGACATCCCTTTCTGGCACGTAGGTCCGCTGGAAGTTGGCGACAATCATCTGGCACACCTCCCAGATTTTTTTTAGCTTGGGCGCAGGATACATGGCCTCATCAAATTCTTCGTTGTTGGCGAAGTGTACGTTTTTCATAATGAGTGAAAAACGATATTCAGACATCACAGTCCCAAAAAATGGCGTGGCCAGCATATTGTTGATGGTCCAGTACCATTTCTGGAGCAGTTTGCCCACCACACCTTGAAGGATGATGAGTCCTAGAAACTTCCAGATGTCCTCTTTAGTGACAGGTTCCCATTTCCTGGATCTCAAAAATCTGGCACGCAGAGTAGCAGATTGCTGATCGTGGTATCGATTGGTCTCTGTCACAATTTTTAAAATTACCTCCTCAGAAAGAAAAAGTTTCAGGTATGCCAGAGGGTTGTCCCTCTTCACATCAACCTTCATCCCAGGAGATCCAGTGAATCGGAACCTCGGGGGCGCTGCCTGGTCTGCATCACTGTCTATAGTGCACCAAGTGCGCACATCACTTAGGTCAGGTGCGGGATCATCGGCGTTGTCACTTTCTGCATCAGTGTCGGTGTCAGAGCCAGATGACAAATCGCCCCACGACTCACTGTCGCTCTGTTCTGCGATCAACTCCATTTCGCTGCCGCTGTCGCTCAGCTGATCAAAAAGCGCATTCGTAGGACAGCGCTTTTTAGATGCCATTTTCAAAGGGTTTTCAAAGGTTTTATTTGTCACAAATGACAATGGCAAGGGGCACTGAAAGGGCACTGTGTCAGATTCCAAGGTGATACAGTGTAATCCTCTCAGATTACATTGTATCACCTCCTTTTTATGTGTTTGTGTTTGTGCATACATTTGAATTTCCCTCCCAGTTCCGCTCCCATGCACCATTGCGGTGCAGGGAACAGAACCAGGAAGTCAGATGACCAGTGGACGGCGCAGCGGGGATGTCGGCGGCGATCACAGCAATGGGAGAACATCGCTGGATCGCCTGGAGAAGGTAAGGAACGCCGCTGCAGGCTCTGCACATCCACCCTGAGCGTGACTCGGGGATACCGATCTCAGCAGAAAAAAACAACCCTGAGTCACGCTCGGGGATACCGTCAAGGGGGTTAAGAAAATTTGTACAAAAATTCTCAGAACATTTGTTTGTCATCCAAAATATTTTGTTTGCTTTTAAAATAAAATTTTGGAATGAATGGAGTTTACCAAACAAAAATCACATACACACATCACATACACAATTTTATAAAAGGCAATCAGCGCACACAAATAAAAAGAAACAGAATGCAAGCTGAACACCAAAAGGTAAATCACAAAACCTCAAAATAAATGTAAAAGTGCAGCGCAATAAGTAAATAAAGTCCATATGGCGAATAGAACAATGAAAGAATAATGATACACCCCATGATGTAGAAAATCTTCAATTGATATTCTCAGTGACAGATCCTCCACCACTAGAAGTGAGCACTCTTACCAAATGAGGTGGACCATTGAGTGAACAAATGGTCAGACACGCATGTTCCCACAAATGGGGTAATGATAGCGATGATGCAGTCCAACAAGGTGGCAGCCAAGCGTCAATCAATGTAGAAAACCGTATGAGGGAATAAAGTATGGAAATTGTCATAGTGTAGACTGATAATTTATTCCAAGCAGGGGCGGACTGACCATTGAGGAACTCGGGCACTGCCCGAGGGCCCCATGCTACTAGGGGGCCCCATCAGGGTTGCCAGGCTCAGTAAAACCAGGGACAGTATGTCAAAATCTGTGTTTTTTTTTACATCTGTGCCTGATATGTCCAAAACCTTCATGCTTTTGATGTGAAAATCCCGAGATTTTAGCTGCCCCGCCTCTGTACTGCCACCTGGCATGGTGGCCATCTGTAAGCCCAGGGGCCCCATAATCTTCTATTGCCCGGGGGCCCCATGAGTTGTCAGTCCGCCCCTGATTCCAAGAGTACAAATGACTATAACAAGTCAGTAAGGCGCAATGGCCTGTTAAAAGCAGCGTATAAAACAACAGAAGTACAATACATGTACTGTACAGCAGTAAAACAGTGGCAGTGAGCCACAGTTTTCTAAATTCATTGACGCCTGGCTGACACCTCATTGGACTGCATCATCAACGTCATCACCCCTTTGTGGGAACAAGCCTGTCTGACCATTTGTTCACTCAATATCGATTGAAGATATTTTACATCACGGTCTATCATTATTCTTCCATTGTTCTATTCACCATATGGGCTTTATTTACTTATTATGCTGCACTTTTACATTTATTTACTGTTAGAAATGTGTTTATGAGAGAAAAAAAATGTTCAATCTGCTTCTTAAAAATTTCTCATCACTGCAGTCAAAATCAAATGTTAATTTGTTCCGCTAATAATTACAAAGATGAACACATTTTCTTAAAACCTTATTTTTCCAAGCATTTTTGTTCAAAATTGTCAGTTTTAGACATTATGGACTCAGATACTTACCGTATTTATCGGCGTATAACACACACAGGTGTATAACACGCATCCTAACTTTAAGAGGAAAGTTTCCGGGAAAAAACTTTCCACAGCCCCCTGCGTATAACATGCAGGCACAGTTTACCCTCTATTTTCAGGGTAAAAAAGTGAGTGTTATACGCCAATAAATACAGTATATCCCTGCACACAAATACCCATCATACCAACACCCACATACCAATACCCATGATAGGTATTGGTATTATCATTTAATGACAAATGATAAGAAGAACTTACAAAAGTATTTGTATCGGAGCCACAAGCTCTTCTGTTATGACAGTGTATTATAGTATAACATTACTAACAAGTATTAGCTAACAACAATTCTGTTTTGGGGAATTAAAGAAAAATTTCATGTAAGAACAAATCCCACATTTAAAATGACACATTTTATGTTGCAAAGATTTGTATTTTGACATCTGTAATTCCATCAGAAACTTTAGTAGAATCTATGGGCAATGGCAATAATCTGAACAGAAAACTTAGTCATCCATTAGCGAAACTGCCTCAAAGCGGCTGATGACTATTAGCTTCCAGCATCAATCATACAGTATATGTACACAAAAAAACTCAAACCTATTTACATGCATTTAGTAGGAAGCATGGAAACATTTAAAGCATAGTTCCACTTTAGCTTAAAAGAGTATATAACAAAAGGGATTGTTTTGCATAGATAACTTTAAAAAAAAATGTGGTTGCTGTATGTGCTTCTTTCTGGAGTGCAAATAGAGATTAACCTTATTTAAATGTTTAAAATCATATAGGTGACTCTAACTATAAACATAAACATAACATATACATAAACATATTCGCCAGCACACCACGGATCGTATATAGCGTCCAAAAGTTTAAAAGCAAAGAAAGCATCACAAGAAATGCAACGTTTCAAGGCCACGCAGGACCTCTTCGTCAGGCAGAGGTCCCGTGTGGCCTCGAAACGTTGCATTTCTTGTGATGCTTTCTTTGCATTAAAACTTTTGGACGTTATATATGATTCGTAGTGTGCTGGCGAATATGTTCATGTGGTTGATTGTTCCAGTACACAGCTGGTGATCAGCACCCATTTTTGTATTTATGACCCGTTTCTCCAGGAAGGTGTGCGATTGGAATACTAACTAGACTCTAATTATAATAAGGCAAATGCAAAAACATGTATTCTGTTGTTTCTTTCTGTGTGTACAATTAAAGAAAACCCATACTGATTTGGGGGTCTATATATAAATATATATATATATATATCTATATATATATATATATATAGATATATATATATATATATATATAAAGAGCTGCTTTGATTAATATCATCAGCAAGACCCATACCTCGTTTGGATTTGCATGGATTTCTTGGGTGAGCACATGGGCATTTTTCTCACACACAGAGTGCATACCCTTGGAACTATAGAGCTTAGGGTAATCTAAAATGATAAATACTGTATTAGTTATTTACTTTTTTAAACAGAGCCAACTGTATTGAAACCTCTAATAAAACTGTCCACGAGGAAAGCAAAAAAAAATGGACAAGTTGGTTATTAACAATGTTTTTCTAAAATTCAGCTTGAGCTGTTAAACTCTGTAAACAACAGTTTTTTACAACAACGGGGGCAAAAGGATTCCCTAGGAAAAGCAAAAAAGGATCCTTGAAAATAGAATACAAAATAACAAGTATAAAAAATATTTTCAAAAATGCATTTTTTCAGTGCTGTTCATGATAAATATATAGTGGGGGTTATTTACGAAAGGCAAATCCACTTTGCACTACAAGTCAAAACTACAAGTGCAAAGTGCACTTGAAATTGCACTGAAATTGCACTTGGAAGTGCACTCACTGTAGATCCAAGGGGGACATGCAAGGGAAATAAAAAACAGCATGTTAGCTTGCACATGATTGGATAATAAAATCAGCAGAGCTTCCCCTAATTTCAGATCTACTCCTCAGATTTACAGCGACTGCACTTCCAAGTGCACTTTCAGTGCAATTTCAAGTGCACTTTGCACTTGTAATTTGCACTTGTAGTGCAAAGTGGATTTGCCTTTAGTAAATAACCCCCAATGTCTGTAACCACTATATTTGTGTGTTTTTTCCACAAATGAGTCACCTAACATGAATAAAGTAAGGGCAGATATGGGATGTCTCCAGGCATTCCTGCCCTCAATGTATTCATTGCTATATATGCTCAAAGATGAAGACTCTCATAGATCAAGTTTGAGGACTACACGTTATAGAGTTCCCTTGATAAGGCAGTGTGGCTTCCACAATAATTAGTTTTATTTTTAAATTGTCATAACAACTAGAGAACTACTATACCCATCTCAACAAAGCTGACTAAGGCCGCGTACACACGATCGGTCAAAACTGATGAAAACGGACTGAAGGTCCATTTCATCGGTCCAAACCAATCGTGTGTGGGCCCCATCGGTCAGTTATCCTTTGGTCAAAAAAAGGAGAACTTGCTTTAAAATTTAACCAATGGACGCCTAACCGATAGGTCAAAACTGATTGTTAGTATGCAAAAGCATCGGTTAAAAAGCTGTGCATGCTCAGAATCAAGTTGACTCATGCTTGGAAGCATTGAACTTCGTCTTTTTCAGCACGTTGTTGTGTTTTACGTCATCGAGTTCTGACACGATTGTTTTTTATAACCGATGGTGTGCAGGCACATCAGACCATCAGTCAGCTTCATCGGTTAACCGATGAAAACGGTCCTTCGGACCATTCTCATCGGATGAACTGATCGTGTGTATGCGGCCTTAGAGGAGAATCCAATCAAGGATATATAACTGGAAACCCTTGCCACATCACAAATAAGGGGAAATTGTAGAAAGCTGTAGAAATTGTATGAGGAGTATTATCATAAAAAAGAGTAATTTTCTCAACAAGTAACGCTCAACAAATACACTGGTGGCAAAATATTAGGGAATTCTTTTAATCAGCTATAATTTAGGCAGTTCAGATTTACTATTTTTTCCAGATGACCATAGATGCACACATTGCAATGAAAAACATATGATCATTCATTCAGAAACAAATGACCCTCACTGCCAGATGAGAGCTTAAATGTAAGGGCATACTTTGAAATATTTCAGTCACAATGTTGTGTTGGAAAAAAAATCTGTCTGGTCCATCTGCTTTTCTGTACAATCTCAATGTTTGGATGGCCTGTCTACAGTTGTGTTATCGTATATGAACTGAAAGCCGAATGCTTTTGTCAGAAACAGTTGGGCTGCACAGAAAAATGATACCATATGTCTAATATTATACACACATTTGGATTCACAATAATGGGTTAAGTTGCCCTTTAGCTCCTGTGGAAATATAGTTCAGAATGAGAGATGTCAGCTATGCAAATGGGGATGGTTTTGTTTTTCCCTATACACACGATCGGTTCGTCTGATGAAAAAGATCCGATGGATTTTTTCATCAGATATCCGATGAAGCTGACTTTCATCAGTCTTGCCTACACACCATTGGTTAAAAATCCGATCAGGTCAAACGCGCTGACATAAAACACAACAACGTGCTGAGAAAAATGAAGTTCAATGCTTTCGAGCATGCGTCAGCTTGATTCTGAGTATGCGTGGATTTTTGACCGATGGATTTTTCCACAGACGATCGTTTTTTCTATTGTTTTTTTCACCATACGGAAATTTTAAAACAGGTTCTATTTTTTTTCACCTATGGGAAAAAAACTGATGGGGCCGACACACGATCGGTTTGTCCGATGAAAACGGTCCATCGGTCCATTTTCATCAGAGGAGCCGATCGTGTGTATAGGGCATAAGTCAACAAGTTCCTTTTCTTTGCATGCATCAACTAACTCAACTAAAAGCCCAATATAAAGAGTGTAGTTCTGTACTATGTACTACTATTATTACTACTACTACTGATAAAAATAATAGTAATAGTAAGAACATGCTGACAGAAGGGGACACAGGGAGATTACCGCACAAGTCTGTTGCTTCTCCTTCACTGTCCAGTTTGCAAGCTGGAAACTAAAGTGACCATGCTGTATGGATTATGCAATAAAGAAAAGTCAAGTCACTAGCCTGCTTGGCAGGGCTGACAAAAAGAAAAAACTCTAAAACAACTCCCACATGTGTATTTAGTGAAGTATTTAGTGATTTGCCTAGAGTTCAGCTTTAAGCTACATGCTTCAACCCAAGGGCATTGCTAATGCAGATACAGTTTAAATACATGGTTTAAGCTAGTAATTCTATCCAGGAATTTTTGTGTCTATTTGATACAGGATGTAGATGAAATGTTTAATGTGCCTCATATATTTTTTACATTTAAACCCAATTTAATTGAAATTAACATGAACACCGGCTAATGCAGGATTAAACTCCACATCTTTCAAGTAGTTGCATTAATGTTCTAGCCTGAATAAATTAATCTCCTAGACACTGAAATTCATTTCTTTGGCCTCCAAAAACCTCTGCTTAAATCCCCATTAGAGCTGCTCTCTGTTCAGGGCTGAGATCACTGTTACATGAGGATCACTGCCTTCTATATTATGCTGAGCTGGAGACTCCCCGCACAGACATTATAGAAAGCAGAGAATGAACATGAAAGGAAAACGTAGCTGATCCATATACCATTCTCCAGCTTCTGTTTTGTTCATGACTTTTTGTTGAAGACTTTAATAAATAATCTGTAGTCAAGAAATAAAAAAAAAGATTGGTATACTTCCAAAATGGCCTTTTTCCAAACTATTAAAGTACTTTTCTATATCAGTGTTTCTCGGTTTTATTAAAGGGGTTGAAAAAGTTTGTTTTTTATTTTCTAAATAGGTTCCTTTAACCACTTCCAACGGCCGTACGACTTTGTACGGCCGCAGGGTGGCTCTAAATCTCCGGGTTGCCGTCTTTTTATGGCCTGCGCTCCTCCGGGCCACTGGGGGCGCGCGAGTGCTGTCGGTGGCGCGCGTAAGCCCGCCGCATCCCTGAGATGCCGATGCGCATGCCTAGCGGCCGCGATGTCCGCCGGGCACTCGCGATCGACGGTTACAGTGACAAGGCTGTGGATCTGTGTGTGTGAACACACAGATCCATGTCCTGTCAGGGTGAGGAGACCGATCTTTGTCCCTTGTACATAGGGACATAGATCGGTCACCTCCCCCAGTCACCCCACTCCCCCCACAGTTAGAACACAATGCAGGGTACACATTTAACCCCTTCCTCACCCCCTAGTGTTAACCCCTTCAATGCCATACACAATTATACAGTAATTAGTGCATATTTATAGCACTGATCGCTGTATAAATGTGAATAGCGCCAAAATTGCGTCAAAAGTGTCCGATGTGTCCACCAAAATGTCGCAGTCCCAATAAAAATCACAGATCGCCGCCATTACTAGTAAAAAAATAATAATAAAAATTAATAATAATTATGTCCCCTATTTTGTAAGCGCTATACATTTTGCGCAAACCAGTCACTTATTGCGATTTTTTTTTTACCAAAAACATGTAGAAGAATACGTATCGGCCTAAACTGAGAAAATGTATTTATTTTATTTATTTTTTAAATGGGCTATTTATTATAGCAACAAATAAAAAATATTGATTTTTTTTTCAAAATTGGTGCTCTTTTTTTGTTTATAGCGCAGAGGTAATCAAATACCACCAAAAGAAAAGCTCTATTTGTGGGGGAAAAGGGACGTCAATTTTGTTTGGGAGCCATGTCACACAACCGCGCAATTATCATTTAAATCGACGCAGTGCCGGAAGCTGAAATTTCACTTGGTCAGGAAGGGGGTATATGTGCCCACTAAGCAAGTGGTTAAGCTAGTGCATTGTTGGTTCACTTACGTTTTCCTTCGATTTCCCTTCTAAAAGTTTTTTTTTTCTGAAATTCTCACTTCCTGGTCCTCCTCAGTAAGCTGTTCCGGCTGACTAACCACCACTCAGATGACAGTGGCATGCTTACTGAGGAGAAACAGGAAGTGAGAAATTCAGACAAAAAAAAACATTTAGAAGGGAAATCAAAGGAAAAAGTAAGTGAACCAACAATGCACTAGCTTAGGAACCTATTTACAAAATAAAAAACAAACCTTTGCAACCCCTTTGCGCCTAAGGCTAAAACAAATCTTAATGCCTAAGCACAAATTTGTAACTTTGAAATGTGTAAGTAAAAGCATACATATCATCACAACTACTTTGTGCATCCAGGTAAATTATACCTTGTTTTTGTTTCAGGAGAAATTGGGCTTTCATGTGGTGGTAATAGTAATCAATATGAATATCTCCTGTGTTTTTTTTTTTTGATTATCAAAAGAAAAACAAAAATAGTAATAAATGTCTTTTTTTATTTAGCTGTATATTTTTGTTACTACCATAACCTTCCACCAAAGAACAACCATAATAAATTTTTCCTGCTCCTGACAATCACAGTGATACCACATGTGCATGTTAGTAGTTGTTTGTATCCATAGTACAGCTCAGAAACAATAGTGTGCATTTTGCTTTTTTTTTATCTTATCTAAAACACATGATTTGAATTCCGAACAAATTTTCTTTCGAAAATCTTTTTAAAGAATTGTTGTTCGAATTTTGTGCCATTAGTGGGGAACAGCAACGCCCAGTTTTCGTTTTCGAATTTGAGTGATCGGAGTGATTTTAAATTTTTTGAAAAACAAACGATTTTCTAATCAATGATGGAAGAATCATGTGAGGAATATAATTGAAAAAGGAATGCACATGAGTGCAAGAAAAGAAACCTCCCAGAAAGAAAAGAAGATTCCCAGACATTAAAATAATTTCTGTAGCGTCATGAGGTGAAATTAAAGGCTTGGTTACTCGAATTTAAAAATCAATGGTGACACCATCGGATCACAAACGCACCAAATTTTTGATTTGATCGGAATTCGACCATGCCTTACACAAAAAAAAAAAAACTTCCAAAAGAATACTTACGCTGACCTTTGACCTTGACTCTGGTTTGGGAATGGCCATAGATGGATTGCAATTCAGCCAGTCCCTGCTAAACAAGCCAAATTTAGAGTCATCTATGGCCAGCTTAACCACTTAAGGACCGCCTCCTGCACATATACGTCGGCAGAATGGCACGGCTGGGCACATGCAAGTACAGGTACGTCCTGTGCTAGTGCCCAGTCGTGGGTTGCGGGCGCGCGCCCGAGGCGCGCTCCCGTAAGCTGGTCCGAAGCTCCAGGACCAGGACCGCGGGACTCGCAGACCCGATCGCCGCTGGAGTCCCGCGATCGGTCCCCAGAGCTGAAGAACGAGGAGAGCCGTGTGTAAACTGTTCTTCACTGTGGCGGCGTCATCGATTGTGTGATCCCTTTTATAGGGATACACAATCAATGAAGTCACACCTACAGCCACACCCCCTACAGTTGTAAACACACATTAGGTCACACCTTCAGCGCCGCCTTGTGGTTAACTCCCAAACGTAATTTTCACAATAAACAATGCATTTTAAATGCATTTTCTGCTGTGAAAATGACAATGGTCCCAAAAATGTGTCAAAATTGTCCGAAGTGTCCGCCATAATGTCGCAGTCATTAAAAAAATCGCTGACAAGTGATGACCGTTTGACTGAACCTCCTAATATTTAGCACACAATTCTAGAGGGCTGTTTCTTTATTGAATATGGACTTTTACAACTGATATTTTCAAGTATGCTTTATACTTATTTTAGGTATTTTTCAAGCCATGGTGTACATTTTCAAAAGACAACAGAAGGTTTTGTAGATTTATATCTGGAAATCTCATTAATAAATGAGGAGCAAATGTCATGTTGTTATTTCCCCTTTCTGTCTTGATGCAGTAATATAGTGAGGATGAGGACTGACCTGTTGTCATTGCCTGAGGTTGGGTATTTTGGCTGTCAAGTTTCAGCAATGAAGTTCACACAAAATAAATGCTAAAAACAACAAAAACTGCAAGCACTGGAGCACAAATCTATCAAATTCAAGGGCCCCACCTGTATTACATTGAATTACTGTGTTCCATCTGGCTACTTGTACATATGGGAAATTTAGCATTTCATGAATTTCACAAATGTCAGGTCAAAAGAATGTCAGAAATGTTGATTTTGGCATTGAAACTTAATTTGCTGCAGTAAAAAGGTAAAATGTATTTCAATTTAGTTATTTTCTTCCAATGCAAAACTGTGCTCCAGTAATTAGAGTTTACTAGTATGTCCAGATTGCCACTAATTGAAATAATTGCATATGAATTTATATGAATACTTAAAGTAGTATTAAATTTAAAAGCAAACATTTAATATGATGCAAAACTAACAAAACATAAGAGACCTCAGCGCCTGTCCTAAAAAAGCAAATAATAACGTATTACAGCTTAATCACCATAGTGTGTTCAATTACTAGTTATGAAAAACATAAAAAAAAATACAGGACAACCACATATATAGGCCAAATGATTAAGTCACTAGTCATAGGACCATGAAGGAAAGTGAGGGGGGTGGGATTATTTTGGTGCCAAAATAGAGACCAAACAAGGCATATATATAAAAATAGAAAAATGTAATGGGTACATAAAGAAAAAAGACAGTAAATACAAAAAATAATAATATTGGTTCAATCACAGTTATTGTGGGAGCAATATTTGAAAATACATGTCAGAGGTCAGATATTCCCTACTAGTTTCGCCAATTATTTGGCTTCATCAGGGGTTTTATGACGTGACACAAAAAAGCTCTAGAAGAAAAAGATTGCTTATTTATCAATACATACATTGGCAAAATTTCAATAACTACAAAAAGTCAGAGGACCAAATGCGCCAGTAAGGCGGGGCTGTATGATGCCAGGACGCCTGTAAGGGCGATCTCGGCCATTTTAGCATTGGTCTATGAAAGTCTATTCTTAAGGGAGCCATGGTTCTTGCTTATTATGGTTTTATGTGAACCTTTTCATAAATTGGAAAGTCTTTTCTTGATACTGCACCATGGGAGTATTGAATGGCCTATGTTGAATGGCGATGGGAGTATTCACTTTTTTAGTGAATCACATACTATACCGGTTATTTTGAGGCTCTGTGGATTACATCGTCCAGGTGGCTGGAAAAAGCACTTTTGGACCTTACCTTTGTGTAGGTCTAAATCTGAGGTAAGGGGCCAGTTTGAGAGGTGGTGGTGCACTGCGGTGGATTGAAGTGTTACTAAACCCAGGACCCTGCATTCACTGTATCCGGTGTCCCAGAGTACATAGACTATAAAGATGCAATTCTTTTAGTAAATATAAACTGCAAAATATCACTTCTCATCAGCAGTTAGAGCAGGTTTGTGACTTCTATCAGTGTCCCACCAAGCACCGGTTAAAGCTTGTAGGAGGAGTTTTCTGACTACAAGACTCTTGACCCTCTGTCTGGACAGTGCTGATTGGCCCTGTGCTGATCACATGCATCCTCCCAAGAAGTCAAAAACCTCTTTAGCAATACACAGCAAACTGAGCATGTGCAGCCTGACTCCATCGACTCTGTGTTATCAGGAAATTATCAGGTGACAATAGAAGGAGGGGAGTAACAGAGAAGACAGGATCAAACAGCCTTTTTACACAATGCAGAAGATTAACCTCTTAGGTTCCACAGTGAGCATAACAAGCATGCTTTACTGCATATACAGACTGATTTTACTGTTGTGGGTTTTAGTAACAATTTTAAATTGTTTTTTGGAGGACGATTTCACATACAGTTTGTATTATATTTTATATTTTGGTATAAAGCACAAGGCCACTCATTGAGAGATTTTATTTTTATTTATATTATATTTTTAAGTTATCTGTTTTCACTATTTTAAAAACAACAAATAACAGGTATATGTATTTATACTGCATATATGTGGTTGCACTGAACTTTGTTTTTTAAGTATTTAATATAATGCAGTTTACAATTTTTAAGATGTGATGGCTGAATTAATTTTATTTTTTCATGCTTTCTTCGATTTTTATCTGGTGAGCTGACCAGGAAATCTGTGTTTTTTTTGTTTTTTTTTCAAAGGAACAATCTTTCCACCACAATGTATCAGTTACAGAGAAGATACAAACCATTTAACACTAGCAGGGCTTCTTACAAAGATCAGCTTTTATTTGTTTATGTAAAACTTTCATCCCAAATGGGAAAAAAATGCTGTAACTGCTTATAAAGTTTTAGTCAGAGTTTGGCTTCAATTTGTTACTATATTTAAATCTGCTAGTATATCTAACATTTCCCTTCTCGAGACTGGCAATGCTGCTTCCCAAACATGCCCCCTGTTCTCATTCATCCAGAGTGGGGACACTGTTATACAGAAGGTGTGTTACTGGCCAGATCATCACGTGAAAACAAAGAGAAAAAGCTTAAGAAAAGAAAACTAATGCAGCCCACCACATCTAATGACTGATACATTTTACTATATCACATTTTATTTTATTCGGGTTACAAAAAAATGTCATATTTATCACATCCACCTGGTGCAGTTCTTGGCTTTTTTCTGATTTCCTAACCCCTTAAGGCCGGTGCATCCTGGTGCCTACTGGCCCTTTCAGAGATTTGCCAGGAGGTGGTGGGGTGAGGTTTCTGATCATGGGAAAGCCGTGCTTGGCTGTCACAACAGTCACATGATTGGAAAGCTCCCTATCGCAAGTAACAAGCTTTCTGTAAGCCACCAGTTACTGTGTCGGAAAGTGCACAGGGGGCGCGTTCTTGGCACAGCTGTGTTTACATTCTGGTAGGCATATAAGCAGCTGCTTGGCATTAAGGCCCACCCACCGAGAGGCTATTAATATGTGTGCTGCTAGCGTAAAGCGGTTAATATGCTGGCTTTACTGCTTTGTTCTGCAAATAGACATAAATTGATCTATTTAAATACACAAATAAATGAGCAGGGAGGAGCTATTCTACCTTGTAACGCAAAGTGGATTTGCCTTTGGTAAATAACCCCCTATTTGTTTCTGCCTGTATACTTGGATGTTTACCCTACATGGCCAAAATCTAGTTGGTTGTTTTTTACTCAGCGCTTTTCTCCATTATGGGATGACACTTATATACAGCAACTTGGCTCTACTCCTGATTTTACTCCATTCTTGCAGAGGCCCTTCTGAGGTTATTCTGACAATATTCTAATGCCCCCAGTGGCTTTTCTGGTCAGGGTGTTTTAGGACCCCTTTCACACTGAGGCAGTTTTCAGGCATTTAACACTAGAAATAGCCTATAAAAAGTGCCCAAAAACTGCCTCCCATTCAGTGCAATGAGTGCGCGGGCGGTCGGCTTGCGGGCCGTTAGAAAAAGTCTGGCAAACAGCATGTTTGGGGATATTTAAAGCCCTCCCAAAACACCCCTACCCATTGAAATGAATGCGCTTTGAAAGTGCCGAAAAGTGGGACCCTTTTCCTTTTTTTAAAAGACCTGCGCCACTGGCGCCCGAAAAGTGCTGCAAAAGTGCAACTAAAGCACTGCAAAAGCGAACAATGCTTTAGTGCTGTTTTAGCGGCTGTTTTAGTGGGCGCTTTAGTGTGAAAGGGGTCTTAAGGCGGCACAACAACCTTTTATTTTTATGTTTTTTTGGCTTGTTTATTGGAGGCAGCGCATATGGCCTGAATACCCAATGTATGAGGCCTAAAGAAGATTGTTAGGCCTTATTTTTCAAATGCATTGAATGTCTCATCTTTTCAATGCCTCTTGGTTAAGGTTTTGGTAGCCATATTCCTGAGCTGCTACCATACATATGTATGTAAGCCATATTCTTTTTAATATCTATTTTAATCTTGATATGTAAAACAGTTTAAAGTGTTTTATATTACTGCCTCCATAATTCCTTTTGTCTGTAAAGCCTATAAAAGTCCTCATCCTATTAAAGGGTATTTTTCTCTTTCCTTCTATTGATATGTGCGTACCTCTCATTTTAGACCTGCTTTTCTTACCTTTTTTGGGAGGTGAACTGAATGCCTAGATTTTACTGTTATGGCTTTAGGGCAGGAATCTCAAACTGGCGGCCCTCCAGCTGTTGTGAAACTACAAGTCCCATGAGGCATTTCAAGGCTGACAGTTACAAGCATGCCTCCCACAGGCAGAGGCATGATGGGACTTGTAGTTTCACAAACGCTAGAGGGCCGCCAGTTTGAGACCCCTGCTTTAGGGGGTGAATGTGTAATGCTTTTGATGCACACTAGTTGCCACAAAGCAATGTAGCAGCATTCTGCATACTAAAGGACAGATCCAAAAACTGTCTAGGAAAAAGTGTATGCTCTACACCCTAAACTTAGAAAAAAAAAAAAAAACCCTAGCAAGACATAAAGTTTATAGAACTGTGAACACAAAGATACACAAGGGCAGGGGCGGACTGACCATTGAGTCACTCGGGCACTATCCGAGGGCCCCATGCCACTAGGGGGCCCCATCAGGGTTGCCAGGCTCAGTAAAAGCAGGGACAGTATGTAAAAATCTGTGTTTTTTTTTTTACATCTGTCCCTGATATGTCCAAAACTGACATGCTTTTGATGTGAAAATCCAGAGATTTTAGCTGCCCCACCTCTGCACTGGCTCCTGGCGTGGTGACCATCTGTAAGCCCAGGGGCCCCATTATCTTCTATTGCCCGGGGGCCCCATGAGTTTTCAGTCCGCCCCTGCACAAGGGTATGTAATTCACCACACTGCCATCTACGGTATAACTGTAGAGCATAGTATACATAGCACTGAGCAGTATAGCACTGTATAGTAAAGTACCCGTATTTATCGGCGTATAACACGCACAGGCGTATAACACGCACCTTAACTTTAGGAGTGAAGTTACAGGAAAAAAACTTTCCACAGCCCCCTGCGTATAACATGCAGGCACAGTTTATCAGTGTAAAAAAGTGAGTGTTATACTCCAATAACACAGTGGCCCAGATTCAGAGAGCGATTACGCCTGTCTAACTGGTGTTAGACTGGCGTAATTTCAAATTTCGCGCGCCGTATCACTAGTTTGAATCCTTAAACCATGATACGGCGGCATTGGGCTTCGATCTGACAGGCTTACGTCTTCGTACGCTGCGATCTTTTTGCGGCCGCTGGGTGGAGTTCGCGTCGTTTTCAGCGTCGGGGTATGCAAATGAGCTTTTTACGGCGATCCACGAAGTTACGAGCATCGTTCGCAATCGTGTACGTCATTTTTTCGCTACGTAAAGTTAAACCAGCTATTAGCTGGTCTAACGTTACGCGGCCCATGTTAAGTATGGCCATCGTTCCCGCGTCGACTTTCAATTTATTTATTTTTTTTTGCGTAAGTCGTCCGGGAATAGGAATGTCCGTAAACGACGCTACTCAAAAAAAAATGACGTAACGACGTGATTTCGCGCAATGCACGGCGGGAAATTTCTGAACGGAGCATGCGCAGTTCGATCGCAGCGGGGACGCGCTTAATTTAAATGCCTCACGCCCCCTATTCGCGTAGTTTGATTCCGCCGGGAGAAATACACTACGCTGCCGTACCTAACGGGCCAAAATTTCTCTGAATTCCACCTAGAGCCAGGTAAAGTACGGCGGCGTAGAGTATCTCTGATACTCTGCGGGAATCGAATTCTTTCTGAATCTGGCCCAGTATGTCTCCCTACACAGTTGTTTCCCTAACCAGCTCTAACACAATTGAAAATGCTAGGAGACCATCTTCTTATAGTGAGGGGCTGGATTATCCATTCTTTCAGATTATTGGCTCTCATGGATCCAAATGTCCAGGGACAAGAGGTATTCAGTATATTATGAATTCAGGGGCACATTTTTGGAGTTTTGATGAGCCACAAAACTGCTGGATCTGCCTAAAGCCCGAGGTGGCTCTAAATCCAAACCTCTTCCCTATTAATGAGTCAGAGGAATATACAAACCCACACTCCATGCATGCTGAACCATCTGGATTTATAACTATACTGAGCCAAAATAAGTATCCAGCTTTAAGTAAAACACACCAAAACTATTATAGTTTTAAATCACAAAGCTGTTACTGAATCAGTAGCTGGTGGGTACCTACTGTAACCTAAAACTTTGCCTCCAGGCAGTAAATAAAAGTAATTTGCATTTAAAATGTATACATACCCCCCATTTTCCCATCCATCACAGACTGTGTAGCAAAAGGAAAACTAATACTGTGTATTACGTTACCAAAATATATATATTTTACTCTAGCCTTGAAAAAATTAAATGATCATTAGTAAAAAATAAGTACCAAATATGACGATTCAATAATATATATATATATATATATATATATATATATATATTATATATATATATGTATATATATATAATATATATATATATATATATATATATATATATATATATATAGTGTGTGTGTGTGTGTTTTAAAACAATTAATCATACAGATCTTCACAATGCAGCTGAAAACAGTGTCAGCATTGCACAACATAGTCTAGAAAATACAGTTGGAAGTTAATTGATTGCGTTAAATAACAGCCTTTGGATTTCTTGTGATCCAAGCTTTGGTTTCAAATAATGGAGACACTGTTTAAGGGATCTGAGCTTTTGTTGTGAAATATACCATTTACTAGAGAAGTGTTGTCCTTTAATAGGCTAATATTTTAATATGCAGTGTTTTTATACTACAGGTACTCATATTAACCAGGCTTATATAATATTGTCCATAAACTGAACAAAAGTTTCATCTGACTCTACAAACAGCCCCTAGACACAACCCATATATGGACCAAACGATTGTTCCTTTAGCATTCGGGTGATACTATGCATAAAATATCTTTGGTTGGTTTTCCATGACAAAGATTGAGGACTACTACTCTAAACTTTTCACCTTTGTTGATGTAATGGTCCTTTGAAGTCCTAATCGCCCTCACATGGTGTCATCACTTTCGCTCTTGTAAAGTGTTTATACGCTTGCATACATTACATTTTGCCTCACTCTGTAATGCCAAAAGTCTGCACTTTGTTCAGCTGCAGACATGACAGATTATTATTTTGTAACTTTTTTAAATTGTCTGCAACAGGCAAAATGCAAAGTATACAGTGCAAGAGATCTTAGAATGTGATTTCACTTAACCATTTCAGCAAGCTATTAAAGTGGAAGTAAACCTGCCTATTATTTTTAGCCAAGGAAGCTGCCATCTTGGCCTTTGTTCAATCTACAACTGCGATGATGCTGCACATGTGATTAGTTATGACATCAGCCATTGGGTGACTTTACCGTTTGAACAAAAAATAGAGATTGCGCTAAATATTATATATAGGTGATTTGGAATGCTGATTAAGCATGTGCACAGATAAATAAGTCCATCAACATATATAAAAGTTTATAATCCAGTGATCCCACGGGTGCTGACAAATCAACTTGGAAAAGTGTGGTATAGATGAAACCTCCACCGAAATTATATATAGCCTCTTACCAGAAAGGCATGATATATAAGCCTGATACGATCTATGATGCCGGGTGATGGTCACAAGGAAGCTCCACTGCATACAGCCTGGTTTACAGATGTAAAGTGTCTCCCGACGGGTCATCAACAGGCACATATAAAACACAAGGCCTCACATAGCATAAAACCCTTTTTATTAAGAATAAAAAGAGACGACTTGCACTTACATCAAGAGTGAAAAAGCAGCGCATAAAACACAGCAGCCGGCTGGCTTAGAACAAACAGCCCGTATTCCGGGTAGAGCGATTGGAGCACGCGGTGACGTCAGAACGTCTCCTCCCTACGTTTCGTCTGAAAGACTTGGTCACGGGATACAGGCGGCGTTCTGACTCACCGCAATAAATGTAAACAGACGTCACATGCAGCCTCGATGTGGATGAAGACACCCCACCGCACTGTCGCCATATTAGTTACTGGATAAAGTTAGGCATAATGCGCGAGGTGAACCGCGCGTCGCCCACACTTAAAATTACATAAGAAAGGAAACAAAAAATAAAAAATACGGTAACTATTTAAATTGCATGAACGCGGAAATGATTCCAAAAGAATTTACCACAATTAACACGGACTCTAATAATAAAAATTTTTTTTGCAATGAGCCATATGTTAATTTAAAATCTACTGACGTATTCCTTGTTGGAACATATTGAAAGAACGCCAATGTCACTCTGAGTGACATACTACAGTAAACATAGCTATATATTCAGAATCTCTTATAATAAGCCTAACATAAAAAAAAAAGGATATATCAAAACTGAAAATGCAATATACCATGAAAAAATCTTGGTGTCTATAATTCCATGGACTACACTGAAGACCATGACTTTATACACAATGCCATGCAAATATGCATGGAAATTAAAAATTAGTCCCCATAAAAAAAGGGAGAAGGAGGACTAGGGAAGGCCCAACTAGCCCCAATGAGTAGATGAAACAAAAAATAAAAAAATTGGGGCCCTCAGTGTTAACTGAATTCCACATCGAGCCTGCATGTATTGGTAACTCTAATATACTTCAGTAAATAACACAAAAAGAACTAGAATGAATAATTAGAAAAAAACAAGGAATAAACAATATAATACATATCAATCATGAATTAGCTATAAAACAGTTGACGTCAACTTCTATGTTTAGGCCAAAAGGTGTATAGCTTTTTAATTTATAGACCCAAGACATTTCCAATTTGGAGATAGTTCTCACCAGATGACTCCCTCTCCAGTGAGGGCTGAATTTATCTATCCCCAAAAATATAGTGCCTTTTGGATTTTGTTTATGTTTAGTGAGGTAATGTTTGGATACCGAATGCTTAGTGTACCCTAATCGGATATTGTTAATATGTTCATTTAATCGAACCTGTAGGGGGCGTTTAGTCCTGCCCACATATTGTAGGCCACACGGGCACTGCAACATGTAAACTACCCCTGTGGTTGAACAGGTGATAAATGGTTTGATCGGGTAGTGTTTTGCTGTACAAGTGGAACTAAATGTGGTAGTTCTCCTTGAAGTACACCCATTGAGGGAGCATACCTGGCATTTGCCACACTTGTAATATCCTGTGAGTTCTGCAAAGAACTTCGAATCCAAGCTAGGAGGGTTTAGGATGTTAGGAGCTAGTTGCTCTTTAAGGCATGGAGCACCTCTGAAAACCACACAAGGCCTTTCGGGTAGTAGCCCACCCAGAACCTTGTCGTTTTTCAAAATGTGCCAATGTTTCCCCACAATATGTCTCACATTGGCATGTTGGCATGAGTAATTGGTGATGAAGGGGCTCCTGAACTGATCTCTATTTCCTTTGTTTGTTTTGACCGTCAAAAGATCGGTCCTGTTGATTTCATGAACAGCAATCAAAGTATCGGATAAAAATTCTCTTGAGTATCCCTTCTCCAAAAACCGTTGAGTGAGAACATCAGCTTGTTCAATAAAAGTAGTATTTTCAGTACAATTTCGTTTTAACCGAAGGTACTGGCTTTTCGGCACTGATCTTAACCATGAAGCATGATGACAACTGGTATTAGGAATGAATGCATTTCTATCAGTGTCTTTGAAAAATGTCGAAGTGACAAAATGGCCGTTTGAAATGGAAATGGTCAAATCTAGGAAATTAATCCTGTTAGGACTGATCTCTCGACTCAAATGGATGCCTCTATCATTTATATTGAGGGAATCCATAAAGTCAACAAGATCAACCTCTGGGCCATCCCACAGGAGGAGGATGTCATCTATGTACCTAGCCCAGAGCAAGACTTGGGGTCTAGTTGAAACACAGACGACATCCTCCTCCCACTTGGCCATGTAAAGGTTGGCCAAACTCGGGGCGAACTTAGCGCCCATAGCGACACCCTTATCTTGTTTGTAAAATCGCCCATTGAACCAAAAGAAATTGTGAGAGGCCGCATATTCTAATAATTCCATAATGTAAAGAACCTGCCTGTGAGGCAAACCCGAGTCCCTTCTCAGATAATGAGATACTGCCTCTAAACCCAGATGGTGGGGGATCACTGTATACAGTGAAGTGACATCCGCCGTCACCATCAGTAGGTTTTGAGTAGGGGTAAGACCCGTCAATAAATTGATAATGTGCCTAGTGTCCTTAACATATGAGGGCATCTTGCGTACCAATGGTTGTAAAAAGAAATCAATGTACTTGCCCCACCCGGGAGGTGATGGAATCAATTCCACTGACTATAGGTCGTCCCGGGGGGCAAGTAGGATTTTTATGTACCTTTGGGAGGTAATAGATAATCGGAGTCCTAGGAGACTCTGGTATCAAGAAAGCTTGTTCTTTCTTGTTAAGAATATTTAACTCAAAACCTTTGGTAACTAACTTAGTGAGCCTCTTTTTATATTTATTGCCAGGATCTAGGACAAGTGGGGTGTATGTATCAGTATCGGAAAGTATGCGGTACATCTCCTGCATGTAATCGACCTTATTAAGGACGACAATGCCACCCCCCTTATCAGCTGGACGAATAATGACATTTTTATTTGCACATAAAGTTTTTATGCCCAATTCTATAATTTGTTTATTCCTTACATTTTTTACACGGATGTCATCCAAGTCCTTCAACAATAAATCCTTAAAAACCTTTAATGAGGGAGCCAGATGGCCAGGTGGATTATATGTAGAGGCATTGGATAGGCCCGAATGTACATAGTTTTGAGAGAGGGTTTTGGATGGATTAAATGGATTGGAGGCTAAATATCGTTGAATATTTAGCTTCCGAACATACTTATGGATGTCCATGTATGTATTAAACTTGTTTAAGTTTTTTGGGGGGGCATATTTTAATCCTTTATCTAAGACCGCCAATTCTGGATCAGTAAGTGGGTGAGAGCTTAGATTGAATATGCCAGCACCAACTACTTTCTCGACCTTTTGGGACTGAATGCGCCACCCCCCTCGGGTCCCTCTTTTAGTTCTCCTAACCTTTTGATGCCTTGTCCCACACGGGGAAAATCCCACTGAGAGGAACCTTGGCCACCCAAAGGGATGTATCCCCCTGTGGCGCCCAAACCAACATATGGCATCACCGGAGTCTGATAAGCTACTCCCTCGGGATTATTGCCATCCACCAGAGGTAAAAAACTGTTATATGTTGAAATGTTGTAGTCACTGTCTTGGTCATCTGTATAGTGGACCACACCATTATCAATATGACCTGGTGGCCATTGGTAATTCGAGGTCCTCACCTCAGTTGACCCTTGGTATCCCTGATATTGATTCATGGGATGATTAGCACTATTGTAGAAATTAGATGCTGGTGTCCGAAATTGTCCACCCCTTCCTCTGACTGTTGGGGCTCCTGTATGGGGACGTGAACCCCCGCGAGGTCGAAAACCCGGAGGAGGGAAGGGTATACCTCTCTGTCCCCCTCCGCCCCCTCCACCTCTTCCCGTATAATTGGGATAGGTGGCCGGAGGTTTTCTATGGGTTTTTAAAGTTCCTCCTCTTGGGGAACCACTGATGCCAGACTGCCCCTGAATGGAATTAACAATATTAGAATACAGTGGAGTGCCAACTGCATTGATGGAGCCCAAACTGGGAAGGTTAGTGTCCATGGCTTGATTGGATGTAGCTTGAAGCTCGGCTAGCATTTTTTTTCTGCCAGTCAAAAACTACATGTGATTGATAATCTCCCATATCTCTGTTATATTTCTTTTTCTTTTTGTTTTTTTGTTCTTTTTCTTCCTTTTCTAACAACTTAAGCAGGTTTTTTGACCTATCAATATACTCATCTCCTGTCATGAAGGGGACGAGCTTATCTTTGATAAGTTTGATTTCATCATCCAACCTGCCCAATTTGCTGGCCTTACGCTCTCCAAGGAATTTTAAAAGACTTAAACCAGTTTCGTTGAAAAACTTATACCACCCCTCTATGTCAGTGTCTCCCTTTTGAGGGGCAATGTCCCATCGCAGACTGCGGGGCACCATCTGCTGTTTTATATAGGTATCTAGAAAGACAATGTCCCACTGAGTATGTAATTCAGAAATGGTAAGATTTTTGAGCCTCGTAAAAAGACCCCCCAAATCTCCATCCCCCTCTTTGAATGACTCAAAGACCCCTTCTGTGTTAACCACCCGGGAGGCTCTGAATTCAAAGATATCCATCATAAACCTAAATCAAACTAGTGTGCAGATGGAAAAAACAATAACAATTAACAGCAGCAATAATGTGTATATGAACAAATAGTGAAAAAATGTTATTGCGCTCATTAATATAACAAAAGAAAATAAAGCTGCAATCCAAAAGTGTTATACTACACAGAAACCATATGAACAAAAAATAGAGATTGCGCTAAATATTATATATAGGTGATTTGGAATGCTGATTAAGCATGTGCACAGATAAATAAGTCCATCAACATATATAAAAGTTTATAATCCAGTGATCCCACGGGTGCTGACAAATCAACTTGGAAAAGTGTGGTATAGATGAAACCTCCACCGAAATTATATATAGCCTCTTACCAGAAAGGCATGATATATAAGCCTGATACGATCTATGATGCCGGGTGATGGTCACAAGGAAGCTCCACTGCATACAGCCTGGTTTACAGATGTAAAGTGTCTCCCGACGGGTCATCAACAGGCACATATAAAACACAAGGCCTCACATAGCATAAAACCCTTTTTATTAAGAATAAAAAGAGACGACTTGCACTTACATCAAGAGTGAAAAAGCAGCGCATAAAACACAGCAGCCGGCTGGCTTAGAACAAACAGCCCGTATTCCGGGTAGAGCGATTGGAGCACGCGGTGACGTCAGAACGTCTCCTCCCTACGTTTCGTCTGAAAGACTTGGTCACGGGATACAGGCGGCGTTCTGACTCACCGCAATAAATGTAAACAGACGTCACATGCAGCCTCGATGTGGATGAAGACACCCCACCGCACTGTCGCCATATTAGTTACTGGATAAAGTTAGGCATAATGCGCGAGGTGAACCGCGCGTCGCCCACACTTAAAATTACATAAGAAAGGAAACAAAAAATAAAAAATACGGTAACTATTTAAATTGCATGAACGCGGAAATGATTCCAAAAGAATTTACCACAATTAACACGGACTCTAATAATAAAAATTTTTTTTGCAATGAGCCATATGTTAATTTAAAATCTACTGACGTATTCCTTGTTGGAACATATTGAAAGAACGCCAATGTCACTCTGAGTGACATACTACAGTAAACATAGCTATATATTCAGAATCTCTTATAATAAGCCTAACATAAAAAAAAAAGGATATATCAAAACTGAAAATGCAATATACCATGAAAAAATCTTGGTGTCTATAATTCCATGGACTACACTGAAGACCATGACTTTATACACAATGCCATGCAAATATGCATGGAAATTAAAAATTAGTCCCCATAAAAAAAGGGAGAAGGAGGACTAGGGAAGGCCCAACTAGCCCCAATGAGTAGATGAAACAAAAAATAAAAAAATTGGGGCCCTCAGTGTTAACTGAATTCCACATCGAGCCTGCATGTATTGGTAACTCTAATATACTTCAGTAAATAACACAAAAAGAACTAGAATGAATAATTAGAAAAAAACAAGGAATAAACAATATAATACATATCAATCATGAATTAGCTATAAAACAGTTGACGTCAACTTCTATGTTTAGGCCAAAAGGTGTATAGCTTTTTAATTTATAGACCCAAGACATTTCCAATTTGGAGATAGTTCTCACCAGATGACTCCCTCTCCAGTGAGGGCTGAATTTATCTATCCCCAAAAATATAGTGCCTTTTGGATTTTGTTTATGTTTAGTGAGGTAATGTTTGGATACCGAATGCTTAGTGTACCCTAATCGGATATTGTTAATATGTTCATTTAATCGAACCTGTAGGGGGCGTTTAGTCCTGCCCACATATTGTAGGCCACACGGGCACTGCAACATGTAAACTACCCCTGTGGTTGAACAGGTGATAAATGGTTTGATCGGGTAGTGTTTTGCTGTACAAGTGGAACTAAATGTGGTAGTTCTCCTTGAAGTACACCCATTGAGGGAGCATACCTGGCATTTGCCACACTTGTAATATCCTGTGAGTTCTGCAAAGAACTTCGAATCCAAGCTAGGAGGGTTTAGGATGTTAGGAGCTAGTTGCTCTTTAAGGCATGGAGCACCTCTGAAAACCACACAAGGCCTTTCGGGTAGTAGCCCACCCAGAACCTTGTCGTTTTTCAAAATGTGCCAATGTTTCCCCACAATATGTCTCACATTGGCATGTTGGCATGAGTAATTGGTGATGAAGGGGCTCCTGAACTGATCTCTATTTCCTTTGTTTGTTTTGAACCGTCAAAAGATCGGTCCTGTTGATTTCATGAACAGCAATCAAAGTATCGGATAAAAATTCTCTTGAGTATCCCTTCTCCAAAAACCGTTGAGTGAGAACATCAGCTTGTTCAATAAAAGTAGTATTTTCAGTACAATTTCGTTTTAACCGAAGGTACTGGCTTTTCGGCACTGATCTTAACCATGAAGCATGATGACAACTGGTATTAGGAATGAATGCATTTCTATCAGTGTCTTTGAAAAATGTCGAAGTGACAAAATGGCCGTTTGAAATGGAAATGGTCAAATCTAGGAAATTAATCCTGTTAGGACTGATCTCTCGACTCAAATGGATGCCTCTATCATTTATATTGAGGGAATCCATAAAGTCAACAAGATCAACCTCTGGGCCATCCCACAGGAGGAGGATGTCATCTATGTACCTAGCCCAGAGCAAGACTTGGGGTCTAGTTGAAACACAGACGACATCCTCCTCCCACTTGGCCATGTAAAGGTTGGCCAAACTCGGGGCGAACTTAGCGCCCATAGCGACACCCTTATCTTGTTTGTAAAATCGCCCATTGAACCAAAAGAAATTGTGAGAGGCCGCATATTCTAATAATTCCATAATGTAAAGAACCTGCCTGTGAGGCAAACCCGAGTCCCTTCTCAGATAATGAGATACTGCCTCTAAACCCAGATGGTGGGGGATCACTGTATACAGTGAAGTGACATCCGCCGTCACCATCAGTAGGTTTTGAGTAGGGGTAAGACCCGTCAATAAATTGATAATGTGCCTAGTGTCCTTAACATATGAGGGCATCTTGCGTACCAATGGTTGTAAAAAGAAATCAATGTACTTGCCCACCCGGGAGGTGATGGAATCAATTCCACTGACTATAGGTCGTCCCGGGGGGCAAGTAGGATTTTTATGTACCTTTGGGAGGTAATAGATAATCGGAGTCCTAGGAGACTCTGGTATCAAGAAAGCTCGTTCTTTCTTGTTAAGAATATTTAACTCAAAACCTTTGGTAACTAACTTAGTGAGCCTCTTTTTATATTTATTGCCAGGATCTAGGACAAGTGGGGTGTATGTATCAGTATCGGAAAGTATGCGGTACATCTCCTGCATGTAATCGACCTTATTAAGGACGACAATGCCACCCCCCTTATCAGCTGGACGAATAATGACATTTTTATTTGCACATAAAGTTTTTATGCCCAATTCTATAATTTGTTTATTCCTTACATTTTTTACACGGATGTCATCCAAGTCCTTCAACAATAAATCCTTAAAAACCTTTAATGAGGGAGCCAGATGGCCAGGTGGATTATATGTAGAGGCATTGGATAGGCCCGAATGTACATAGTTTTGAGAGAGGGTTTTGGATGGATTAAATGGATTGGAGGCTAAATATCGTTGAATATTTAGCTTCCGAACATACTTATGGATGTCCATGTATGTATTAAACTTGTTTAAGTTTTTTGGGGGGGCATATTTTAATCCTTTATCTAAGACCGCCAATTCTGGATCAGTAAGTGGGTGAGAGCTTAGATTGAATATGCCAGCACCAACTACTTTCTCGACCTTTTGGGACTGAATGCGCCACCCCCCTCGGGTCCCTCTTTTAGTTCTCCTAACCTTTTGATGCCTTGTCCCACACGGGGAAAATCCCACTGAGAGGAACCTTGGCCACCCAAAGGGATGTATCCCCCTGTGGCGCCCAAACCAACATATGGCATCACCGGAGTCTGATAAGCTACTCCCTCGGGATTATTGCCATCCACCAGAGGTAAAAAACTGTTATATGTTGAAATGTTGTAGTCACTGTCTTGGTCATCTGTATAGTGGACCACACCATTATCAATATGACCTGGTGGCCATTGGTAATTCGAGGTCCTCACCTCAGTTGACCCTTGGTATCCCTGATATTGATTCATGGGATGATTAGCACTATTGTAGAAATTAGATGCTGGTGTCCGAAATTGTCCACCCCTTCCTCTGACTGTTGGGGCTCCTGTATGGGGACGTGAACCCCCGCGAGGTCGAAAACCCGGAGGAGGGAAGGGTATACCTCTCTGTCCCCCTCCGCCCCCTCCACCTCTTCCCGTATAATTGGGATAGGTGGCCGGAGGTTTTCTATGGGTTTTTAAAGTTCCTCCTCTTGGGGAACCACTGATGCCAGACTGCCCCTGAATGGAATTAACAATATTAGAATACAGTGGAGTGCCAACTGCATTGATGGAGCCCAAACTGGGAAGGTTAGTGTCCATGGCTTGATTGGATGTAGCTTGAAGCTCGGCTAGCATTTTTTTTCTGCCAGTCAAAAACTACATGTGATTGATAATCTCCCATATCTCTGTTATATTTCTTTTTCTTTTTGTTTTTTTGTTCTTTTTCTTCCTTTTCTAACAACTTAAGCAGGTTTTTTGACCTATCAATATACTCATCTCCTGTCATGAAGGGGACGAGCTTATCTTTGATAAGTTTGATTTCATCATCCAACCTGCCCAATTTGCTGGCCTTACGCTCTCCAAGGAATTTTAAAAGACTTAAACCAGTTTCGTTGAAAAACTTATACCACCCCTCTATGTCAGTGTCTCCCTTTTGAGGGCAATGTCCCATCGCAGACTGCGGGGCACCATCTGCTGTTTTATATAGGTATCTAGAAAGACAATGTCCCACTGAGTATGTAATTCAGAAATGGTAAGATTTTTGAGCCTCGTAAAAAGACCCCCCAAATCTCCATCCCCCTCTTTGAATGACTCAAAGACCCCTTCTGTGTTAACCACCCGGGAGGCTCTGAATTCAAAGATATCCATCATAAACCTAAATCAAACTAGTGTGCAGATGGAAAAAACAATAACAATTAACAGCAGCAATAATGTGTATATGAACAAATAGTGAAAAAATGTTATTGCGCTCATTAATATAACAAAAGAAAATAAAGCTGCAATCCAAAAGTGTTATACTACACAGAAACCATATGAACAAAAAATAGAGATTGCGCTAAATATTATATATAGGTGATTTGGAATGCTGATTAAGCATGTGCACAGATAAATAAGTCCATCAACATATATAAAAGTTTATAATCCAGTGATCCCACGGGTGCTGACAAATCAACTTGGAAAAGTGTGGTATAGATGAAACCTCCACCGAAATTATATATAGCCTCTTACCAGAAAGGCATGATATATAAGCCTGATACGATCTATGATGCCGGGTGATGGTCACAAGGAAGCTCCACTGCATACAGCCTGGTTTACAGATGTAAAGTGTCTCCCGACGGGTCATCAACAGGCACATATAAAACACAAGGCCTCACATAGCATAAAACCCTTTTTATTAAGAATAAAAAGAGACGACTTGCACTTACATCAAGAGTGAAAAAGCAGCGCATAAAACACAGCAGCCGGCTGGCTTAGAACAAACAGCCCGTATTCCGGGTAGAGCGATTGGAGCACGCGGTGACGTCAGAACGTCTCCTCCCTACGTTTCGTCTGAAAGACTTGGTCACGGGATACAGGCGGCGTTCTGACTCACCGCAATAAATGTAAACAGACGTCACATGCAGCCTCGATGTGGATGAAGACACCCCACCGCACTGTCGCCATATTAGTTACTGGATAAAGTTAGGCATAATGCGCGAGGTGAACCGCGCGTCGCCCACACTTAAAATTACATAAGAAAGGAAACAAAAAATAAAAAATACGGTAACTATTTAAATTGCATGAACGCGGAAATGATTCCAAAAGAATTTACCACAATTAACACGGACTCTAATAATAAAAAATTTTTTTGCAATGAGCCATATGTTAATTTAAAATCTACTGACGTATTCCTTGTTGGAACATATTGAAAGAACGCCAATGTCACTCTGAGTGACATACTACAGTAAACATAGCTATATATTCAGAATCTCTTATAATAAGCCTAACATAAAAAAAAAAGGATATATCAAAACTGAAAATGCAATATACCATGAAAAAATCTTGGTGTCTATAATTCCATGGACTACACTGAAGACCATGACTTTATACACAATGCCATGCAAATATGCATGGAAATTAAAAATTAGTCCCCATAAAAAAAGGGAGAAGGAGGACTAGGGAAGGCCCAACTAGCCCCAATGAGTAGATGAAACAAAAAATTAAAAAATTGGGGCCCTCAGTGTTAACTGAATTCCACATCGAGCCTGCATGTATTGGTAACTCTAATATACTTCAGTAAATAACACAAAAAGAACTAGAATGAATAATTAGAAAAAAACAAGGAATAAACAATATAATACATATCAATCATGAATTAGCTATAAAACAGTTGACGTCAACTTCTATGTTTAGGCCAAAAGGTGTATAGCTTTTTAATTTATAGACCCAAGACATTTCCAATTTGGAGATAGTTCTCACCAGATGACTCCCTCTCCAGTGAGGGCTGAATTTATCTATCCCCAAAAATATAGTGCCTTTTGGATTTTGTTTATGTTTAGTGAGGTAATGTTTGGATACCGAATGCTTAGTGTACCCTAATCGGATATTGTTAATATGTTCATTTAATCGAACCTGTAGGGGGCGTTTAGTCCTGCCCACATATTGTAGGCCACACGGGCACTGCAACATGTAAACTACCCCTGTGGTTGAACAGGTGATAAATGGTTTGATCGGGTAGTGTTTTGCTGTACAAGTGGAACTAAATGTGGTAGTTCTCCTTGAAGTACACCCATTGAGGGAGCATACCTGGCATTTGCCACACTTGTAATATCCTGTGAGTTCTGCAAAGAACTTCGAATCCAAGCTAGGAGGGTTTAGGATGTTAGGAGCTAGTTGCTCTTTAAGGCATGGAGCACCTCTGAAAACCACACAAGGCCTTTCGGGTAGTAGCCCACCCAGAACCTTGTCGTTTTTCAAAATGTGCCAATGTTTCCCCACAATATGTCTCACATTGGCATGTTGGCATGAGTAATTGGTGATGAAGGGGCTCCTGAACTGATCTCTATTTCCTTTGTTTGTTTTGACCGTCAAAAGATCGGTCCTGTTGATTTCATGAACAGCAATCAAAGTATCGGATAAAAATTCTCTTGAGTATCCCTTCTCCAAAAAACCGTTGAGTGAGAACATCAGCTTGTTCAATAAAAGTAGTATTTTCAGTACAATTTCGTTTTAACCGAAGGTACTGGCTTTTCGGCACTGATCTTAACCATGAAGCATGATGACAACTGGTATTAGGAATGAATGCATTTCTATCAGTGTCTTTGAAAAATGTCGAAGTGACAAAATGGCCGTTTGAAATGGAAATGGTCAAATCTAGGAAATTAATCCTGTTAGGACTGATCTCTCGACTCAAATGGATGCCTCTATCATTTATATTGAGGGAATCCATAAAGTCAACAAGATCAACCTCTGGGCCATCCCACAGGAGGAGGATGTCATCTATGTACCTAGCCCAGAGCAAGACTTGCATATTTGCATGGCATTGTGTATAAAGTCATGGTCTTCAGTGTAGTCCATGGAATTATAGACACCAAGATTTTTTCATGGTATATTGCATTTTCAGTTTTGATATATCCTTTTTTTTTTATGTTAGGCTTATTATAAGAGATTCTGAATATATAGCTATGTTTACTGTAGTATGTCACTCAGAGTGACATTGGCGTTCTTTCAATATGTTCCAACAAGGAATACGTCAGTAGATTTTAAATTAACATATGGCTCATTGCAAAAAAAATTTTTATTATTAGAGTCCGTGTTAATTGTGGTAAATTCTTTTGGAATCATTTCCGCGTTCATGCAATTTAAATAGTTACCGTATTTTTTATTTTTTGTTTCCTTTCTTATGTAATTTTAAGTGTGGGCGACGCGCGGTTCACCTCGCGCATTATGCCTAACTTTATCCAGTAACTAATATGGCGACAGTGCGGTGGGGTGTCTTCATCCACATCGAGGCTGCATGTGACGTCTGTTTACATTTATTGCGGTGAGTCAGAACGCCGCCTGTATCCCGTGACCAAGTCTTTCAGACGAAACGTAGGGAGGAGACGTTCTGACGTCACCGCGTGCTCCAATCGCTCTACCCGGAATACGGGCTGTTTGTTCTAAGCCAGCCGGCTGCTGTGTTTTATGCGCTGCTTTTTCACTCTTGATGTAAGTGCAAGTCGTCTCTTTTTATTCTTAATAAAAAGGGTTTTATGCTATGTGAGGCCTTGTGTTTTATATGTGCCTGTTGATGACCCGTTGGGAGACACTTTACATCTGTAAACCAGGCTGTATGCAGTGGAGCTTCCTTGTGACCATCACCCGGCATCATAGATCGTATCAGGCTTATATATCATGCCTTTCTGGTAAGAGGCTATATATAATTTCGGTGGAGGTTTCATCTATACCACACTTTTCCAAGTTGATTTGTCAGCACCCGTGGGATCACTGGATTATAAACTTTTATATATGTTGATGGACTTATTTATCTGTGCACATGCTTAATCAGCATTCCAAATCACCTATATATAATATTTAGCGCAATCTCTATTTTTTGTTCATATGGTTTCTGTGTAGTATAACACTTTTGGATTGCAGCTTTATTTTCTTTTGTTATATTAATGAGCGCAATAACATTTTTTCACTATTTGACTTTACCGTTTGGTTGAGAGCACAAAAAAATAGAGCGACAATTTAAAAAAAAAAAAATATATTTATTACTTTTTGTTATAAGAAAAATCAAATAAACTACATTTTAGTCAAACATTTAGGCCAAAATGTATTCAGCCACATGTCCTTAGTAAAAAAAATCGCAATAAAAAAAAAATAGCTACCTAGCGGGAACAGCGACACTAATACAACGATCAGAAAAATGATCGCTTAGTGACACTGGCAATAGGGAGTGAAAGGGTTAACTAGGGCGGTGATCAAGGGGTTAAAACTTTATCAGGGGGGGGTACGGGGGCTACCCTGGACCTAACACTAACTGCCTGTCACACTAACTGTCACACTGACACTAAATGCAGTGATCAGTACATATATGATCACTGCATTCAGTGACACTGTGACAGGGGGGTGGGGGGTGATCGCAAGGGGTTAATGTGCCTATGTGTAGTGTGTGTCAGTGTAGTGTTAGTGCAGACTTACTGTGCGATGTAATCTCTCCTCAGCGGCGGTTGAAAATACCGCCGAGAGCAGAGATTACATCATTTCCCCCTTCCTGTGTTTACAGGGGAGCGCGCGCATTGGCTGGGAGCGATCGTGAGGGGGCGGACAAAAACGAATAGCCGCCCCCTTATCCCGCCCCCTTATCCCTTATCCCGGATCACTCCCAGAGCCACGGGAACCGTCGCATGTATCGGGAGGGGGGTGCCGATCGGACCGCCGACCCGCGTCTAGGCAGGGACGTACAGGTAATGCCAATGTGCCTGTATGTGCCATTCTGCCGACGTAAATGTACATGCGGCGGTCCGCAAGTGGTTAAGGGTCTACAATTTTTTTTTTAACCCGATCATTAAAAAAGCCTTGCCTACACACAATTGTGAAAAAATGCTCTAGCAATGCACGGTGACGTACAACATGTACGACTGCACTATAAAGGGTTCCATTCGGATGGCGCCACCATTTGGGCTGCTTTAGCTGATTTTGTGTTAGTAAAAGACGATTCACGATTTTCTGTCTGTTACAGCATGATGAATGTGCTTACGAACGGTAGTTTTACCAGAACAAGCGCTCTCGTCTCATAACTTGCTTCTGAGCATGTGCTTTTTTTTTCATGTTGTTAATGCCCACACACGACCATTTTTTAAAATCTTAAAAACGACAACGTTAAAAACGTTGTGAAAAAATAGAGCATGTTGGAAAAAATTGCCATTTTTTAGATCGTGAAAAATGCTCTGAAGCCCGCACATTAATGACATAAAACCCGAAAAATGGTCATGTGTACGCGGCATTACAGGTTAACTTCAAAATGCACCGAAATTTGGTTCCAAAGGTGAGGTAATTTTTTGCTGTGATCATCCTAAAACATTTCTTCTCTTTCTTGCATCTCGCTGACTGCCCATACACATACCCCCCCTCCTTCCCAGACTGTAGTGATGATTGTCTCTGTCAGCCCCTCCACACTTCAGTATTTACGTCAGTCTGGTAATGGTGTATATTTTAGAACTATCTAATTAAAGAAAAAGAAAAAAACAAGCCTCTCCAAACCTGAAATACAAGCTTAAGCAGACTTCAGATCACTTGATTTAGTAAACTAATCTCTTTATTTAAATATAAAAAAAAATATAGCAACTATATTGTTTCTCAGCAAACACAGTGTGGTAAATATAATTTGTACAAAGCAATGTTTTTCAACCTTTTTCCAATTAGGATGCCATTGAAAAGTATTTTTAGTCTAGGGGCACCCCACTCTGAGGCTTAGTTCACATTACAGTGTGTCGTGAAATGTGTACAAAATTGCACACATTCCTGACACGCAGACAAACACACTGCTCTTTAGCATACATGCAGGGATGTCATTAATGCTTAATTGTACCCCAAAGCAATGGCAAACACAGAGTATTTTCAGTGCAGCACAATATATAAAAAATACAAAAAATAAAGATTGGGTAATTCTCTCCCTGTGTTTCTTTGGGACAACCCATTGAAATGAATGTGCTGCCCTATATGCAGCATGCAGCCACACAGATGTAAACCATGGGCTGAAGGGGTGGTAATACCACATGCTTGAGCTGAGTTTTAACCATCCCTATATGCTCTCCATTTAGCTGCAACAACAGCAGCTAGGGGTGAACACATGTTGTAGCTGAAGTTTTAAGTATACCCTCAGGTGAATGGGACTGTGCTGCAACTGCCCCACAACTGTGTGCATTGAACGCAGTTGTGGCATTGTGATGTTGCATTTAAGGGGTTAAAACAGGAGGTGTGGAAGCAACATATTGCCTCTTCACTGCCTGTCAATTACCTTCAAAAAGCGCCAATCAGCACATGAATCACTTTTCAGAAGAGTTGCCTTTTCTTGCTGGTATTTTGAATAAGTCATAAATTGCTCTAACCATATAGAAGTAGGCGTCGGGACTAAGGCTGCATTCACACCTGAGTGTTTTGTCGCCTGAAGTATGAAGCTCCAAAACGCTAGAGGGGAAAAAATACATTATTCAATAGAGATGGTTCACATCTCCACTCTAAGGCCTCGTACACACAAGGCAATCTATTTGTTCAAATCGGTCGGATAGACCGATTTGAACAAATCTGTTTGTTAGGATTTTGGTTTGCTCGCGTGTACACACGAGCAAACCAAAATCCCCGCCAGCAGACGGCGCGCTGACGTGTCGGTGACGTGGCGGTGACGTTGACGCCGCCACGTCACCGCACCAGGAAGTAAAACACTTCCGCGCATGCGCCGAATCCATTCGGCGCCGGTGCGAGACGACATGTCTGCTGGTAAGTGTACTAACCAGCAGACATGTCGGGCGGACGGATTCCCACCCGATAGATTTCAAAGCATGCTTTGAAATCTGTCGGGTGGCCAAATCCGTCGGCTCGCCCGTACACACGATCGAATCTGTCTGCTGGGACGGTCTAGCAGACCGTTTCCAGCAGACAGATTTGATTGTGTGTACGAGGCCTAAAACGCCTGACGCCGAACGCCTGAAGCTCAAACAAGTTCTGGACCCTTTTTTGTCGCTCGAATTGACCGTATTTGGGCGTTTTTCTGTTTTTACATTGGTGACCCTAGACCTGTCCAAAATCGCGGTAGAAACGCAGCGACAAATTGCGGCAAGTCGTGGTAAATAAACCGCTGCAACAAATCGCGGCAAAACGCCATAAAAAATGTTGCAAAATCGCGGCAAAACGCTACCCTCAGGTGTGAATGCAGCCTAAAAGTAATGTACATACATACACATGCATGTAAACACACATATACGCACATAAATACACACACCTACTGTATATACACATAAACACACACACATATATAAACACATAGCCTTTTTAAAATGTACTTTACCTTCAGGCTGGGTTAACATTTTCTGTGCGGAGCGGCTCACAGCAGGGATCCGGTGCGTCCCTGTTTACTTTTCAGGTCCGATTTTGGTCCAAATTTTTGCCTGAATTTGGACCTGAAATCGACCAGAGCTGTGTGAACCGGCTCCATAGAGAGTCAGTCACAGAATCCTGACATGCAAATTGGATGCGGCAAAATCTGCATCCAATTCACAATTGTGTGAACCTAGCCTTACTCTGACTGCTGGGTATTGCACTGTAGGGAGATGCAGAACACACCCTTGGCAAAGTACCCCTCTCCCTTGCTTTCACATTGCATTCACTGTTTGATTAAACTCTAAAGTGCTGATTTACAGTTTGACTGGGAATAGGGAGGTCAGGCTCATGTGACAGCCGTTCTCCAGCAGGATGCCACAGAACCCCAGTTGATCTCAGGATGAACTCTGGTTGAAAAAGGCTGGTATAAAGGAACAATTTACCTAAAACTGATATTTCAGTTTTCGGCAGATACTGGAAAATGTATCCACGTAAATCATTTAGCATAAGTTACTAGGTCTGTGCTCATTCCACAGGTTTTAGGGAGGAGTTCCATAATGTGAAGAATGGTAAGGCTGCTTATTCAGGTGTTTTAGCGCTAGAAATATTCTCTAACTAACACCAGAAAATCATCTTCCCATTAATTTCAGTGAGGCGGTGCGCTTGCGGGACATTCTGAAAAGTCCTGCAAGCAGCATCTTTGGGACAGTTATTGAAATGAATGGGCATCGCTGCCGAAGCGTCTGCAAAGCAATTCAGCAGCGCTGCAACACAGGCGCGTTTAACCCTTTCTTTGGCTGCTAGCAGGGGTTAAAAGCGGATAAAAAGTACCCCTAAAACAGTGGTAAATCGCCGTTAAAACTAGAGTGAAAGTAGCGAAAAGGAGTGGGGAATGACCTACAATATTAAGAAGATCGTGTGTCTTAAGCCCTGTACACACGATCGGTCCATCCACTGAGAATGGTCCGACGGACCGTTTTCATCGGTTCACCGATGAAGCTGACAGATAGACTGATGTGCCTACACACCATCAAGTTGAATGCTTCCAAGCATGAGTCGACTTGATTATGAGCATGCATGGATTTTTAACCGACGCTCGTGCGTACGAACGATCGGTTTTGACCTATCTGTTAGCCCTCCATCGGTTCAATTTTAAAGCAAGCTATCTGTTTTTGGATGGAAGGATAACGGGCCGATGGGGCCTACACACGATCGGTTTGGACCGATGAAAACGAACTTCAGTCCGTTTCACACCGCTCTTTTTTTTTTTTTTTAATGAGCCTTGATATGGAGCTAAACCTTGCAATTCTTTACAGCCAAGGAAGCTGTCATTTTAGCCTCTGTTTAATCTGCAGTTGTCATGGTGCTGTATGAGTGATCAGTTTTGATATCAGTCATTTATTGACTTGGCAGTTCAGTTGAGAGCTAATATAAACACGTTAGTAACTGTATCCGTTATTTTTAGAATCATACCTTAAATGTAACTGTTTTTTGATTCAGATCAGTAGGTTTAGTTACGCAATAATGAGCCTCAAAGGGTAACTAAAGGCAAAACTGTTTTTATTTTTTGTGTTTTGGAAAGAGGGGAGAGGGATTAGAATACCTCTCATGTTTTATTGATGTCTGTGCCTTTGTTAGGAAAATTTGCTCTCTCTATTTGTCCTGTTTACTGTTTTCATCAAAAGTACAATTTAAAGAAAATCACAAATTTGGGGTTGACATCAGAACAATAATAGAGGGGAAATGTTCCAATGGGGACATTCATTCTAGTGACTCTGGTGACAAACTTGGATTTCCTAATTTTGGAGGGATTTTCTTTCACTTTTTGTTATGGAACAGGAAATAAAGAGTAATCTCCCCAATGGGACACAGATGGCAAAAACACTGGCAGGGATTACAACCCTCCCTTATGCCCTGTACACACGATCGGTTCATCTGATGAAAATGAACCGATGGATTTTTTCTTCAGAAATCCGATGAAGCTGACTTTCATCAGTCTTGCCTACACACCATCGGTTAGAAATCCGATCGTGTCCAACGCGGTGACGTAAAATACAACGATGTGCAGAGAAAAATTAAGTTCAATGCTTCCGAGCATGCGTTGACTTGATTCTGAGCATGCGTATATTTTTGACCGATGGATGTCCCCACAGACAATCATTTTTTTCCAACGTTTTTTTAACCATACTAAAATTTTAAAACAGGTTCTATTTTTTTTCACCGATGAGAAAAAAACTGATGGGGCCCTCACACTTTGGGCAAAGCAGACTGTGGTGCACTGCAGCACAAGCACATTTATTTTTCCTGTAAGAACCCCGAGGTAGGTAGATAGTAGTAATGAATATAAGAGATTTGCATTCAGTTTCTATGGCTGAAGCAGATTTAATCAAAAAATGTCAAGAGGAAAAACTTTTACTCAATAAAATGCTGGCAGAAGGCAAAGGACTAGTCGTCAGTATTGCCTGTGGTCTACTTGCAGCTGATCATTCCCCCATTACTGACTTACCATGCCTTGTTATGCACTGTGTCTCTGTGTGAAGAATGCCATTCAGGTAGAGCCAAGTTCTTGCCTCCTCCTGTTACAGCCTCTAGCCCTCCAGCAAAAAGAAAAGTAAGCAGTATAGTAGCGATATCACCAAGTCTGGCTCCTTTAGGCACAGGAGAGCCTAGGCAACTTCCTATATCTAAACCTTTTTTGCTATTTATTCAAGCGCAAATCCAAAAAAAAAAGGTAATGCTTAGGCACAATAAGATTTCTAATTGTCCCCATAACATAGCAAATCTTCACAATTTGAATTCAGTTCCCCTTTAAAAGAAAATCAAGAGATTGACTGTCAATCAGTTCATGATGAATCCAGGTTCGATTTTAGACCCCACATTTGTTTCACTCATCTCTATGTTCTATGTTATCTCTTATGTTTATTCAGACTGAAATAATAATAATAATAATAATAATAAAAAAATGCAATTTCAATGACTTTTAAACCCATGAAAAATAAAAATAAAAGTAACTTTTCTATGTCCCTCACAAACACTGTACATTAATGGAATATGGTACCCCAATATTTCATATTCCTGATATGTGTCTGCTGTACCATGTTATTGTATGAATAAGTGTCCCGTTCCCTTTGTAGTGATTCGTTTGTGTGGTGTTCCTACCAGTCCATCTAGTTTCCTATTAAAATCTGACAACAATAAGCATGAAAGCACAGCATGGTCAGGTTTCTGGCTGTCCTGGAAACTCAGCCTGCTCTCCTCCAAAGATTAGACTTTTAGTGATACCCCCCCCCTTCTGTACAGCCATTAAGTGTCCTGCTGTTTCTCCACCCCTAGCTCTCTGAGATCATTATGCAGCTGAGAACAGAGGGTATTTGATCACTTAGACCCCTTTCACACTGAGGCTTTTTTCAGAAGCTTTTGGGCTAAAAATGGCACATGTAAAGTGCGTGAAAAACGCCTCCCCTGCAGTCCCAGTGTTAAAGTCAGACTGCTTTCACACTGGGGCACTGCGCTGGCAGGACATTAAAAAAAAGTCCTGCAAGCAGCATCTTTGGGCCAGTGAAGAAGCAGTGTATACACCGCTCCTGCCCTTTGAATTAAATGGGCAACGCTGCCATAGTGCCTGCAAAACGCTTCGGCAGCGGCGCTACACGGGTGCATTTAACCCTTTATTTGGCTGCTAGGGGGGGTTAAGTGCCCTGATAGCGGCCAGAATAATACCACTAAAACTACGGTAAAGTACTGTTAAAACTAGTAGCATTTTGCTGTCAACGCCTGCCTGCCACAGTGTGAAAGCAGCCTTATAAAAAAAAATAGGAAAAAAAATGTATTTTTAATGCTTTTCATATGTATACACACATGTTTTGCCTTTTATTTCTATTCACACATACTTTGGTAGTTATTTTACCATCAAAAGTTGTCAAAGTTAAAAGTAGCGGAAATTGCTAGAAAATTGCACTTTGTATGACCAGCATAAGTCTTATGAGCATCAATTAAGTCACACATACACTAAGACGTAGTTGTACTTAGTACTGATATACACTGTATGTTGATTTCATCATTTTAATGGTATGCATCAACAGGAACTACTTAAAAGTACATTAATTATGCTATTACGCAAAAAAGATACAACTATACAGTGCAATTCACATACTATTCTTCACTTATCTGCTAACTAAAGATCTCCTGTCTCCATTCTAATTGGCCTATCATTCTCATCTACTATATTTTGAACAGTACGCCTTCTTTTTAAAGCCAAGAACATTAAGTAATTCTCTTTAAGTTCATACCCACTCATTTAAGTCTTATCTGTCTTTCACAAGGATCATGCTGTCTCTGTTGGCTTTGTTTCATCTCGGAAAGGAATGAACCCCCTCTGGCTACTCTCTTATATTTTCCAAGTTTCTCCATTGTGAATTAAATCTTAGGTCAGATGAATATTTTATGATCACCACATGTCCTGCCACAAGAATTTGATTGGCTTAATAATTGTATAGCATGCAACGAAAAGTATGTATAGTTTTATAGAAAATAGATTTTTTACATATATCTCTGTTGTACCACTTGGGGTAAATCTTTTCAACACGGGCTTCAATATTAAGTATAAATGATAAAGACTGTTGGACAGTTAACATGTTAAGCAACTCATTGCAACTGAACATCCAGAGAATCAGTTGCAGCTGCCTGTCCTTTGGTGTCATATGATTCTACTTTCACTGTGATAATGTTACTCATATTTACCTGCCCTCTGCTTTTGTAATATACTACCACAAAATGAAATGTGACATAAAAAGTAATGCTATTAACTGTGTAAAGTAAAATCAGTGCAAGTTGGTATGTAGAAACTAGGGGTAGGGGGTTCAAGAGCCATTTATATGAACTTCTGGCAGATGTGAAAAAAATGAATAATGTTTTACATTAAAATGTAATTTTTTTTCCTTAAAAAAAAAAAGTTAGCATAAGTATTTCGATCAAATTAGGACAGGAAGGATCAGTATTTTGAGCAACTTGTGTCTTTTAACCACTTAAGGACCGCCTCCTGCACATATACGTTGGCAGAATGGCACGGCTGGGCACAGGCACGTCCAGGTACGTTGCCTTTAAGAGCCCAGCCGTGGGCTCCATGACCACGGCCGCAGGACACATGGACTTGATCGCTGCCGGTGTCCCGCGATCAGCCACAGGAGCTGAAGAACGGGGAGAGGTGTGTGTAAACACACCTTCCCCGTTCTTCATAATGGCACTGTCATTGGTCATCTGTTCCCTGATATAGGGAAAGACGATCAATGATGTCCCCTACAGTTAGAAACACACACGAGGTCACACATAACCCCTACAGCGCCCCCTAGTGGTTAATTTCTAAACGGCAATTGTCATTTTCACAGTAATCAATGCCTTTTATATATCACTTTTTGCTGTGAAAATGACAATGGTCCCAAAAATGTGTCAAAATTGTCCGATGTGTCCGCCATAGTGTCGCAGTCACAAAAAAATCACTGATCGCTGATTGCCGCCATTAGTAGTAAAAAAAAATATTAATAAAAATTCCATACAACTATCCCCTATTTTGTAAACGCTATAGATTTTGCGCAAACCAATCGTTAAACGCTTATTGCGATTTTTTTTACCAAAAATAGGTATAAGAATACGCATCGGCCTAAACTATGGGAAAAAAATTATATCATTTTTGGGGATATTTATTATAGCAAAAAGTTAAAAATATAGAATTTTTTCAAAATTGTCGCTCTATTTTTGTTTATAGCACAAAAAATAAAAACCGCAGAGGTGATCAAATACCACTGGAAGGCCAATTTTGTTTGGGAGCCACGTGGCACGACCGCGCAATTGTCAGTTAAAGTGACGCAGTGCCGAATCGCAAAAAGGGGCAAGGTCCTTGATCTGCATATTGGTCCCGGTCTTAAGTGGTTAAAGGGAACACATCTCATAGGGGAGAGCAAAGAGAAGATCTCACCCAGAGTGTTGCTCTTCTTCCTCGTACAATCGTAGGCCGGGAAGAGGGCTGGGTTAGGCTGTATGTCAAAATTTCAGTGTAATCCACATGGAGGTCCTGGGCCTTTTCCAGGAACACCAGGATGTGTTGAATTGCATAACAAATACTTTGGCAAGTAAACAATCTCTGTATATGTATTTCAGATATGCATTACTTATATTTCTGACATTTATCTTTCATAACCCAGTGGGAGTTCAAAGCCTGCCTCTACTTCATCCAAAAAAACACGGTCATTTCCAAAAGACAGTTAATGAAATGGGCAAATATTCACCAGTTCACAGCACTTGACAGACATTTGCTGCAGACTCATTGCCTTTGCAAATCCTAAATCAACCCTTCAATGGCTTCACAAGCAATAAATACCAATATGTTACTGGATATTGCACAATGGGAAAATCTGGAATTTAAAAAGTTCCATATTCAACATGACTGCATTTAATGTAATTTGATGCTAGTAAACGCTGGCTTATGGTTGGTGGCTATGGGCTACTGCCTTTTACACAATGCTTGTGACTGAATACTGTTATGCTGCGTAAACACGATAGGTTAGTCTGATGAAAACGGTCTGATGGATCGTTTTCATCAGACCAAACCGATCATGTGTGGGCCCCATCGGTTATTTATCCATAGGTTAAAAAAATAGGAACTTGTTTTAAAATTATCTAATGGATAAAAAACCTATAGAAAAAAAACGATCGTCTGTGGATACGTCAATCAGTTAAAAATCCATGCATGCTCAGAATCAAGTCGATGCTTGGAAGCATTGAACTTCATTTTTTTCAGTCGTTGTGTTTTACTTCACCGTGTTCTGACACAATCTGTTTTTTAACTGATGGTGTGTAGACGCGATGGACCATCAGTCAGCTTCATCGGATAACTGATGGAAAAATCCATCAGACCGTTTTCATCAGACTAACCTATTGCGTGTACAGGGAAAAAGTAAAGAGGGTTTTAACCCCTATAGTTTTTTTTCCCCACCACTGTCTTTTTGAGGATATGTCCCTTAATTGTCTATCCCATAGGTAGTGGTTTTCATTAGGGTCACAATAACTAGTGTCCCTATTGAAGGATGTTTCCTTTCTTCTTGTTCTGGTGACAAAAAAAAATATGCAATCAGCATCATGGGCCCCTGGGCAAAGTACTGGGGCACCTACCAACCCACCCCAAAGTAATGCACTTGGGCCCCTACCATCCTACTCCAAAGTAATGCACTGGGGCCCATACCAGCCTGCCCCAATTTACGCACCTACTTCCAAGAATTAAAGTATAAATAGTTGCTAGAATTACTTGTTTATAATTATTTATTAGTACTTTAGAATTGATTTTAAACAGTAAGAAAACATGGCATGAATCAAAGACCAATCAACAAAAAGGGCACAGAAAGGAGGTTGCAGAAGGGCAGAGTACAGAGGGAGTCAGTAGGGCACGATACAGGTTCTGGGACGCTGCCTGAGCCACCCAGGACAGCTACGTAAAAAGCATGACTGTCCCGTATGATATAATTCAAGATTATTATGGGTCCCCCCATGCACCTTGGGCCCAGGGATGCCCATGCATTAAGACAGCCCTGGCAGCCACCACATCTAATGATTGATGAGCTGCATTATATTACATTTTTGGTTTAATACTGCTTTAAGTATAGTAAATTGGTCACGTCAATATTCACTTCTCTTTCCCCATGCAGAGGATGTAAGCACATTGAGCTAATGTAGATGCATTTTACAGGAACCCAAAACACTCACTGCTAATCACTAGACACCTTGTAGTCATTAAACTCAATAGGCCTTAAAGTACAACTGTTTTCTGCACGTCAGCTGATGTCCTTTAACACACATTCAGTGCATTCATAAAGAGTTTGGTGGAAAGCTTCAGAGATCACCACAAGTAAACTCACTGTGGCAACTAGCAATTTTAGGTTAGCTTCCATTGATCTCCTTTAAAGCCAAGAAATCCCAGATGAAAAATAAACAACCATCAAAACCAAACTTTGCAGTAAACACTGACATTTGACAGGGCTGTGGAGAATATAAAAAGGATCATTCCAAAAAAAATAAAAAAAATAAATGGCATCACATCATACTGTCTTTTACATTTGCTTTTCATTAAACACACAAAAAAAGTGGAAAACATTTGATTCATCTTATTATGCTGGAGTCTAACAATTGCTGTTTGTATCATGATCATAACTGTAGCATTTTATTCATCTTTAGTGAACAGATTACAAATACTGTACCTTACTGTTGTCAAGAGATAATAATGAATTGCAATTCCGGATACCTGTAGGGGGATTCACTAGGATTTTTCTTAGCTTGCGAAATTAGATATAAAAATATTTAACAGCAATAAATGGTTTAAAGATAAGCTGGTGTTGATGATTTGCTAAAGTCTTTTTACAAAAATTCACTGCAAATAATTAAACAGTATGGAAATAAAAGTCTGTACATGAATGTCAACTGATTGAATGACCTCTGGCCACGTGAAAGTGAGATCAGAGGTAATACGGAAGTGGCAGGGGAATTACAAAACTCTATAGCTCATGTAAAAAAGCAGCTATTTCTCTCTCTGTCATTCTTGATATGAGTAATTTTCAACCCAAGGCCAGCTCTTGCAAAAAAAGTGTTCTAGCCCTAATTTTCCCTTTATACTCATGTGTTGTGGTTACGATCATGAAATATGAGCTGCATTTAGGCAAGTTTCTGCCAGATCCCTTATGTTATCCTTTCAGCATTAAAGCGGAGTTCCAACCAAAAATGGAACTTCCGTTTTTCGGAATCCTCCCTCCTCCTTTGGCACCTTTCAGGGGGTAGGGGGAGCAGATACCAGTCTAATGCAGGTATTTTTCCCCCACTTTCGGGCATAGATAGCCGAGCCACCCACGGCTAACTACGCCACGCCCCGTGGCTCCTCCGCCCCCCCAGCTGTCTTCTGGGAGACACGCAGGTCCCAAAAGACAGCAGGGACCAGTGGGATCGCACAGCATGCAATCCCACAGCACACGGAAGCACTTACAGCACTTACCGAAGATGGCGTCGGCAGCACCAGAGAGCCGAGGGAAAGATCGCCAGGTAAGTGTTCTTATTTTTAAAGTCAGCAGCTGCAGTATTTGTAGATGTTGACTATAAAAAAATGGCGGAACGCCGCTTTAAATAAGAAAAGTATTAAAGTGATTATAAAGGCTCACTTTTTGTTACACTTACCTCCTCGTGCAGTTGGATCCTCCTCTTCTCAGTCTCTGCCTCTTTTGAGTGCCCCTTAGCCAGCATCTTGCTACAGGGGGTCAGAGCTCCATGTATCCATTCAGTTATAGAGCCCCGCCCTGGCCCCGCCCCCTCTCTCCCCTGATTGGCTGGCTTAATTTGATTGACAGCCACTGGAGCTAATAGCGCTGCTGCTCTGTCTCATGTGTACTGGATAACTGAGGGGATCATGGACATCGCTGGAGAGAGAAGGAGCTCAGGTTGGTTATTCGGTGTGGGGGGGTAGAGATTTGCTGGGGAGGCTGCTACACACAGACGTTTTTTATCGTAATGCATAGAATGCATTACAACTCCTTTAATCATAATGACTCAAAGCAAAAAGCTGGGACTTTGAAGAGACCTTAAAAGTATTTTTTTTTCTTTGCTATTTAATAAAAGCCACTGTCACTTAGGTCATCAATAAACCTTCTGTCCATTGAACTGCCTAAAAAATGTCTCTTACAGATCACCATGATTTTACAAATACAATGTCCAGAGATAATTCACACTATGCATAACATTCTCCCAGGGCAGTGGCCACCAATCATTATGTCTGCATCCCAATTAGCGCAGTCTAAAATTAAACATTCTCACCTAGCATCTGAAAAGTATTCCAAACTTCAAACTTCTGAAAAGTGTAATTACTTCCATTCTGTGTAGTGCAAAATTCTAGTGAACTGGCTCTTTGTTTAGAAAGTTTGGAGACCTCTGTTCTAAAGGATGCAAGAATTCACAACTCTAAAGAGACTGTTCTGTGCAGTTGTATCACATTATCAGTGCTTATACGTTTGGTTATAGGTCACTGGCTGCTAATCTGTGTGATTAGCAACCATTAGAGTTCACCAGATTGTATGCAAAATTTGCATCTGCCTGTGTGTGTGTATAGCCAGTTAGACTTTGGGTTAGTCTCCCTCTAGTGGTGGCTGGTGGAGAAGAGATTGTGAGTGTATGTTTACGCTAACTCTATAAGCAATATTGCCTGGTTTAGCTGATCCATGAATGGGTCTGCTCTGCAAAATCATGTGTGCCAGTTTATTTTGAGCATACAGTGTCTTGACCAAATATATACTGTACTGGTTAAAGGTGTTAGGAGCAAACGATTATTCATTTTGGCTGGTGGCAGCATAAATCTTATGCCCTGTACATACGATCGGATTTCTGATGGAAAAAAATCCTATGGATTTTTTTTTAGATATTCGATGAAGCTGACTTTCATCAGTCTTGCATACACACCATCAGACTAAATTCCGACCGTGCCAAAATGCGGTGACGTAAAACACTATGACGAGCCGATAAAAAAGTTCAATGCTTCCTAGCATGCGTCGACTTGATTCTGAGCATGCATGGATTTTTCTCCTATCGAGTTCCACACAGACGATCGGAATTTCCTATCGTTTTTTTATCCATAGGAAAAATTTAAAACATGTTCTATTTTTTTACACCAATGGAAAAAAGACAGATGGGACCCACACTCGATTGATTTGTCTGATAAAAAAAGTATTTTTTCATGGGACAAACTGATCGTGTGCGTGCTATTTGTGTCTGGATTTAGTAAATCTGGAGTCCCTGCAAAAATTGGCCAACATGCTGGATGGACATGCGATGGTTGGCACTACCTTGTACATGGAAAATAAAATAAATACCCGTTTGCTATACAGTTTGATTAGTAGATGACCAACAATTTGGCAGGTGTACACTAGTGTGTCACATGTCAACAAATCAAACTACATAGCAGAAGCTTAAGTAGTGGCCTTGGCCTTTGACCTTATCAATAAAAACTGTCCGCTTCATCTGGTTCTCAGGCAGCAGGGTTATTGGCCCCCTCTGATTGTTTTAGAGGCACCATAAGGATATAGAGACCACCCCCTTAAGGTAATTGTATGTACAGCATGAGCAAGCAACACTTGGTTTGGTATGCAAAGTGACACTTTTTTTAAATTTAAGTTTCTTTTCAGGCAATAATAGGTGTTCACTATGCCGCATAAATGTGTACAAAATTGCCTATAGTTTTGATGCAGTTCTTGGAACTATGATATGCTGCACACAATCAGAATTTCCAACAACAAATGTTCGTTGTGAGCTTTTGGTCGGATATTCCGATCCATCGGACATTTGCTGTCGGAATTTCCGACGACAAATGTTTGAGAGCTGGTTCTCAATTTTTCCGACAATAAAAGTTCTTGTCGAAAATTCCTATTGTCTGCAGCCAATTCTGATGCACAAAAATCCTATGCATGCTCGGAATCAATTAGACGCATTTTTGGAATCATTGAACTTATATTTTCTCGGTTCGTCATAGTGTTGTACGTCACCGTGTTCTTAGCGTTTGAAATTTCCGACAACATTTTGTAGGTCAGCCCCAGAAAATACCTACTAAAAGAATGCTGTTATTGATTATTTGTCAATCAAATTACAGATTTTATCCTGATGAAGCAGAATTAGACCGAAAAATTTGTTGAGATGCTATCCGTGCCCAACTATCTCACTGTGATCCTCCCCTTTTGGGGACCATTATATTGGTGATATACAGTACATGGATTGTTACCATGTTTTAATTCTGTATCTGATTATATGTTATCTTTTTTTATTTTTTTTATTAATAAAACTTTATATATAATTTTCTATACATGTGTTTATACATTTGAATCTATCTTAACTTAACCTGTACCAAGACCTGCCCTTGTTCCCCAGGGAGGTTTCGTTGGGGACCAAACTTTAGATTTCAGATTTCCATATCTCTAAATTTCTGGATGATGGTACTATTGTCTATATTTCTTCTACTACTATTATGGTTATAGAGGCTACATTTATTTTTCTATACTAACAGAATGCCTTGGTTTTTTGCTAGTGGCCTAGAATTATGCCATTTGTTCAGCTCTGCTGTGTTAACTATGAACCTATTTTAATGTTAGTTCCTTCAATTTTCAAGACTATTCTCTGCTTTTCTGCTGGAGCTTTTCTTTCCTATTGCAGCTATCTAGTGCAGTCATCCTAGGTCTAGCTTTTGAGTACTTAATTTGGACCCCAATAAACTAGACATTGTGGGGATACCTTGGAAGTTACCTCCGGGCTCAGGTTCTGCATGGGGTGCTTTTCAGACTCTAATCTAATAAAAGTTAGCTGCAATCCAATTTCCAGGTCCAGAGACACTAGTATTGCCTTAGTACTTCTGATTCTGAATATTCACTTAGTGAGTAGCCAAGTAGTGCAGTTAGAGCTCACTCATTTCTAATTTGGTGCCATTATTTCTTATCTAATTCTCACTGGTTTTGCCATGGAAGGGGTTAACTCTGTGGGAGAGAGCAATGAAACCATCTGCTGGATGGTGGATTTTATAGTTCCAAGCACTACATCAAAGCCATGGGCACATTTTTTAATACTTTTATGGATCATAGTATGAGTGAACATTTAGCAGTGCTTAAAGACAAACTTATTTTTAAAATGTTATTCAACTTTAATACTGAGCCAAATGTTGCATGCACATTGTATTAGCTAATGCTCCTACAATAGTAAAAATACATAAAAAAAAGATGTATCTTTTATATTTAAAAGCAGCCTAAGCTTAAGAAAAGCATACTGAGAGACTGATGCCAAAGAAGCTCTGCAGCCTCCCTTTCCATAGTAAACACTGACACTGCTGTAATACGGTTACTTTCTGCCAACTCACAGAGTAAGAGGCAAGCAGCTGATCTGTGAGAGACAACATGCGTGCACATGGCCTGAAAATAAAGAATACCGCACAGAAAACAGAAAACATTTCCGTGTCATTTATGGGTCATCTTAACCCAGAAAATTGATGATGGCCCCGCATAATGCCAATAATGGCACCAGCTTTCTGGAGGAAAACAAAGAAGACATTGTCAGGGGAAAAAAAGATCTCTTCGAGATACTTCTGTTACACTTACATATTACATAACATGCATGCACTTAAAATGAAGAAAATAAATTATGATGGCTTTGAATCAAAACTCTAGCCTCGCCTTCAGTCTTGCACAGTTGTGCAGGCTCCTTTAATGTACTGAAATTGCTTAACAAACATGTTATACTTACCTGTTATGTGCAGTGGATTTTTACAGAGCAACCTGGATCTTCCTCTTCTCTGGTCCCTCTTCACTGCTCCTAGCCTCTTGTTGAGTGCCCTCACAACAAGCAGCTTGCTATGGGGTACCCGAGCTGAGTCACAGCTACCTGTGTCCATTCAGACAAGGAGCTGCCATTCAGCCCCACCCTCTCTCTCTCCTGATTGCCTAATTGACTTTTGATTGACAGCCGTGGGATCCAATACCCCCCAGCTGTGTCTCAGCAAATCTGGAGGAAAGCACTGGACAGCGGGGGGACTTGTGGACATTGTGTGACAGAGATGGGGCTCAGATAAGTATTAGGGGGTGCTGGGGAGGCTACTACACACAGAAGTTGTATTTCTATTTTAATGCATACAATGCATTAAGATAAAAAAATAAACTTCTGCCTTTACAACTCCATTAACTCTTCCTAAAACTGGCCATAGCTGGATTAAACTTAGCAGGGACCGGACAAATTTTGATCAATCTATGGCTGGTTCTGTTCGAGAGCAGTCAATCTACTTACTGACTGCTCATTAACAGGCTTGCTGGAAAACGTTAGCTTGATCAGGGCTGCAGCATTGATCAGTGGATTCTGACAGTGGAAGAGTCCAGCTGACTCAACTGTTGGGGAGGATTCGCACATCCACCTCAAATGTGTGGATAGGAGAATAAGTATTTTTTTTTTAGTTTAGCCCACTGGCTGGACTTTAAAACTGAGCCATGCATGGCCCAAGTTAAGAGACAACCCACTGCTTACAGTATCATCAGTGCTGAGGCCTCTCAAAAGGAGTGTAAAACAAGTGCTGCTCTAAAGAGTATATGGTAACTGCTAAATGTCACACTTTGCAAAACAATGCCTTTGGCGATTGAAAGATTATCTAAATCTTACTGATGACTATCAAATAATTGTAACAAAGTGAACAGAAGATGGTGAATCAAACTTTTCATAATATCCCAAAACACAGATGTGTACTCCTACAACCAGTGCCACACACAGAGGCTTACCACAAGAGTATGGCACTCTATACTAGAGAAGCCATCAAGTACTTGAAGGCATCAAGTACACTCCAGCAGTAAGTCAAGGGTGTTGCCAATTCAATTTACAGTAAATGTCACCTCTGGTTCAACAGAACATACAGTATATAGAAAGGCAGAAAGACAGCTTCCTGGTTCTGTAGAATGTGGTGGCATCACCTCAATAGTGTGTGGTGGAGTCACCGCACACTAGGGAACCAGGGAGTGGTCCACATTCATCCCAGGACTTTTTTTTTTTTTTTACAGAGCAGAGTTGTATAATCATATGTGAGTGGATACTTTTGAGTTTAATACTTTGGAAGTGGTTTTATGCTATGTGGAGCACATGGCTTTTCTGTCTTCCTATGTTTCCTTAAGCTGCTGACTGCTGTTTTTGTTTAGATATGCTGTTCTTGAATGCCCATCACCACTGTAATCTTTTGGTGCTGTTGGGGCTAACATAGCTGAGGGAGCTCTCATAATTGCAGACTTTGCCCAGCCTTTCCGTCTCCTCCTCCATTCATAGAGACTGTATTATATCTTTATTGATGAGCGCATATGACAGGTCCCTCAGCTCTTATTAAATCTGTCACTCAAGAAGATCACAGTGGTGGGGTGGAGGGATCTGTGGAGGAAGATTTCAATGAGAAAAGGTGCCAGAAGCACAAAAGACATCATATTGATTGCAAGTATATGGTCCCTTGTGCTGATTTTTTATATATATTTTTACTTTGGACTAAACTTAGACTTCAAGAACATGGTAACAATGAATATACATTACTTCTGGGTTAAGTTATTTTGTTTTCAATGTGATACTGAGAGCTATGATATGTTTTAAGGTATATACAGTGTGCTCTTTCCTGTTTTTGGAAACCCTAGCTAAATACAGGCTGCCCTACATTCAGTTGTACATCTTAGTAGTAATTCTTGGAAAACAGCAAAACAACTGTAGTCAATTTGTGTGGAAATCTTTCCTAATACCATATGTATTAGTTCCTCTGAATTCCGTGTGTCAGCATGAAATCTGGTTGACAGTGCAGAGTAAAATAAACCTATTTACTTGCTTTTTAAAGTAAGGTTAAACTACTGATATTAGAGTAGAGTAGATGTCTTCTTGTACTAGTCCAATACAACTCCTAAATTAGTAATAGTTACATAGTTACATAGTTAGTCAGGTTGAAAAAAGACACAAGTCCATCCAGTTCAACCACAAAAAAATAAACAAACAAAATTAAAAACTTAGTACAGTCCCATACACCCAACTCCATACCCACAATTGATCCAGAGGAAGGCAAAAAACCCCAGCAGAGCATGATCCAATTTGTTACAGCAGGGAAAAAAAATTCCTTCCTGATCCCCCAAGAGGCAATCAGATTTACCCTGGATCAGCTTTACCTATACATGTTAGTACCCAGTTATATTATGTACATTTAGGAAAGTGTCCAGGCCTTTCTTAAAGCAATATACTGGGCTGACCAGAACCACCTCTGGAGGGAGTCTATTCCACATTTCCACAGCTCTTACTGTGAAGAAACCTTTCCGTATTTGGAGATGAAATCTCTTTTCCTCTAATAAAACATAATCACTACATTTAAATGTCATAAATATTGGTTGATCTCAGCCCGGTCTTCTCGGCTCTTCATTGGATAGATTGATAGCAGCACAGCCATTGGCTCGCGCTGCTGTCAATCAAGTCCAATGATGCGAGGGCTGGGGGGCGGGGCTGATTCCTGTAGTTGGGCGCTATGGACGGCGAATACAGGACTCGAAAATGCGGGCCCGCAAAGAAACCTCCTTGGGAAAGCGCTTCCCAGGGGGGTTACCAGAAGCGGAGAGGAGCCGAGACAGACGCCAAGGGACCCCAGAAGACCAGAATCAGTGCCACTCTGTGCAAAACAAGCTGCACAGTGCACCTGTTATACTTATCTGCTCAGTTGTAGTGGATTTACACAGAGCAGCCCGGATCCTCCTCTTCTCAGGTCCCTCTTCTCAGGTGCCTCTTCTGTGATCCTGGCCCCTACCTCCTCTTCAGTGCCCCCACAGCAAGCAGCTTGCTATGGAGACATGGAGTCCTTATCTTTCACTCTTTCCCCTGATTGGCTAGCTGGCTTTGATCGACAGTAGTGACAGCCAATGGCGTTGCTGCTGTGTCTCAGCCAATCAGAAGGGAGAATTTCGGATGGCTGAGACACTTGTGGACATCGCTGGATGAAGATGGACCTCAGGTACATATACCTCAAGGGCTGAGTCGGGCTGCTGCACGCAGAAGTTTTTTTTATCATGCATAGAATGCATTAAGATGAAAAACCTTCAACCTTTTCAACCCCTTTAATATTATAACATTAGGTTCACACCTTATCGTTTTTGCAGCGATTTTAGCGATGGGTGTGCCATTCAGTATGAATGATTTGGCTATAGCCAGTGGTGTAGATCAGTGTATTCTGCCAATGGAGAATTCTCCCTGCTGTCAGAATACAATAGATTGGTGGGAGGGATTCCCCTATCCACATTGAATGTGTGGATGGGGAAATCAATAATTTTCTTTAGCAGGTTGAACGGTAAAAAATTACAGAATTATAGCAAGCCTTAGGGCTGGGAGGAAGAGCTGGATTGTTGATTGGCCCACACTTTATTTATTTTCTTTTTTAATACAAGATTTATATAGCGACACAAATGTACACAGCATTTTACGTATATTGTACATTCATATCACTCCCTGTCCTCAAGGAGCATATAAACTAAGCTTTAGCAATATAATATGTATGCAAATTTTAACTTGGCCTGGAAAACCAGTATCACGGGATGTTTCATTCTTTACATGTTGGCATGCAATAGATATGCCACGTTGTACTGTACACAATGCCTATAACACTGCTATTTTTTTGCTCCAAGCTGTAGAGTTGATGCTTGGTTTTCCAGACAACTGGATTATCATTGTCAAAATGCCAAATATAATTTGTATCACCCTATTGAGCTATTCAAAGCTTGTGCAGAATGAGTTTCAGATGACATGAAAAAAGCACACAACAAACACACTAGTGTAAGTGCTTCCTAGGCTATTGCTAAATTCCAAACAACCGAACAATTGTTTGTCAAGACCTCTGTGAGTGCTGCATGGAGAAGATAAGCACCTATTATTGAGGCAGGAGTTGTAAAAGTGTCATTTCAAAGCTGGACAAAATACCTCATGTCAGAACATCAAAAAAGAAAAAAAAAAGTTATCTGAAATATACTCTATGAAGACGTTGTGTGTCTCTCAGATCTGAGCAAGACAGTTAAATTAAACATCATTCAAATGAGCTTGAAGAGACGCTGTTCTGTTCAATTTCAAGTAACTGTGAAGTCAGCGATACATTGCAGGCATGATCTATTTTCAGCTGTTTGCTCCACATTGCTATGGAATAAATCATTTAATTTTGCTATGGTCTAATTACCTGGATTAGTAACAGAGATGTATCTGGAACCAGCAGATATGGGGTCTAGTCTATCAATGAAATGTTACAGCAGAGGTCATCACAGTCAAGGCTGGAAGGCTGAATAATGTAACCACTAACCAGCATAACATAGTGGGGGCCAACACTGTAAACACTATTATATACAGCTGTATGCTGTTATACATCTTATTTTACTAATAAATCATGTAATTGCAATTTGCTACAGAAAAAAATATATAAAAAAAAACTATTTGTAGACCTACATGGAGCTTACTTTAATGACAACTTTTAGCATTCAAGCTAGCATTATGGAGATGTGAACTGTTGACACAAAGCAGAATCTGGAGAATCCCACTACTAAAATAGCAATATCCTGTTTGGACAATATCTGACTTCCAGTATATATTAGGTCACAAAGGCAACCCTCCCTCCTACAGTAATTGCCACTGACATTAAAAAGCCTGATATCTCTGTCAAGCCTTGTACACACGACCTGGTTTCCCAGCAGGAAAACTGCCAGGAGAGCATTTGGCCTGGGAATACCAGGTGTGTGTATGCTCCCTAGCAGTTTTCCTGTCAGGAAAACAGCCGGGAATCCCAACGGGAAAATAGAGAACCCTGCTGTATATTTTCCCGTCGGAATTCCCGGCAGAGAGTTTCCTCCTGAGAAAACCGGTCGCCTGTATCCGGTGGAAAAAACGTGCATGCTCGATAACACTTTGACGCATGCGCGGTACCATACAAGCAGGGCTGTCTTAATGAGAGGGCACAGCTGCGAGGGGGGCCCTGCACTTTCCCCAAAGCAGGACCTACTTGAGCCCATGCTCCCCTGAAATTGGGGGCCCCATGATGGAACTGAGAGTGCAAGATACACAGGGGAGGCAGTCTGCCTCCTACCTACTTAATGTCTGTTTACCTGCACTGTCTTCATTGTAGGGGCCCCAGAGCATTACTTTGCCCAGGGGCCCATAATGCTATTAAGACGGCACTGCATACAAGGTTAGTGTGGGGTGTAGCAAGATGGCGGCGACGGCATCGAATGTGATGAGACACTGGCTCATCGTAGTCAATGATGTCACCGCGTTCTTGCCATTCAAAAGAACGGTGGTTCTTTTGAGTGGCTGTCTGTATACACGGCTTGGCAAGGCAAGCTTGCCAGGAATCCCGTCAAAAAAAACAACGTTTTTTTTTTTCCTGACGGGATTACTGGCCCTGTGTACAGGGCTTCAGTATTATTACCACCTATAGGAAGTAAACACTGGGCTCCACTGGATCTATTTTTTAAAGTAACATGGATATAATCACGTAGTTTAACTGTGTATACTAAAAATGTAATGTTGTATTGTGAACTTGTGATAAATGATTGGACTACCAGCTGATATTTCAGATCAATTTGATAACATCAAACAGTTGAGCATACTATTAATGCATCTGACTTACTAAGTCTTTGATAGAGCAGCAGGGCCAGTAGCCAACAGGGACCAATCTGATTTCAGCTTTAGTAAATCTAAAGCAAGTAGTGTAAGGCAAAGGCTGATTGGTTGCCACTGTTCGCTTTGGCTCATATATTCAGCACAGATCAATTTGATAGTTCTTCTGATAGTTTCAGCTATTAGATTGTAAGCTCTTCTGAGCAGGCCCTCTTAATCCTCATGTATTTTATTGTATTATTTATAACTCTATTGTCCACCTTTTTATTATTGTAAAGCGATGCGTAAACTGTTGGCGCTAAATAAATCCTGTTTAATAATAAAGATAATAATAACCTGTTCTGAAAAATACTTGTCAGCTCAGAAAATACTGCAGCTTTTAGCTATTATAATACAGTGTTTTGTTATCTAAATATGTGATAACTACATAAACTCCTTATAAAAGGAACCATGTGTTATGTATCTTTTCCATGTCACTAAGCATATCACATCCCATCTAGATTCAACAACTTTAATATCAACTTTAATATCAACAAGCCAAAAACTTTTCTACATATTATGCCGGATAGTGCCTATGAAAAGCTCATTATTACAAGATAAGTATAAACGGTTATTAGGGACTTATAACTACAGACTTCCATCAAATCCCATAAAAATATATATTCTGGCAAAGCAATATGTCATGGTAATGTCTAGGTCTCAGTCTGCAACATGTAGACTTCCCTGAAAAAAGTTGGCAGACTTTCACCAACTAGGAAATGACTTTATCTGCCAATGTTGAGGCATAAGGCATGCTGAATATTTGGAGGTTTCTGTAATCCCCCTAAAATCAGCACATGGCTGCTAGAGAATTTAAACACATGCTGTACTATATGACTCACTGTGCTGCCACATAAATGATAATACAACATCACTTATCTGAAAACAGCACACTCAAATATTCTACATTGTGATTCCAAATAATTGCAGTTAATTACAAAACAATGGAAATACACCGCAGATTGAGAAATTCAAAGTACCTAGCTAGGCTTCACCAAAATATTTATATTCTTGATCCTAGGCAGTCCCCTGCATACACAGCATTGCAAATATCATTAACCTTAGGAAGACGTCATCTTACATGTGTTTTACATTGTACAGATGATCACAATCTTACATACTGTATGCACAGGTGTGTCCTAGCCAGTACAGTATCTATCTATCTATATATCTCTTCTTGACTCGTAAGCACAGAAATGCCCAAACGAGTACACTACAGGCTATATATGTCATATATATATATATATATATATGTCTATAGATATATCTAGCTATCTATCTATATATATCTCTTCTTGAATTGTAGGCACTGATGTGCCCAAACTAGTACACTACAGGCTGTATCTATCTATCTATCTATCTATCTATCTATCTATCTATCTATCTATCTATCTATCTATATATGTATATATATATATATACATATGTATGTATGTATCTATCTATCTATATAGATATCGATAGATAGATAGATAGATAGATAGATAGATAGATAGATAGATAGATAGATAGATAGATAGATAGATAGATAGATGCCTACAATAAAGCAAGGTATAAAATGAAAGAAAATATATATCTATATATATAATATACATTGACTTGTTGGTACAGATGTGCCCAAACTTATACAGTACAGGGTGTATAGGTGTATATATATATATATATATATATATATATATATATATATATATATATATATATATATATACCTTGCTTTATTGTAGACACTGATGTGCCCCACCAGTTCAGCATATACAAATCGTTTCCTAGTTCAGCACAACAGAACAGAGTGTGTATATATATATATATATATATATATATATATATATATATCTCAATCATGAAGTTAAGGTTTAGAACATACCCTGTACTAGTTTCAGCAAGTATGCCAAAGTACAGAATACAAACACACACACACATATAGATAGATAGATAGATAGATAGATAGATAGATACCATGTACTGTATCAGTTTGGGCACATCTGTGCCTACAAGTCAAGATTTACAATACATATATAAATGTATAGAGAGTTGTGTACCTGTACAATATGCTGCATGTCCATTAAGTATCTGAGGATAGTAGAAGTCAGGGAAGTTACCTATTGTGTAGACCCTCCTGGAAGATGAAGGTTGCCTGTTGAGATGCAGACTTGTCCAGCACTCCTTAGGAAGTGATGATGATGAGTGTGGGGATCAGGGTGTACTGTGGTAATACACAGAGAGCTGTCACGCCTAATAAATCCCATGCAATGCCGGCCAGGGTGGAAGGAGGAAAGTGACTACTGACTAGTTAGGTGAATGTAGTGAAGCAGCCCGATGATCAGCCTGTGTGGTGTGCTGTGCTGTGCTGTGTCCCTGTGCGGGTGTCGGGTGTCATAGATCGGAAGGTCTCCTCTGCCTCATTCCTCTAGCAGTAGTTCCCTGTGTCTGTCTGTCAGATGGGAGGGGATCGGAGCACACAGCCCGTTAGTACTCTGACATTCATCCACTTGCTGCGCTGGCTGGGCTCTGCTCCCTCCTCGGATCTGACACTTCATACAGCTCAGTGTACTCCCAGCAATCACAATGTGACACACCAGGAGCCCAGAGTGTGTGTGGACTGCCTACTTCTATTACATACTGTACTGTATGACACTCACACAACTGTCTCCTTCTATTCTATTCTATACTGTACTGTGTGTCACACAACTGTCTCTTTCTATTCCACACTGTACTGTATGTCACACAACTGTCTCCTTCTATTCAATACCATACTGTATGTCACACAACTGTCTCCTTCTATTCTATACTGTACTGTATGTCACACAACTGTCTCCTTCTACTACACACTGTACTGTATGTCACACAACTGTCTCCTTCTACTACACACTGTACTGTGTGTCACACAACTGTCTCCTTCTATCACACACTGTACTGTATGTCACACAACTGTCTCCTTCTAATACACACTGTACTGTGTGTCACATAACTGTCTCCTTCTATTCTGTACTGTACTGTGTGTCACACAACTGTCTCCTTCTATGTCACACTGTACTTTATGTCACACAACTGTCTCCTTCTATTCCACACTGTACTGTGTGTCACACAACTGTCTCCTTCTATTCCATACTGTACTGTGTGTCACACAACTGTCTCCTTCTACTACACACTGTACTGTATGTCACACAACCGTCTCCTTCTATTCCACACTGTACTGTGTGTCACACATCTGTCTCCTTCTATTCTATACTGTACTGTATGTCACACAACTGTCTCCTTCTACTACACACTGTACTGTATGTCACACAACTGTCTCCTTCTATCACACACTGTACTGTATGTGACACAACTGTCTCCTTCTAATACACACTGTACTGTGTGTCACACAACTGTCTCCTTCTATTCTATACTGTACTGTGTGTCACACAACTGTCTCCTTCTATTATGTACTGTACTGTGTGTCACACAACTGTCTCCTTCTATTCTATACTGTACTGTGTGTCACACAACTGTCTCCTTCTATTCCATACTGTACTGTGTGTCACACAACTGTCTCCTTCTACTACACACTGTACTGTATGTCACACAACTGTCTCCTTCTACTACACACTGTACTGTGTGTCACACAACTGTCTCCTTCTATCACACACTGTACTGTATGTCACACAACTGTCTCCTTCTAATACACACTGTACTGTGTGTCACATAACTGTCTCCTTCTATTCTGTACTGTACTGTGTGTCACACAACTGTCTCCTTCTATGTCACACTGTACTTTATGTCACACAACTGTCTCCTTCTATTCCACACTGTACTGTGTGTCACACAACTGTCTCCTTCTATTCCATACTGTACTGTGTGTCACACAACTGTCTCCTTCTACTACACACTGTACTGTATGTCACACAACCGTCTCCTTCTATTCCACACTGTACTGTGTGTCACACATCTGTCTCCTTCTATTCTATACTGTACTGTATGTCACACAACTGTCTCCTTCTACTACACACTGTACTGTATGTCACACAACTGTCTCCTTCTATCACACACTGTACTGTATGTGACACAACTGTCTCCTTCTAATACACACTGTACTGTGTGTCACACAACTGTCTCCTTCTATTCTATACTGTACTGTGTGTCACACAACTGTCTCCTTCTATTATGTACTGTACTGTGTGTCACACAACTGTCTCCTTCTATTCTATACTGTACTGTGTGTCACACAACTGTCTCCTTCTATTCCACACTGTACTTTCTGTCACACAACTGTCTACTTCTATTCTATACTGTACTCTGTGTCACACAACTGTCTCCTTCTATTCCACACTGTACTGTGTGTCACACAACTGTCTCCTTCTATTGTATACTGTACTGTATGTCACACAACTGTCTCCTTCTACTACACACTGTACTGTATGTCACACAACTGTCTCCTTCTACTACACACTGTACTGTGTGTCACACAACTGTCTCCTTCTATCACACACTGTACTGTATGTCACACAACTGTCTCCTTCTAATACACACTGTACTGTGTGTCACATAACTGTCTCCTTCTATTCTGTACTGTACTGTGTGTCACACAACTGTCTCCTTCTATTCTATACTGTACTGTGTGTCACACAACTGTCTCCTTCTATTCCACACTGTACTTTATGTCACACAACTGTCTCCTTCTATTCCACACTGTACTGTGTGTCACACAACTGTCTCCTTCTATTCCATACTGTACTGTGTGTCACACAACTGTCTCCTTCTACTACACACTGTACTGTATGTCACACAACCGTCTCCTTCTATTCCACACTGTACTGTGTGTCACACATCTGTCTCCTTCTATTCTATACTGTACTGTATGTCACACAACTGTCTCCTTCTACTACACACTGTACTGTATGTCACACAACTGTCTCCTTCTATCACACACTGTACTGTATGTGACACAACTGTCTCCTTCTAATACACACTGTACTGTGTGTCACACAACTGTCTCCTTCTATTCTATACTGTACTGTGTGTCACACAACTGTCTCCTTCTATTATGTACTGTACTGTGTGTCACACAACTGTCTCCTTCTATTCTATACTGTACTGTGTGTCACACAACTGTCTCCTTCTATTCCACACTGTACTTTCTGTCACACAACTGTCTCCTTCTATTCTATACTGTACTCTGTGTCACACAACTGTCTCCTTCTATTCCACACTGTACTGTGTGTCACACAACTGTCTCCTTCTATTCCATACTATACTGTGTGTCGCAAAACTGTCTCCTTCTATTCTATACTGTACTGTGTGTCACAGAACTGTCTCCTTCTATATCACACTGTACTGTATGTCACACCACCGTCTCCTTCTACTACACACTGTACTGTGTGTCACACAACTGTCTCCTTCTACTTAACACTGTACTGTATGTCACGCAACTGTCTACTTCTACTACACACTATACTGTATGTCACACAACCGTCTCCTTCTATTCTATACTGTACTGTGTGTCACGCAACTGTCTCCTTCTATTCCACACTGTACTGTGTGTCACACAACTGTCTCCTTCTATTCTATACTGTACTGTGTGTCACACAACTGTCTCCTTCTATTCTATACTGTACTGTGTGTCACGCAACTGTCTCCTTCTACTTCACACTGTACTGTATGTCACACAACTGTCTCCTTCTATTCTATACTGTACTGTGTGTCACGCAACTGTCTCCTTCTACTTCACACTGTACTGTATGTCACGCAACTGTCTCCTTCTACTACACACCGTACTGTGTGTCACACAACTGTCTCCTTCTATTGTATACTGTACTGTGTGTCACACAACTGTCTCCTTCTCTTCACACTGTACTGTATGTCACGCAACTGTCTCCTACTACACACTGTACTGTATGTCACGCAACTGTCTCCGTCTACTACACACTGTAGGTGATTATATATAGAATTAAACTTATTATGTGTCATATTGTTATATATTTTTACTATGCATATTGAACTTTTTATGCTTCCGTGCATGCTATATTGTTTTATGTTATGCCAATTATTGGTTTATTAATAAACATAACTTGTTTATACCCATATGATTCTGTTTGGTTCCACCATGCACACCTCATTCAAAGTCCCAATCTTCCCCCCCTCTATGCATACAGATAGGGATGGGGGTGTGAACCTTCCCTCACGTCCCATTTAAAGTACCAATATTTCCTCCCCCTTTTTTTTCATAAAAAAAAAAAAAAAGAGCGTACATTTAAAAAAAAAATATATATATATTTTTAACTTTTTGCTATAATAAATATATCCTTTAAAAAAAAAAAAAAAAATCTTTATCAGTTTAGGCCAATATGTATTCTTCCCATGACGCACGTGGTCCCAGTCAGGGAGGAGAACCGGCGGGTGGGGACGACCCCCCCCTCCAGCATGAGCGCTGGGCGAAGAGGGTGGATGGCCCCTACCATGCCGGAAGGAACACGGGGACGATCCCCCGATTCTTTCCCCCTCGACCATCGGGACAGAATCGGGAGAAACGGCAGAAGACCCTGGGAATGATAACGGACGCACCCCCCCCTAGGAGGAGTAAGTGGGTGGATGCCCCCCCCCCTTGTGCACCAGCGCGCTCCCGGAGAAGTAAGCTAGTGGATGCCCCGCCCCTTCTCCCACTCAGCGTGAGCCTGGAAACAGACAGGGACAAAGAGCGGGAATCCCCACAAAGCTGCTCACAGCTTCCTGCATAAGATAACCACGAGCGAATGGGTGCTCCCCCCTCTCAGCAGCCGGAATAAGCCCAGACAAAGAAGATGAGTGAGTGGCAGGAACCCCCTCCGACAATACCCGGCATGAGTCCCAGGAGAGATACCGCCACCATTGCTGTGGCCAACCGCCGCTCTGCAGAGAAGCCGGAAGAGTCGTCAAACCTGTAAATGGCGCCAACAGTTCATCAGTTTAGGCCAATATGTATTCTTCTATATATTTTTGGTAACAAAAAAAATTACAATACGTGTATATTGATTGTTTTTTGCAAAAGTCAAAGCATCTACAAAATAGGGGATATATTTATGGCATTTCTATTATTATTTTTTTTACTAGTAATCGCTGTGATCTGTGTTTTTTAGCGGGACTGTGGCATTGCGGCAGACAGATAGGACACTTTTGACACTTTTTTGGGACCATTGACATTTATACAGTGATCAGTGCTATAAAAATGCACTGACTTCTGTGTAAATGTCACTGGCAAGGAAGGGGTTAACACTAGGGGGAGATCAAGGGTTAAATGTGTTCCCTTGTGTGTTTCTAACTGTGGGAGCAGTGTACTAACTAGAGGAGGAGACAGATTGCTGTTCCTAATTATTAGGAACAGATGGTCTGTCTCTCATCTCCTGTCAGAACAGGTATTTGTGTGTTTACACACACAAATGCCAGTTCTGGCTCTCGTGCCCGCGATTGCGGGTGGCCGGTAGGCATGTGCAAAAGTGAAAAATTTGTTTAGTTTCGTTTCGTTTCAATTCGTCATTTAATAAATTTCGTTAAGTTAGGTTCGTTACATGTGTTGAATTCGTTTTCGGAATTCATTAGTTTTCGACCGAATTTCGAAAAAACCGGTCGAAATCGAAAATATTTCAACCAGATTAGAAAACAAATAGTCTCTTTTCGAATAGAATTTTTTTCGAATTAAATCCGAAAATATTTTTTTTTTTTTTTTTTTTCGAATTCCGATCGAATTTAGTCCGCGGGTATTCGATTCGGAATTCGAAAAACATTTTTTTTAGATTTCGACCATTTTTTTTTTTCGAAATTCGGTCGAAAACGAACGAATTCCGAAAACGGTCAAAATTTTTCGCTAATATAGCAATTCGGGAATTCGTATGCATCCGAATGTCCGAATAATGGAAAATTCGTCCGAATTTCGATTCGGAACGAAACGAAATGCACATGCCTAGTGGCCGGCGGACATCACGGCCGCCAGCCAGCCACCAGTCACGTGCATTGTGCCATGGGCAGCATGCCTGCTATGGCTTCTAAAGGAGCCGACATACAGGAATGAGCCAACCTGCCGCCGTATAATGATGGGGCTGGTCGGCAAGTGGTTAATCGTTGGTTCACACCACAAATTCTGTGCTCTGGATGCATTTCTGAAGATGCATTTTTCCCTTTTTTTTTTATCCTCATCTTAATTAAGGACATGTGTGTTCCGGTGCAGTTTTGCTGTGTTTTGCTGTGTTTTGCTGCATTCCATACATAAAAAATGCATATAGTTCTTCTTTTGTTGACTGCACTGGAACTCACTGCTCTGGTGTGAACTAAGGCCATTGGAATCCATGTTAAATGCTGCCCATTAGATGTGGATGCAGAATAAAAATGCATTGGAGTACATCTGGTGTGAATAAGCCCTAAAACCCAACTCTGGGAAGCTAGAAAGAATGACCCTTAAGCTAGGAATCAAAATGCAGCTGGTTCAGCCTCTATGGGCTGGTTGTACTGATATTGATCAATAGCCTGTTGGGTTTTTTCACATGATTACTGCCCCTAGCAAAAGCCGTGGTTGAAGAAAATAAAATTGCATAATGTATGGCCATCTTTCCAGACCCTTCAGATACTTCTCATTGGGAAACTATAAATACTACTACTGTTACTACTACTAAAAGGTGTTTTGCGATTGAACATGGTGAAGATCATGATGTTACCAAATCAGAGCATATTTTGTATTTATTCAAAATGACAAGATGTTCTCTAAATGACAAGGTTGCCGAGTGAGCCTCCCCCTGTGTTCTATATACATATATATATATATAGATGCAAGTCACTCAAGCAGCATCCGCAAGATACCAATGCTGGCTGTATAAATCAAAGACTACTACAGAGATTTTTTTGCATCCCCTGCATCCCTCTGGATGTGAGATATGGAATGTTTTATGTAACCAAGCTGGGCCAATGTAAATTTAAACTCTTGCCCCCACCACATAGTGCATATGTATGACAGCAGAGAGGGTGGTCTTTAAAGCGGAATTAAGGGAATACTTACTTTTCCATTTTCTCCTTGTACTGGTCTTCAGCCATCATGGCCAGCACATGATGATGACATTCCTATGCAAGCTGTGCATCAGCAGTTCGGGTTAACAGCACCAGAGAAAACAGCAAGCATGCAGGTGGAGATATTTTATGTCAGAAGAGGCCTTAAAAATGCCTCTTCTGCAACAAAAACTTGCCTGCTCCCTGTTTTTTCACAGCGGACTTAAAAGCGGAGCTCTGCCGTACAAAAAATATTAAAAGCCAGCAACTACAAATACTTTAGCTGCTGACTTTTAATATTAGGACACTTACCTGCCCTGGAGTCCAGCGACGTCGGCAGCAGAAGACGCACAACCCGCAGGTCCCCGCAGAGTGGACTCCCGGAAGTGGGTGCAAATACCTGTCTTAGACAGGTATCTGCACCCCCCTGAAAGGTGTCAAATGTGACACCAGAGGGGTGGAGAGTCCCGATGAACGGAAGTTTCACTTTAGGGTGGAGTTTCGCTTTCAGTTCCACTTTATTGGCAGCAAGTCACACATATTGCATCCACAGACCCCTGTGTGCTCTCAGCACAATGACTTTTCATAGACAGGTCTGGGTGTCTCATTATGATAAGAAGCAAGCAGGACACCCTACAGTTCATAAACCCCCTCCCATAGGTGTGCACAGCCTATTGCATTAGGATGTGCATCCCCAAAGCTCAAACACACGTGCGTGCGTATGTGCATGTATGTATGTGTAATATATACACACTCACTCTTATAAATAAATGTAAAAAAAAAAAAAAAAAACATTTTAAGATGTATTTAAACATGAACAATGTTAGTAGAGCAGTGGGCATGTCAGTAGGGCAGAGGTTGGTGTCAGTAGTTTTTTTTATTTTATCTCTGTATTATTAAAGAATAAATAAAAATTAAGAGCCTCATTGGGTGGCGTTGGTGAAATATCAGCAGGGGGGAATCTGCGCCACATGAGGTGATTAGGGTTCACACCCGCTGCGCACACCTATGCCCCCTCCTCTACTCTCGGGTGTATAGGAATTATAGGGAAGTATAGGGTTTAAAGAATGCCGGGGCTGGGCTAGAAAGGCTTACAAAAGATTGTTCCTGGAGTTTAGTTTTATTATTAATGATAATACAAACAGTTTTGATAAAAGGCAGGGCTTCACAGAGGGATAATACAATAATGAAACATACAAATATGTCCTTTACATAAGTAGGAGTGAAAACAAATCAAATCTTAAAAAGAGCGAATAGAAAATGAAAGAGAAACCACAAGCTTGAATAGGGCTGGTCTTTTCAAGTGTAATCAATTACTACTGCCCTGGCAAAGAAATAGTTAACACTTGCATTTTATACAGTCTATAATCCCCGGGGGCAACCTTTCACCTTTTATCACTCTGGTGTTACCATAAGGATTGATTGAGTCTTTTAGGTTGTCACTGTTATAAATAACACAGACATCTGACACATGAAATAAGCAGCCCATGCTTAAAATGTTGTTTCACTTGCTTCAGGTAACAATATATAAAACATGAAAGCTGTATTCTAGGCTGCTATAAAAGATACAAATTAATTCAGCTATGTAATTATTATTACTAAATGTATTTATTAAATGCAAGCAGTGTAAGTATTTGAATTTGATCTATTATCAGCCTCTTGTGCTCCCTGTGGAGCAGGACTGGAGTGTTAGAGGATGACATTAATGGAGCTAATTAGTTCATGTGCTGATAGGAAGAGAAAGCACAGTGACAGAGAGATGAGCTCATCCCTGTGCTGCTTCTCCTTTACTGACCAGTCACATGCTGGAACAGGTCAAGGATGACCAGGGCTCAGAGGAAGTGGGTAAATGATGCTGTTGGTTGCACACTCTGAGGCCCTGTACACACGAGGAGACATGTCCAATGAAACCGGTCCACGGACCGTTTTCATCGGACATGTCTGAAGGGATATTTTGGTCTGATGTGTGTACACACCATCAGACCAAAATCCCTGCGGACAGAGAACGCGGTGACGTAGATGACACCGACGTGCTCAAACACGGAAGTTCAATACTTCCACGCATGCGTCGAATCAATTTGACGCATGCGCGGGATTTTGGTCCAATGGTTGGGCGTACTAACCATCGGACATGTCCGACAGACAGGTTTCAGGGGACAAGGTGCTAAGCATGCTTAGAAAGTTTTGTCCGCTGGAAACCTGTCCGCTAGGCCGTACAGACGATCGAACATGTCCGCGGAAACTGGTCTGCGGACCAGTTTCAGCGGACATGTCTCCACGTGTGTACGCGGCCTTAATTTTACCAATGGTTTTCCCATTCTAAGAACAAGGTAGAATGTGAGCGTTGTTAGCTGGGAGTTTTTTTGCCAGGCTTCTGCGGAGGGGGGGGGGGGGGGTTGCAGCCCTGGAGTTGTATTTATAAATTAGAAATGTCCGTATTGACATTTACTCTCAAAAAGACACCCCCTAGACTGCTCAATGAGCCAAAGTTATTGTAATGTTGCTGTGTGCCTGTTGCCTTTTCCGTTTGGGAAGGAACCTGTCTAATCTTCAGTAGCCTCTATGAGAGTAGCGCAACAAGTGTTCATTAACCCAATTACTACCTAGTTATAACAGGTGACACATACATCTACTTATAGAAATTATTCCAATAATTCCAGCTCCCCTATGTACCAATATACAATTAATGCAGAAAATTGTTGCAGAAAAATATTTCTGCAAGAAGCCCCCCCCAATTAAAAACCTGTACAGGTACGTCCATTTTAACTGATGTTCCCGAGAGTCTTGCGATTGCGGTCGGCAAGAGCATAATAGGGGAATGCCTTTGAAAAAAAGGCCTTCCTCTATTCTGCCTAGTGACACTGTCACTGATGACCATTCCCCCGTGATTGGGAGCGGTCATCAGTGATGTGTCACGTGTAACTACACCACCTAACAGTAAGAATCACTTCCTAGGGAACACTTAACCCCTTTAGCGCCACCTAGTGGTTAACCCCTTCACTGCCACTGTACTTTTTTCAGTAATCAGTGCATTTTTATAGCACTGATCGCTGTAAAAATGACAATAGTCCCAAAATGGTGTCAAAAGTGTCCGATGTGTCTGCCATAATGTCGCAGTCATGATACAAATTGCTGATTTCCGCCATAACTAGTAAAAAAAAAATATATTAATAAAAATGCCATAAAACTATCCCCTATTTTGTAGAAGCTTTAACTTTTGCGCAAACCAAGCAATAAACGCTTATTGCGATTTTTAACCAAAAATATGTAGAAGAATACATATCGGCCTAAACTGTGGAAAAAAGTTTTTTATATATATTTTTTAGGGATATTTATTATAGCAAAAAGTTAAAAATATTGTTTTTTTTTATTTATTTTTTTAAATTGCCGCTCTTTTTTTGTTTATAGCGCAAAAAAGAAAAATTGCAGAGGTGATCAAATACCACCAAAAGAAAGCTCTATTTGTGGGGAAAAGGACGTCAATTTTGTTTGGGATCCAGGTCGCACAGCCGCGCAATTGTCACTTAAATTGACGTAATGCCGAATCGCAAAAAGTGGCCGGGTCTTTAACCACCAAAATGGTCCGGGGCTTAAGTGGTTAGAACTGAAATTGAGTGATTTTGGGGGGAGGGGGATACAGCACCAAACACATTAGCAATGAGTAATGGTGTGGATCTTATTACCTGCAGGCAGTTGCTTGTAGTAAAATCCTTCTCCACTATGCATCCTTAGAACCACCAGATATTGTCCTTATTGACTGTCTTCCAGAGCTGTAAAGATTACCAGCAGCCTCTGCTACTGAGGACGGTTGTGCCATCTGCCTGCCCCTTCTGCCCTCATCGCTAATCACAGAACTCCTCCTATTACTGTTTCACAAAGCATCACGTTCTGTGAAAGTGCAGGGGAAATCCTCTTATTCAACTACTCCGCCTCCATTTGCAGAATATGATGAATGAATGAATGAATGAATAAATGACTTGTATAGCGCAACGCATGCAAACTGAATCGCCTCTGGGCGCTTTAATGCATTGTGGGTGAACAATTATTAATATACAGGATTTATCTTACGCTAATGCCGCATACAGATGCTCAGAGTTTCCGACAACAAATGTTCGATGGGAGCTTGTTGTCAGAAATTCCGACCGTGTGTAGGCTCCATCGGACATTTGCGGTTGGAAATTTCCAGCTAGAAAATATATTTTAAGCATGAAAGCAATAATAAATAAAGCAAATAAAATAAAATAAATAAAGTGAGTCCATAAAGTGCTTGAGTGCAGATTAAATCCAAACAGGTGCAGAAGAATCTAAAGAGTGATGTCCAGAGAACCTCCACCAAATAGCAGGAATGGTCTCTCACCTTAATACTTCGACCAGCAATAGGTCACAAAGCATGGAATATAGGCAGAACCTCCGGTTCTCATAGAGACAGCAAACAGCAGCAGCTCAAATATGGCAGACTCACTCAGAAGCAAGGTAGGCAATCAGGGCATATGAAACAAAAAAGAAGGGAGGAGATCTAGTGCTCTCTGAAGCGAACCAATAAAAATGTATTAAAAATATAAAAATATAAATGTATTAAAAATATAAGGGATACACTCACATGTAAAGACACTCTTCAGTGAGTGCAACAAATCAGCATAACAGATAAGGACACTCTGTGCTGAGTACAGCGACTCAGCATGAACGAGATCACAGCGTGAGAAGAGGCTGGATCTCACCTGGGTAGACGATCGCGGGTGACGTCACACATAGCTCCTCCCTCTCGTACGTCGTTACGTCCCTATGGGCGGAACTTCATCAGCGTGGGGAGAAGAGAAGCGATAATTCGAGATTTTCCTAGCTTGTGACGGAAAATATTGGTTATATGAAGACAGGAGGCGAGTATCTTGCATTAATCTTTCTTTATTAATGCCCATAGCAGAAACTTAAACAACTTTTTAAAAAAAGAATAAACATAAGAACATCTGTGTGGGACTACAATTCCCAGCAGCCCTCAGTGTAACGGCCCCTCCTCCCTACGGACCCTATAAGAAGGCTGAGTACTTCCTTGCACTTCCTCTTTCTGACTGCGATGCCAGTGTGAACAAACCAGACAACAGTCCAACATCAGAGGTCGGTATCCCCGCAGTAAGTCGATGAGTTCTCTCAGTGGATCCGTAGGCACGGGTCGCCATCTCTTGTTGGGGAAACTTCAACCAGGATCCAACCAAAAACAGCATCCCAACGGGGAGTCAACACGAATCTGGGAAGTCCGAATGGTATACCCCCGGGTCGTTTCAGTAACCTAAAACGAGAGCAAGACGACCATAACAGGGAGGGTAGGGTGGGAAGATACTCGCCTCCTGTCTTCATATAACCAATATTTTCCGTCACAAGCTAGGAAAATCTCGAATTATATTTCAGACAGGAGGCTCATATCTTGCATGTTTAAAGCTAAGCATACGTATTCTATACACAAGGGCAAAATATCAGAGTATGTATACATATACCGAGTGTAAGTAAATTACAACAGCTTGTACGATAACTAGGTACCCACACTAGGGCGTAAGAACTGATAAGGATACATGGGATTCAGGCCTGAAGTAAAACTCCCGAAAGGTAGATTCCGACGACCAGTCGGCCGCCAATAGGAGGTCCGATAAGGAACCCCCCGTGGAAACCACCTTAGTGGCCATCGCCCCTCTGGTCGAGTGAGCGCCAAACAAGGCTAAATCTATGCCCGCTAATTCCATTACTAGACGAACCCACCTGGCCAGAGTGGCCGAAGTCACCGGGAGGTGAGGTCGTACATAAGAGACCAACAATTGTGATAGGTTAGGAGAGCGAAGAGTCGCCGTACGCGATTCGTAGGCTTGAAGGCAACGTACAACGCAAAGCTGCGGGTGAGAAGGAAAGAACGGGTAAAAAACCGAATGAAGTTGAGTCTTGGTTCTACGCACTACAGAGAACCGAACCCCTTCCGGCGAAAATTGACGCCGCGAAACGTCTAGGGCTCTGACGTCCGAAACTCTTTTTATAGACACTAGGCAAAGTAACATGGTGAGCTTGAGGGAAAGATCTCGCAGGGAAAGCAGGTGATTGTCTTCCCAGGATGAAAGTAGCTGAAGTACTTTGGTCACATCCCAAGTGGATTGGTAGCGAGGTTTAGGAGGACGGGTAAGCCTAGCCCCGCGGAGGAGACGACACACCAAGGGGTGTCTCCCGACAGGGAGGGACTCTACGGGAAGGTGATATGCCGAAATAGCGGACCTGTACACATTAAGTGAATTGTATGCCTTTCCCGAGTGAAAAGCTTCAGCCAGGTAGTTGACAATCGTGTTCACAGGAGCTCGAGTGGGATCAACTTGTCGTTGATCACACCAACGAACCCATAATCCCCAGGCAGATCGGTATGCCGATCTAGTCCCAGGGGCCCAGGCCAGGGCGAGAAGGTCTCTAGCTGAAGATGAAAGTCCATCACTGGAGTCTGACGTCCCGAGACCAACCATGCCAGCAGAGGCAATCTGCCTTCCAGAATTAGCGGGTGAGCCTCCCCGACAGGGTTGGTCAACAGGTGGATCGAGTGAGGGAGGAGTCTGGGATAATCGATCGACATACCCAGAACCATGGGAAACCATGGTTGAGCTGGCCACCACGGAGTGATAAGGGCTACCGTGGCCGCCTGATTGGCTACATGAAGGAGCATTCTGGTTATCATGGTGAAAGGAGGGAACGCATAGTGTAACCCTGTGGGCCATGTCTGAAGAAGTGCGTCCGCCGCAATCGCTTCTGGATCCGGCCTCCAGCTGTAAAAGCGGGGCAGTTGGCGATTGAGCCTCGATGCGAACAGGTCCGTGTGAAAGGGGCCCCACAAGGTGTGGATTGCTAGAAACACCGATCTGTCCAGCATCCAGTCGCTCGTATCGGTCAGGTAACGGGAGTTCCAGTCTGCCACGTCGTTGGAAGTTCCCGGAATATATTCCGCTAGAGGAGTGATGTCGCGTGAAAGGCAGAAGTTCCAGAATTCTGATGCCATATTGGCCAGAACTTTGGATCTCGAACCCCCCAGGCGGTTGATATATTGGACTGCCGCCACATTGTCCATGCGTATAAGAACGCAACATCTGGATTTCTGTGACAGAAAACTCTTGACGGCGAAAAATGCCGCCAGGAGTTCTAACGCGTTGATATGAAGGGTAGCTTCCTCCTCTGACCATGTCCCCCCAGTGGAGACAGGGCCACAGCGAGCTCCCCAGCCTAGACGGCTCGCGTCTGATTCCAGAATGATGTCTGGTCGGGGCGTGAAAATAGCCTTGCCGTTCCATTCTACCGCGTATCGGAGCCACCAACGTAATTCCGCCTCCGAATCCGGACAAAGGGAGATTTTGTCCGAGTAGCGGAGGCCTTGTCTCAGGTGAAGAGTTTTCAGCCGTTGGAGAGCCCGATAGTGTAGAGGAGCCGGGAAAATTGCTTGAATGGAAGCGGACAAAAGGCCGACCATGCGAGCAAAAGTCCTCAGAGAAATGAGGCGTTTCCGGAGAATCGTATTGATTTCTTTCCGGATCAGGGCCAGTTTGGTACTGGGTAAACGCAGTACCGCGTGTGTGGTGTCCACCGAGAACCCTAAAAATTCCACCACCTGGGACGGTTGGAGAACCGATTTGTCGAGGTTGATGAGGAAACCCAATTTCTCCAAAAGTGACACTGTCCAGTGTTTGTGTAATTCGGCTTGCGCCTTTGAACGAGCCATGATAAGTATGTCGTTGAGATAGATGATAAGCCGTACGCCCCTGCGGCGGAGGGTGGCTATCACCGGTTTCATCACTTTGGTGAAGCACCAAGGGGCTGAAGACAGTCCGAAGGGGAGGCAAGTAAACTGCCACATGTGGTCTCTCCATTGAAATCTCAGGAATTGTTGGGATGACCGGTGTATAGGTATCGTCAGATACGCATCTTTGAGGTCTATTTTCACTAGCCAGTCCCCTTGAATTAAAAGGTCCCTCAACATGTGAATCCCTTCCATTTTGAAGTGACGATACGACACAAATTGGTTCAAATCCCTGAGATTTATCACAGGTCTGTATCCCCCATCCTTTTTTCGTACCAGAAAGAGATTGCTCACGAACCCGGGAGACCAGGGGTCCACCTCTATCACCGCACGTTTTGCGATGAGGTCCTGGAGTTCTCTGTCTATGAGATACACATTGTCTTCTGAAAAATGTATGGGATTTAGGGGCACCAACCTGTTTGGTTGTGATGTTAGTTCTATGCAGTAACCGTTGACTACGGCCAGAACCCATGGGTCTGCCGTAATCATGGACCAGGCATGGGTAAAATGCCTCAACCTGCCCCCCACCGGTATGACAGAATGGCATTTTTTCAGTAAACTCACCGGATGGACGGGATCGTGGGAATCCTCTGCCACCGCGTCCTCTCCATGGACGTCCTCTGGGAGGGAAGAATGGAGCTGGTTGAACCATAGGGGCGGAGTATAGTTGCTGCGCGGGAGCGTAAAATTGAGCTGGTGCTCTGGGGAAGGCCCTGTAATAATTTCCTCGGCCGGCAGATCGGCCTCTACCTCTGCCAGCCCTATTAAAAACTCTAGCCCCAGAGTTTGACTTTTTAAGGGAAAATTGAGCCTTGTCTAGGCTGTTGAAAAGTCCAACGAACCGATTTATATTTTTGACCAAATCGTCTCCGAATAGCAGACCCTCGGCTGAGGGACCCGGTTCTGATTCCGCTAAGTGCGATAACTGGGGGTCAAGCCTCATCAATATAGACCTGCGCCGTTCAATGGCGCAGGTTGTGTTAGCTGATCCTAGCAGGCATATGGCCCGTTGTGCCCAGCCACGTAATTGGACCAAATCAATTGGTTCCTCTGAGGTGGCTGCCTGTTCAGACAGGTTGAGAATTTTTGTTAGTGGGCCCAAGAGGTCTAAGACGTGGTCCTGGATCGTTTTGAACGAACGTTCAATCCCCTTTTTTGAAAATTTTCCTGCCTTGGTCAGGTACTTTAATAAGACCGGATCGATCTCGGGTGTGGCCGTCACCTTGTTGGGGATGGACGGCCTGGGGCATTCTGCACGCAATTTGTTTCTATTGGATTTATCCAGAATCCGCCTTACCCAGTGCTCCACGTATTGGGATACCTGGGGAAGAGGGGCCCAATCCCCAGAGCGGGGGTGAATAATCAACTCCGGATTAAAGAAGGGCTCTCCTAGAGAGTCTAATATTGCCTCTGGTGGGGCATCCGGATTGGCTTCTATGTCTGTAGCCATTTGCCCAGCCTCCTCTGTGTCTGAATCAGAATCTCTTGCTGAAGCGTCTAAGGACTCGCCCGAGTCGTCATCCGAATCCTCATTAAATGAGTCGGGTTTTTCCCGGAGGGATGACATTAGCTTCTTAGATGGGTACTCCTTGGTTATCAAGGGTCGCATAACTGTAGGATGGCTGGGTCGGCAGGCCGAGGAAGGTCCTGCCTCACGCATCAATTCTACTTCCCCTGCCGGGGAGTCGATATAAGTTGCAGTATGTTTGCGCTTACAAGGGGCCTTGCCCGATTTTTCCCTTACAGGTAACATGGGGTGGGCAGAGGTTCGAGGGGTAGCAGGAGCTAAAGCAGCCTGTATGGATTGTGTTATTAACACTTGAATTTGTGCTGCGGTGAGCATTTGTGGGGTTTCCACATTGGTTTCAGGTTCCATGTCATCCTGCACCTTATTATGTGACATGATGTCAAGATAGATTGTTAGTCAATCCTAGTGTAATTTTGTAGTTTACTATAGTTAGGCCGATATATTGGGGGAAATGTAACTGGGTTTAGGGAAACAGTACAGCACCCTGAAGTGAGGTTCCGCCCTACCGCTCCGCTCCGCTGCAGCCGCCGAATGAATTCCCAGCGCGGGCTTGCAGGGAGAAGCGGCGCTGCTGTGTGACGTCACGGCGATCCGATTGGTAGAGAGGGAGAGCGAGAGGGAGAGCGAGAGAAGAGGTGAAGGCGGGGACGCGCCGTGCATAGGCGCGCCCCTCCTATGAACAGCGCGCTGAACCTGTGAGGAGATGGCGCTCACAGAAGACGGCGCAGTACAAGAGAAATAAAATGCGGTGTGGCACTAAACAGGGACGCACACCGGTAGAAACGCTAGGGAATGAAAATATAATAATACTATATATATACTAATATAATAATAACAGTGAAAAACTAGTACAAAACGAGAATTAAATTAGTTACTTATCTGACTATGAGCAGAAAGAAAGAGGAAGTGCAAGGAAGTACTCAGCCTTCTTATAGGGTCCGTAGGGAGGAGGGGCCGTTACACTGAGGGCTGCTGGGAATTGTAGTCCCACACACATGTTCTTATGTTTATTCTTTTTTAAAAAAGTTGTTTAAGTTTCTGCTTTGGGCATTAATAAAGAAAGATTAATGCAAGATATGAGCCTCCTGTCTGAAATATAATTGGTATTGTACTTTAGCACTTTATGGACTCACTTTATTTATTTTATTTTATTTGCTTTATTTATTATTGCTTTCATGCTAAAAATATCTTTTTCTAGCTGACATTTTTGAGTGTTATATCACTTTATAATATATGTTATGTGATTTTGTAGTTTATATTCACTGTTTTGCGCTGCACTATTTTCTTTATATGCTCCGTTGAGGTATTTTATTTGAATTTGACCTTAAGTGCTGGCTTGCATAGTTTTAGTTGTTTATTCCAGCGCTGAATATTTTTTTCTTATTTGTTGGAAATTTCCGACAACAAAAATTTGAGAGCTGGATCTGAAATTTTCCAACAACAAAATCCATTCTTATAAATTCCGAGCATGTGTAGACAATTCCAACGCACAAAATTCCATGCATGCTCTCAATCAAGTATGAGACGGAAGCGCTCGGTCAGGTAAAACTAGCGTTTGTAATGGAGATAGCACATTTGTCTTTAATCTTTTAATGCAGCACATTCTCTTATTATTCATAATGCTAGAATAATTAAGTTGTTTTGCTGCTGGTATTCACACAGCGTTCTGACAAACTAATTTCTCCAAGACTCAGAGAGATCGGGAACAGCAGCAGATGACATATAACCACAAATCGTCTCTCACCAAATTTTTACTTACACGAGATTAGCAGAAGGAGCCCAAATGGTGGCGTACTTGCTATTGAACTTCCCTTTTATAGTGCCTTCGTACGTGACCACGTTCTTGGCGATCGGAGTTTCCAACAACATTTTTGCGACCGTGTGTATGCAATAAAAGTTTTAGCCAACACACATCGTGTGTACGTGGCATAACAGTTTGTGAAATGCTTTACATGAGGGCAGAAAGTACAACAGTGGGAGTTCTGTGAATCGAGGAGAGGGCAGAAGGGAGCTGGTGAGCCCTGCAACTTTTCTCAGTAGCAGTAGCTTCTGTTAACCTTTACAGCACTAAGGGCAGTATCTGAAGGAGGTGAAGGAGATACTATAGGGAAGATTTTTACTAGAAGCATCTGCCTGCAAGGAATGAGATATGCACACTGTTATACTGTACATAACTAAAGTGTATCATGAAAAAAAAAGTCATAAGGGAAGAAATACAGCACCTCTTCTTAAGCTGCAGACTAATATCATTGTAGTTTCATATTGTCAGTGTGAAGACGCTTCTGCTGAAGTGGTTAACATTATACTCCAAGGCCAGCAGGAGTGCTGTGTGACCTTGCCAAGTCGTTAGATGTTGCCTGCTAGACCAAATTACAGAGTAAGCTCCTAGTGACAATAGTGTTTCTTAGCTGTGTTGTCGGAGCAGTGCACAGATAAGTCAGTGCACAGATAATATATTTTCTGGTATATAGTATATAATTTGTCTCTTCATGGTTCAAATTGCAACAGACGCAGTTTGATTTATTACACTGTGTTTATAACAGAAACATTCTTTTTCTGTTCACCAGGCAGTTCAACTTTTTTGGCTACAATTGCCTAAAAGAATGTGAGGAGTTGCTCATCATAAACTGCTTGGTGCCATTCACTGTAAGCTCTGTTATCTTAACAAGCAGCTTGACTACACTTCGCTGTAGCACTGCTCCCTTAATAATCCCCCAGCATGAGATCTGTGAGGAATCGTGGTATGACATGAGGTGGTTTTTTGCTTACTGCAGCCATCTTCCCGTAGAAGCACATTGCGCATTTTATAGTTTGACAGGTACAAATAAAAACATATCAGAAGGCTATCACATCTCTAAATAGTTTCTGATTATCATACCACTTGCTGTTTTTTTTATAGACTAGGGATGGCTATAGATACACATTGGTCATTGAAACATTTCTACTAATTATGCTCCACATTTAAGGTTGGCTTTCAATTATCCAGCAATTTCTGTATTGTTACAACGTGCTCAGTTTTGCCTAGGCAGTTTTATCCAACCTGTTGGAAAACATTCCTGGGAGGCCAAATTTCCTAGTGATAGAACTTGATTTACTTCTCTGCAATAGAGCCAGCCAGTGTCAATCATTGATTGCAAAAAGCTACTGCTTCTCCCTGATTTAAAGGACACAGGGATTTCTTCAGAATAACAAAATGTAGGAATCTGCCACAATGTTTGTTATTATCCCTGCAATGTGCATTGATCACCCAGGGGGAATGTTTTTTTTTTAACAGAAGTGGAGTTATGCCCTGTACACACGATCGGTTTGTTTGATGAAAACGGACCGATGGACTGTTTTCATCGGACGAACCGTTCGTGTGTGGGCCCTTATCAGTTTTTTTCCCATCGGTAAAAAAAAACAGAACCGGTTTTAAAATGTTCGTATGGTTAAAAAAGCGATAGAAAAAAAACGATCGTCTGTGGGGACATCCATCCATCAAAATTCCACACATGCTCAGAATCAAGTTGACGCATGCCCCGAAGCATTAATCTTCATTTTTCTCAGCACGTCTTAGGCCTCGTACACACGAGGCAATCTATCTGTTCAAATCGGTCGGACCGACCGATTTGAACAGATCTGTCTGCAGACAGCGCGCTGACGTGTCGGTGACGTTGACGCCGTCACGTCACCGCACCAGGAAGTAAAACACTTCCGCGCATGCGTCGAAATCATTCGGCGCGTGTGCGAGAAGACATGTCTGCTGGTTAGCATACTAACCAGCAGACATGTCGGGCGGACGGGTTCCCAGCCGACAGATTTCAAAGCATGCTTTGAAATCTGTCGGGTGGCCCAATCCGTCGGCTTGCCCGTACACACGGTCGAATCTGTTTGCTGGGACGGTCGGGCCGACCGTTTCCAGCAGACAGATTTGATCGTGTGTACGAGGCCTTAGTGTTTTACGTCACCGCGTTGGACACGATCGGATTTTTAACCGATGGTGTGTAGGCAAGTCTGATGAAAGTCAGCTTCATTGGATATCTGATGAAAAAATCCATCGGTCCGTTCATCTGATGAAAACGAATCGTATGTACAGGGCATTATTCTTTAAACGTGCTTGGAACATATATCTATACTAAAGCCCTGTACACACTGGCGAGAATCCGTCTAATAAAAACTGTTGGTTTTCTCGACAGGATTCCTGGCAAGATTTTCTTGCCAAGCCCTGTGTACAGACGCACATTCAAAACAACCGCCGTTCTTTTGAATGGCAAGAACACAGTAACGTCATCGACTATGACGAGCATGCGCTCGTCACATTCGGTGCCGTCTCTACCGTCTTGCTTCACCCTACCTATGCCTTGGTAGCTACCACACATGCGTCAAAGTCTCATTGAGCAAGCGCGGGTTTCCATTGAGGCAGGTAAGCATACACATGCTCGGGTTTCTCGGCAAACACTGCCGAGAATCCCGACAAGAAAATAGAGAGCAGATTCTCTATTTTTCTCGTTGAGATTCTCGGCAGTTTTCCCGACGAAAAACCATACACGTGAATATTTTTTTTCGGCAAAAAGCTTTGCCAGCAGTTTTCTCGCTAGTTTCTTGCCGAGAAAACCGGTCGTGTGTACGAGGCTTTAGACAAAAAGACTGTAATTTCACTGGATCACACCAAAAGTAGTGCACACATCACTTTTAAAAACATACTGCAATCGGATCGCATGGTACTGTGTTTGTGATCTACTTTTGGTATATTGACACCTGCAGCAGACTGCATGCCCAGTGTGTTTTAAATGAGCAGTTGGAAACATGCACGCACCAAGTTCTGGTGTAAATGAGTCTTAAAAAAGTAACAAAAAAAACTTGTCTGCCCTCACTATTTTATGTTTATACAAACCCAAGGCCTACTGAATTGATTTACTGATCTCTCCTATTGATGCCACACAAAGGCAAAATATGTTGTTCATTTGTCTATAATATATTTGTCTATTTATATACTGTATATTGTGTTTTAGTAATGAAGCAGCGATATTCGAATCCTATGGTCACTGGCATTTGCCATAAGGTTTAATAAGCACTTTAGTACTACAGTGTACAATAGCATATGTACTCTAAAGAGGTTTTCCACTTGCATTAAAAATATTAAAACCTCTTGCATTGTTTTGTAACAACACAAACCTCTCCATTCCACAGATTGAAAGCATTTCCTGTACAGTAGCTCAAAGACTTATGCACTTTGCCCATTGTCGTGTGCTTATTTAAAAGGTCTAACTATCAGCTACTGAAAAAGGAGCAGTTTGAGGGATAACAGATCAAGTGAATTTCAAAGCTCCTATATGATCTCCAGTCTATGTGTGTAGTAATTTTTGTTTTGTTTTTAAAACACTCATGACCCCCCCCCCCTTCTGCAGCAATGTACTGTTTGGTTCCGGTTTTTGGGACAATGATGATTGTGAGCCATGCAAGCACTGGTTGGGTAGCGTCATTGTTTTCATTGACTACTCTTCTCTATAAATATCAGGGTGAGGCTCGTGGCCCTACCCCCGCTGACAAAGTCCCGTAGGACGTAACTCATATGGGAGGAGGAGCCATGTTCCGCTAACAGCTCCTGCTGCCATTGGATCTTTTGTTTATTGCACAAGCTGCGAGGCGGCTCTAATCATGCTTTACACAAGATGTGGAGTTTGGAAATGCAAATTTTATTTTTAAAGTGCATGTTTTAATACTCAGTGAGCTTTTAGATTATTTATTATATTCATGGTTCCCGTGATGACCTGTTCATTCTGATATATGTGAACCTGGCCGGTATTTACCTGCATTTGCATTACCCCATACGAGTGGGTAAACGGTGTTCTTTGACCTATCTGTGAGAACATAGGGCAATTGTTGGAGGTGAGCGAAGCACTATCTTGGTGGCGGGCTCTTTTTACACAAGAAGACTGATGTTTTGTCGTTTGGTGAATTTCAATTTTCATCTTTATGACTTTCCTTTTGAAACATATATGATTATGGACTTTTTATTATGCGTTGCCCTGCTTTATATGATCTCCAGTCTAGCCATATAAATTTCTCTGTGCCAGCTGCTAACGCGATCATCAAAACACCCAAAACAGGGACTGCATCTGATTGGCTGTAGTTACTGTTCAGCCCAAAAAAATCCTACCCAGCTGCTTTGGTTTTGAGATTGATGTTATCGAGCTGGGTGCTGCTAACAGGGCCACCCACGGCTCAACTTTTGGCCAATTTAATAGAAATCAGACAAAATTCAAGCCATGTTTGACCAGCAATGCACTGTGGAAAGTAGTCTTTAGTAATAGAAGAGCAATAAAGCACATCCATTCCTTTGCTTTCTATTGTATTTTTGATGCATTGTTAAACATTGAAAATAAATAGAAAGCTACTACTGCATAAATTATATTTATCAAGTTAAAACCATATGATTACTGTATATAAACATATGCTCACAAAACAGAATAAGATGAAATGAATTAAAGATTCTTTATCTCAAGTGGGAAACTTGTTTTACCATAGTTTATCGCACTTGAAGATTGCGTTCAGAAAAGCTGGCCACCCGCAGTCAGATTTACACAGTTGCTGGTAATTTCTTTTTCTTTTTCTTTTTATCCAAGGGATATAACTGACTCAGTTTAGCCAAGTTTGAAAGGCAAAACCTTATGTGAGAGCTAGTCATTGATTTCAGACAGATGCGGTAACTATATTCAGACATCAGAAAGTGTACAATCAACACTATGTTATATGCATCCATGATTTAAAATTTAGAGAACAAAGGAATACAATTAGTAAAGGAAGAGAAGGTGTCTATCAGTGAATATTAAAAATGAAAGAATTCACATTAAGACAAGGAGACCGACAATGTGTCCAAACTTTTGGTTTTTATCCAGTGATACTTTAACACACTACAGCTTAAAATCTCTTGTTGCTAGTAATCTGATGTCCTGGCAACAGAATCTGCTAAACCATTGTATTGTAAATGTACTGGCTTGCCAGCCGGGAAAGTTACTGGCAGGCTGACTGGTTACAACCCACTGAAGTTTACTGCAGGAATAGGTCAAGTGATTTACCAATAGAGCTTTACTCAATTTTTAGACATATGGCCAGAGGTGTATTTAGGTTTTGTGCTGCCCTAGGCCTGACTAAACTCGTGCACCCCCTAATTTAAATATGACCCACCCCTTCCTGTCACAGCCACACCCTGTGTTGTTTAAGACCCGCCCTGAAATTTTCGAGTGAGAACACTAGTTCTGAGGGCCTGGGGGGGGGGAATGGATTCCCTTAATTTACTTAGATTTCCTCTTACTTCCTGGTTGCCCATAGAGCAGGAAGTGAAGGGAAATCTTCGCAATGGGACAGGGATGGTAAAAGTGTTGCCTATAGTTCTACTTTAAGTAGATGGTGCAGCAGGAACATTTCTTTCTCGTACATCACGGGACACAGAGCGGCATATTCATTACTATATGGGTTATATGGAGTACCTTCAGGTGTGGACACTGGCAATCTCAAACAGGAAGTCCCCTCCCTATATAACCCCCTCCCCTAGAGGGAGTCCCTCAGTTTTTTCGCCAGTGTCTTAGGTGTTGGTCACGGAATAGCTTTGCTCCACATCCTTGGGATTAAGGGCGGGCTAACCGGATCTGTCCAAAGAGCCTCAGTGCCAAAGTGGACAGTACCCAGGCCCCAAACCGTGGGGTTTTGCCTATAATGCTCCTCTTTGGAGGGCTGGACCCTGGGCCCAGGACTTGGAGTTCATAAGGACCATAAGTTCCTGTTTGCCAGGGTGCTATATAGGTCCAGGACAGTGGGTACCTTCATAGGACCCCAGGGCCTGAAGGTCTATTACGCTACCCACGGAGATGGGAGAAGATTGGATCGTTTGGCTAGACAAACATCCTGCAGCATGGAGCAGGTAAGAGGGGAGCCTGCGGGACTTGGTTCGACAGCAGGCTCTCCGGGGTAACCTAAAAGGGGGGTAGCCTAAGTATGCTCTGCATTGGCAACCTTGCTCACTATGTCTGAGAAAGACAGGATGATCCCATTTCCCCCATCACTAGGTTCCCCTGTCTAAGAATTGTGTTGCTAGCTACCTGCTGCTTTCTTCCTAGGACTGGTAAGGATCCCTATGGGGCCTTTTGGAGAGTCCTACCTGGCCGGGGGTTTGAATCTGCCGCCTGGTACTGCAGTCCTGGGTCTTCTCCAGCGCGGCTCCTCCATGTTCTTCCTGCTCCGGCATACGCGCGCGCGCGTGCGCGCGCACGTCTTATAGACGTTTTTCGCGCCGTTCGGAGGGGAGGGCGGGGGGGGGCGTGCCTGCAGCGTCATACAGGGGCGCGCCTTGTGCTCTTATAGATCAGCAGGCATTGTCAGTGCTCAGTCTGAGGCTGATCTCAAAGGGAGAGGACGCAGAGCGGCAGAACAGTGACTCCCGGTGGCGGAAGAGGGGTAGTACATGCTGGACTTTGTTCCAATGCCTTTCTGTTAAGCCAAGAAATCCCCCTTTTTGCAACAGGTTGGAGGCTGGCAAACTAAGTTTGGGGTCGCTGTATGTTTGAAAAAAAAAAAAAAAAAAAAAAGAAAGAGACTTATATATTTAAAAAAAAAAAAAAACATACGGGGCCCCATCAGTTTTTGGGCATTAGTGAGCTATTGTCCCCTAAGCTCTAGTTTTGTACTCCTGGCCACTACAGTCTGTTGTTGTTGGCGGAGTCCCTCGATTTTGTATTATGGCTTCCAAAGGTTCGGGGTCAAAGGGTACAAAAAAGACCAAAAAACAAAGGGGTTCCCCTCTGATTCTGATGATATGCCGATACTTTCCCCGCAACTTATTCCCATAAAGGTCGCCTTGGATGAGCCATTAGGGGGGTCTGGTGCGGAGGCTGGCCCAGATCAGCCCAGCCCTGTGTTTATCACAGAGGAGATGCTAGCTGTATCCCTAGGGGGGCTAGAAGAGAGAATAGCAGCATTGATCGCTAGAGCTATTCCTGGCAAGAAACGGGTTAGATCCCCATCACCAAGAGGTGTATCCTCAGATGCTGAAATTCTCTCTCCGGAGGAATTGGAATCGCAGGAGGATCAACTAGACCTGAACCAAGAGGGTTCAGGGATTGAGGGATCTACCTCTGAGGAACCATTTTCAGACTCCCAGACAGAGAGACTGTGGGTGCAGTCTTTGACGGACATGGTCCGCTCGGCATTTAGTTTACCATTGCCAGAGCCTCAGGTTCCTCCGGTATCCTCTCTGGGCTCTTTGAAAGCTCCTTTAAGCAACGCAGTTTTTCCGGTCCATCCTCTCTTGGAGGAATTGATCTTTCGGGATTGGGTACGGCCGGACAGGATTTTTCTGCCACCGAAGAGATTTGCGGTCATTTACCCCATGGAGGAAAAATTCTCCAAGAGGTGGAGGCTCCCAGTGGTGGATGCAGCCATCTCATGTGTGAATAAATCACTAACTTGCCCGGTGGAAAACATACATATGTTTAAAGATCCGGTTGATAAACGGTTAGAGACACTTTTTAAAAGCATCCTTTGCTACGGCAGGAGCAGTGGTACAGCCAGCTGTGGCTGCAATTGGAGTTTGTCAGGCGTTAAAGGACCAGACAAAAGAAATGCTAAAAGACATGCCTACCCAACAGGCAGAAGAGTTTTCTGACATTCCCAGAGCTCTGTGTTTTGCGGTAGATGCTATAAAGGATTCCATCCATCAGGCCTCTCGTTTATCACTATTTTTGGTGCACATGAGAAGGCTCTTATGGTTGAAGAACTGGGCGGCGGAGCCCCCATGCAAAAAGCTTCTGGCAGGGTTTCCCTTCCATGGAGGACGACTCTTCGGGGAGGATCTGGATAAATACATTCAGACTATTTCAAGTGGCAAAAGTACCCTTTTACCGGTCAAAAAGACATTCCGGGGTCCTACATTTAAAAGGCAGCTCTTTCCTGTCTCAGGGCCCTCAAATTCCAGGCAGTATCGACGGCCGCCTGCACGATCCAACGTTAACAGTAGATCGCAGGGACAGGCCCCTGGGGGTAAGAGACCATGGTATCGCAAGCCGACAAAGACAGCCCCTAAGTCTGCCTTATGAAGGGGCGCCCCCACTCTCGCGGGTGGGGGGAAGGCTTTGTTTCTTCTCAGAAGTTTGGGAAGCCAAGATCCCCGACAAATGGGTCCGGGCGTCTGTAACCGCAGGCTACAGACTGGAGTTTCTAAACTTTCCTCCGCCTCATTTTCAAGAGTCAAGGCTACCAAAGGATCCAGCAAAGAAGGCCTCGATGCTGGCAGCTTTGGATCACCTGCTTTGCCAGGACGTAATAATAGAGGTGCCAGCCCAAGAGCAAGGGCTAGGTTTCTATTCCAATCTCTTTGTCATACCAAAGCCCAACGGCGATGTCAGGCCAATCTTGGACCTAAAGAGGTTAAACGGTTACCTAAGGGTTCGTTCCTTCCGGATGGAATCCATCCGGTCAGCAGTCGCCACGCTTCAGAGGGACGATTTTCTGGCTTCCATAGACATAAAGGATGCTTACCTTCATGTACCAATCTTTCAGTCGCATCAAAGATTTTTACGCTTCGCGGTGGGGCAGCGACACTTCCAATTCAGGGCGCTCCCCTTCGGGCTGGCCACGGCCCCCCGGGTATTCACGAAGATCCTAGCCCCAGTTCTGGCCAATCTAAGGATCCAAGGGGTCACAGTCCTAGCATACTTGGACGACCTTTTAATCATAGATCACTCACGGCCGTGTCTGCAACAGGCAGTAAACCTCACGGTTCAGTACCTCGAAGGGTTCGGCTGGGTCCTAAACCGGGAAAAGTCAGCGTTCCAGCCTACAAAGCAGTTGGAATACCTCGGCATGAGGTTAGACACAGAACAGCAAAGGGTGTTCCTGCCCCTTGTAAAGATCGAGGCTATCAAGGGGTTGGTTCAGTTGGTTCTAAGCAAGAAAAAACCAACTATTCGCCTGTGTATGCGATTACTAGGCAAGCTAGTGGCCACGTTCGAGGCAGTACCATACGCTCAGATCCACACTCGCGTCCTACAGGCAGCCATTCTAGCAGCCTGGGGCAAGAGAGCACATGCCTTAGAGTCCCCTTTGACGCTATCATCAAGGGTCCGACAAAGCCTGGCCTGGTGGTTGAACCCTCAGAATCTTCTAAAGGGAAGATCCTTCAGCCCTGTTGTCTGGAAGGTAGTTACCACAGACGCCAGCCTGGCAGGCTGGGGGGCGGTCTTCGAGGGGTTCTCTCGCCAGGGAACTTGGGTGAAAACAGAGAGGCAGCTCCCCATCAATATCTTGGAGATCAGAGCTGCTCGCCTAGCCCTTCTGGCATGGACCTCCAGATTACAGGGGTCCCCGGTGAGAATCCAGTCAGACAATGCCACAGCGGTGGCATACATAAACCACCAAGGGGGAACCAGGAGTCAGGCCGCTCAGAGGGAGGTGAGCTTGATTTTTCAGTGGGCAGAGGTTCATGTACCCTGCATTTCGGCGATATTCATTCCCGGAGTGGACAACCTGCAGGCAGACTTCTTAAGTCGCCAGATTCTGTCGCCAGGGGAGTGGTCTCTGCATCCCCAGGTCTTTCAGACAATCTGCCAGAAGTGGGGAATGCCAGACGTAGATATAATGGCATCCAGGTTCAACAAGAAACTAGACAGGTTCGTGTCTCGAGCGAGGGACCCTATGGCCTGCGGAACCGATGCGTTGGTTTGCCCTTGGCATCAATTCAAACTTCTATATGCATTCCCTCCGCTACAGTTACTTCCTCGCCTGTTGCGCAGGATCAGAGTGGAGCACAAGCCAGTCATTCTAGTAGCTCCAGCTTGGCCCCGGAGGACATGGTACTCACTAGTCCTGAAGATGGCAGTGGGAGACCCTTGGACTCTTCCTCTACGACCAGACCTACTCTCACAAGGCCTGATCCTCCACCCTACATTACAACGTCTAAATTTGACGGCCTGGAGGCTGAATCCCTGATTCTCAGGGGTAGAGGTCTGTCTAGGCAGGTAATTCCTACCCTGATTAGGGCTAGAAAGCCGGCCTCCAGGGTGATTTATTACAGGGTGTGGAGGAACTACGTAGGCTGGTGTGAATCCAAAAGATGGAATTCCCGCAAATATACCATTGATAGGGTGTTAAGTTTTCTCCAGCTAGGAGTGGATAAAGGCCTGGCATTAAGCACAATCAAGGGACAGATTTCAGCTCTGTCAGTGTGGTTTCAGAGGCCGCTGGCCACCCACTCGCTGGTAAAGACCTTCATACAGGGGGTCTTGCGTATTAATCCTCCTGTCAAGTCACCAATTTGTCCATGGGACTTAAATCTTGTCCTGTCCACTCTACAGAAACAACCCTTTGAGCCGTTGGCTGAGATTCCTTTAGTTTTACTGACAAGAAAGTTGGTTTTCTTGGTCGCCATAGTTTCGGCCAGGAGAGTGTCAGAGTTAGCAGCCTTATCGTGTAAGGAACCATATCTCGTTTCTACATAAGGACAGGGCAGTTCTCCGGCCCCATCCTTCCTTTCTACCAAAGGTTATATCCAATTTTCACTTGAACCAGGATTTGGTACTTCCATCCTTCTTTCCGAAACCCACATCTAGAAAGGAGGGGTTGCTGCATACCTTGGATATTGTCCGGGCCATGAAGGCCTATCTTAAAGCTACAGAAAAGATCCGGAAAACAGATGTGTTGTTCGTTCCTACCAGATGGCCCCAAGAAGGGGCAGGCAGCTGCAAAATCCACCATCTCGAGATGGATTAGACAATTAATCATTCAGGCCTACGGTTTGAAGAGGTTGCCTCCTCCTTTGTCGGTAAAGGCCCATTCTACCAGGGCCATGGGCGCCTCCTGGGCAGCACACCATCAGATCTCTATGGCTCAGATATGCAAGGCGGCGACGTGGTCATCAGTCCACACGTTTACAAAGTTTTATCAACTAGACGTGAGAAGGAATGCGGATTCTGCCTTTGGACAGGCAGTACTACAGGCTGCAGTTTAAGATCCTCGGGATCAGGGGCACCCTTGGTTGTAAAAAAGAAAAAAAAAAAGTTTTTTCTTGACTAAGTTGGAATTATTATTATTATTTGAGTATACCTCTAAATTAAATCTCGTTTGAGAAGATGTCTCCCTCCCCTCATTAAAGCATTGCTTTCGGACATCCCATATAGTAATGAATATGCCGCTCTGTGTCCCGTGATGTACGAGAAAGAAAAAGGGATTTTTAAATACAGCTTACCTGTAAAATCCTTTTCTTGGAGTACATCACGGGACACAGAGCTCCCACCCCTCTTTTGGGGAACATTTTTGGGAGGCATACTGCTTGCTACAAAACTGAGGGACTCCCTCTAGGGGAGGGGGTTATATAGGGAGGGGACTTCCTGTTTGAGATTGCCAGTGTCCACACCTGAAGGTACTCCATATAACCCATATAGTAATGAATATGCCGCTCTGTGTCCCGTGATGTACTCCAAGAAAAGGATTTTACAGGTAAGCTGTATTTAAAAATCCCTTTATAGTACAGCACAGTGAGAAAGGTTTGTGGTCCAGGATGACAAAACAGTCAAAATTGGAAGCGGAATGCCGGCCGCCCGCATACTAGAAGCAGTGCAGCCGATTTATGGGGGTGCTAGACTAATTTTCCTAACAGTGTAGCGCAAGCCGGCGGGGACTCTTTTCGTGCTGCCCCCCTGCAAAGTGCTGCCCTAGGCCTGGGCCTTGTTGGCCTAGGCCAGGATACAGCTCTGCATATGGCGATCTAGTGTGCAACCTCTGTTCCTAGTTAAAAACTGGAGCTCTCTAAAGCTTTTGTTTTCATCCCATCTTTACATCCATGTCAAGCATCACTCCTTTTCGTGTGAGGCCGCGTACACACGATTGAATATATCTGCTGAAACTGGTCCGCAGACCAGTTTCAGTGGACAGATTCGATCGTGTGTACGGGCTAGCAGACAGGTTTCCAGCATACAAAAGTTTTAAAGCATGCTTTAAAACTTGTCTGCTGGAAACTCGTCTGTCCGACATGTCCGCTGGTTAGTACGCCTAACCAGCGGACATAAATCCTCCGCATGCGCCGAATGGATTCGGCGCATGCGTGGAAGTATTTTACTTCCTGGTTCGGTGACGTGGCGGAGTCAACGTCACCGCCACGTCACCGCGCTGTCCGTCCGCGGGGATTTTGGTTTAATCGTGTGTACACACATCAGACCAAAATCTCCAGGAGACATATCCGATGAAATCGGTCTGTCGAAACGTTTTCATTGGATATATCTCCTCGTGTGTACGCGGCCTAAGTGTCTAACTGTCTATATCTGTAGATAGAAGTTTCCAAAGTGGACTTGAGCAGTTATACCAGGAACAGAGGTGATTTTTATAAAAGGCCCCCACATCCCGCCCCCCTCCATGTGAATCGGTATCGGGTACATCGTACCCCTACCCATTCACCAAAAAAGTGTCAACAAGAAAAAAACACAAGAAGTTTTTGACAAGTTCTTTATTAAAAAAAAAAAATAGTGTCCTTTGATGTAAATCCATCATCAATTATGCCTCCCATCGGACCTGAAAAATAGAGGGAAAAAAAACTGCTCCACCTCCTGGGAGGCCTCCTGCCTGCTCTGCGCTTTGACAGTTCTTATTGTATATAGGCAAGGGGCGGGGCCCATTTGCAGCTAAATAATCATTGGTTGATAAGGACGCCACTGTCGGCTTCCCAGCCTGGCTCCTTAACAACTAGCCTACACGGCGCCCTGATTGGGCAGCACTCAGTGCATTACAAGGTGTTTGTCGAGGCGAACACCCTGCAAATTTGGGTGTTCGGTGAATGGCTGAACAGTCAAATTTGGGCTGAACTGTTTGCCCATTCCTAAATAAAACTCCTAGGGATATTACTCTCACTCTGTCATATGTAACATGTGTAGCACAATCAACATTTTCATACATAGGTGCCCCAACAAATGTTTTAACCGCAAAACTTTTTTTTTGGGGGGGGGTGAGGGTGGGGGTTAAAGTGCTTGGGTATAGCTTTAATTTGTTACACGTTTTCACCTAACTTTTTTTTATTATGTAAGGAACCAAAAGTCCCCTAGGCGATAGCATTTTGTTGTGACAGGTTATCTTTAAAAAGACATCAGCAGTCTATTAGACTCCTGATGTAGCAGCTGCCATCTACTAAAGCTAATAAAGTATACAGTATATAGTGCTCCATTTACTTCTATCCCTGCCACAGAAGGAAAATGGCAGCAAGGGAAAGTGACAGCTGAACCCTAAATTTACAAATATATTTGCAAATGTGTGACTAAACTCCTTTTAGCCAGATTTAGGTAGACTTACGACGGCGTATCAGTAGATACGCCGTCGTAAATCCGAATCAGTGCCGTCGTATCTTTAAGCGTATTATCAAACTGAGATACGCTTCACTGTTGCTAAGATACGACCGGCGTGAAGCCCCGTACACACGACAGGGAACCTCGACGGGCGGAACACATCGTTCCGCCCGTCGAGGTTCTCTGCCGGCCGTCAGAATCTGCGACCCGCCCGTCGGGAATGGCAACCAGCCATTCATCCCGACGGGCCCGACGGTTCTCTATTTGCCGTCGAGCAAATAGAGAACCTGTTCCCACAGGCAGAGGCATGATGGGATTTGTAGTTTCGGAACAGCTGGAGGGCCGCCATTTGCTCTACGGGTTTCCCGACGGGCGGGGCGAGCAGAGAGCGTACACACGGCCGAGGTTCTCGCTGGAATGCAGCTCCCAGCGAGGTTCGTCAGCGCCAGTATGCTGCTTTTTTTTTTTTAAATCCCTCACTTACTGTGTAATCTTTAATTTTTATATCTTTCCCCCGTGGTGGATGGCGCCTGTATAGCGCGTCACATCTTACGAAAATACCCGATTTAGGACTCGGGTATTCTCGGCGTAATGCGGCGCCTGCGCACAGACCTAGGAGCTGACTGCGCAGGCGCCGTATTTCTCCGAGTCCTATGACTCGTCACGCCCTCCGAAAAAAGCTGGAATAGGACTCGGAGAAATACGGCGGCTGAGCAGTCAGCTCCTAGGTCTGTGCGCAGGCGCCGCATTACGCCGAGAATACCCGAGTCCTAAATCGGGTATTTTCGTAAGATGTGACGGGCTGTATAGGCGCCATCCAACGCGGGGGAAAGATATAAAAAATTAAAGATTACACAGTAAGTGGGGGATTTAAAAAAAAAAAAAAAACAGCATATTGGCGCTGACGCCAGTATGCTGGATCGCATGGGAGAGAGAGTATATTTAGGGTGAACCTCCGCTTTAAGTATGGACGTCGGAACAGCCATCAAATTTCACGTCGTTTATGTCGTTATTGTAAGCCGATTCAGAATGGGGCTGGGTGTAGGTTACGTTCAGGTCAAAAGCATTGACTATTTTTTGAGCATGCGTACTTGGATACCTCCAGGGACGGCGCATGCGCCGTTCGTTAGGTGCGTCATTTATGTGGGGTCATGATTCATTACCATACAACACGCCCACTACCAGCCTACTTTGAATTACGCGGACTTACGCCGGCCCATTTACACTACGCCGCCGTAACTTAGGACACAAGTTCTTTGTGAATACGGTACCTGCCTCTCTAAGTTACGGCGGCGTAGTGTATCTGAGATATGCTACGCCCGCACAAACGTAAGCCAGTCTTTCTGAATCTGGCTACTTGTTTTTAGTGTGAATTGTTAGACAGGATAAATTTGCCACAGTGGACAAACGCAAATAGGAATGGTTGACGCGTTTCAGCCTATAAGGCCTTAGTCATAACCCATGGTAAGGGAGCCAGGAATTGTTGTTTTCTTTTAAATCACAAAGTGACATAATGCACGTTGCTTCGTCTTCATTCTAGCTAGGGAAGATCAGGAAATTGCTGTTTTCCCCGGTCTCCACATGCCAACAAGCAGGACAGCAGAGCCTAAAAACATGGAGAGGGGGGTTGCATGTGGGAAGCACACTGCAGGAGGTCTGTGGAAGCAATTGGGTGACTGTATCACCTCTGGATCTCTTTGACATGACAACCGGCAGTCGGCTTGTCAGAATTACATGCCTCCTAGTTCTAGAAGTTAGAAGTGTATGTAAAATCCCCCCTGCAACCTGTGTGAACAGGTTAAATGAATTATGTTTATTAAATGTTGTTTTTTAACCACTTGCCAGCTGTCCACTGTCAAATGATGGTGGGAGCTGTGCGTATCTAATTTGGGGACAGCATTATATGATGGCGCCCAGTTTAGCCACGATTGAGCACCTGCTGGGGCATACGGTGATCGGAGGAGAGCTGAGTTCCTGGGACCCCGGCGCGACCCTTGGGCTCTTTACCCATATGATCGGCTGTGTCCAATCAGTGTGAGGTGAGAAGAGCCATTTGGAAAGGTAATCAGGGCACTCATCATTCAGCCCCAGCAGTACCTATTAATGATGCCACTTTGAGCCCATCAGTGACACCAGTCTGTGCCCATTAGTGACACCAATCTGTGCCCATCAGTGACTCCAGTCTGTGACTATCCGTGAGGCCAATGTATGCCAATCAGTGCTACCTTTCAGTGCCCATCAGTGCCTGCCTATCATTGCCACCCATTAGTTGTGCCCATCAGTGCCAGTCCATGCCACCTAACAGTGCCCATCAGTGCTGCATATTAGTGCCTCATCAGTGCCTTTCAGTGTTGCCCCATCAGTGCCACCTATCAGTGCAGCCTAATCAGCACACATCAGTGAAGGAGAAAAATTACCTTTTTTTTTGCAAGAAAAAAAAAAAAAAGATGATTAAATAACACCAAAAGAAAGCGCTATTTGTGTGAAGAAAATGATAAAAAATAAATTGGGAACAGTGTTGCATGACAATGCAATTGTCATTCAAATTGCGACATCGCTGAAAGCTAAAAAAAAAATGGCCTGGGCAGGAAGGGAGTGAAAGTGCTGAGTATTGAAGTAGTTAAAAAGACCCACTAGCCACAAATGCTCTTTATAAAACGTTCATCCATGACAGCACCCAGCTACCCATGTCTGTTTTTTAACAAAAGCTTGCAAGCTTGTCCATAAAAAAATAATTGGGGATTGTGAATTTTTTAATTTGTTTGAAAAATGTCCAGTGATCCAAGCTTTGCTTGGTTTGCTCATCACAACTATTTAAGTGTAGCCGTTACTGTATTATAACAAATGCATCTAGCCCCAATCAATTCCTTTCTAAATTCTAAAATTTACAATAGTGAATATCATATCCAACCAGTGGCGGTTCGTCCATAGAGGGTGCCGGAAGCGCCGCCCTCTCTGGCTCTTGCACCGCCACTGAAATACATAGATTAATGGATTGCATTAATCTATGTATTTTTGCCGCTGCCACCCACTATTCAGATGGCTGGAGGATGGCTGACCCCCAGAAAGGTAAGTGCCGAGCGGGGGGAGGGGCATTTTACAGGGCACAGCAGCGACAATGGGCACAGTGGCGACAATAGGCACAGTGGCTACAATGGGCACAGTGGCGACAATTAACCACTTATGCCCCGGACCAAAATGCAGCTAAAGGACCAGGCCCCTTTTTGCAAATCGGCACTGCGTCGCTTTAACTGACAATTGCACGTGTCATGCAACGTGGCTCCCAAACAAAATTGGCGTACTTTTTTTCCCACAAATAGAGCTTTCTTTTGGTGGTATTTGATCACCTCTGCAGTTTTTATTTTTTGCGCTATAATCAAAAATAGAGCGACAATTTTGAAAAAAAAATGTTTTTTACTTTTTTCTATAATAAATATCCCCCAAACATATATACAAAAAAAATTCTCCTCAGTTACTGAAGGCCGATACGTATTCTTCTACCTATTTTTGGTAAAAAATCGCAATAAGCGTTCATCGGTTGGTATATACAATAGGGCAGGGGTCTCCAAACTGCGGCCCGAGGGCCAGATGTGGTCCTTTGCTAGCCTTTATTTGGCCCTTGAGGTACTATTCCTCCCACTGATATAAGGCAATATTTCTTCCACTGACACAAACAATGGGGCACTATAACTTCCACCGATACCAATGATGGGATACTACTCCTCTTCCTATTGACCACAAGGCATGGGGGCCATATTTATTTTCACTGATGCTGGGCCATTGACATCTATTGACATCCACAATCCGGCCCTCCTAAAGTCTGAAAGACAATAAACTGGCCCTCTGTTTGAAAAGTTTGGAGACCCCTGCAATAGGGGATAGGGTTTTATTGCATGTTTATTTTTTTTTATTTTTTTACTACTAATGGTGGCGATCAGTGATTTTTTTCGTAACTGTGACATGTATGGCGGACACTTCGGACAATTTTGACACATTTTTGGACCATTGTCATTTTCACAGCAAAAAATGCATTTAAAATGCATTGTTTACTGTGGAAATGACAGTTGCAGTTTGGGAGTTAACCACAGAGGGCGCTGATGGTGTTATGTGTGTGTATGAAGTGTGTTTACAACTGTAGGGGGTGTGGCTGTAGGTCTGATGTCATCGATTGTGTCCCCCTATAACAGGGATGACACGATAGATACAGCCGCCACAGTGAAGCTCCAGGGACCGATCGCGGGACTCCAGCAGTGATCAGGTCCACAGGTCCCGTGGTCCCGGTCCCGGAGCTTCAGACCGGGTCGCCGGAGCGCGCCGCGGGTGAACGCCCATAACCCAAGGCTGGGTACTAGTACAGGACGTACCCGTACGTACATCTGCCCAGCCGTGCCATTTTGACTACGTATATGTGCAGGAGGCGGTCCTTAAGTGGTTAAAGGGCACAGTGGCATCAACGGCACAGTGGCGACAATGGGCACAGCGGCAACAATTAAAGGGCACAGTGACATCAATTGGCACAGTGGTGACAATTAAAGGGAACAGTGTTGACAATTAAAGGGCACAGTGGCGAAAATTGGCACAGTGGCGAAAATTGACACAGTGGCGCCAATTAAAGGGCACAGTGGTGACAATTAAAGGGCACAGTGGCTGCGTTTGATGGCATGGCACAATGGGACAATTGATGGCACAGTGGCTGCGTTTGATGGCATGGCACAGTGACTGCATTTGATGGCATGGCACAGTGGTGACAATTGATGGCACAGTGGCTGCGTTTGATGGCATGGCACAGTGATGACAATTGATGGCACAGTGGCTGCGTTTGATGGCATGGCACAGTGACTGCATTTGATGGCATGGCACAGTGGTGACAATTGATGGCACAGTGGCTGCGTTTAATGGCATTGCATAGTGGCTACGTTTGATGGCATGGCACACTGGTGACAATTGATGGCACAGTGGCTGCGTTTGATGGCATGGCACAGTGACTGCATTTTATAGCATGGCACAGTGGTGACAATTGATGGCACAGTGGCTGCGTTTTATGGCATGGCACAGTGGCTGCGTTTGATGGCATGGCACAGTGGTGACAGTTAATGGCACATTGGCTGCGTTTGATGGCATGGGACAGTGACTGCATTTGATGGCATGGCACAGTGGTGACAATTGATGGCACAGTGGCTGCGTTTGATGGCATGGCACAGTGGTGACAATTGATGGCACAGTGGCTGCATTTGATGGGCACAGTGGCTGCATTTGATGGGCACAGTGAGGCTGCAATTGTTTTTTTGTTTTTTTTCGTTTGCGCCCCCCAAAAAAAATTGAGCACCAGACGCCACTGTATCCAACAAATGTATGCCTGTTTTTATATTGGACAACACATCTCTAGCTAAACTTCTAGAATGTCCTGTATTGAAATTTCCTTTGAATACCTCTGGGTTCCTTCCTAGTACTGGTGCTGGAACAAGGCTCCTAGGCAGTGGCCAATTTGCATTTAATGAGTACTAACGCCAGCCTGCCAAGTCAGCATAGTTGCAGATAACAAAGTTAGGAATTCTCAGAATAAAACAAAATATTGGTTTCATATTTGGATCATAGAGGTATTCTTTATTTCCCTAGTGCTCTCTCCACTGATTTCCTATATTATCTTAAAACTGAACCAACTAGTAATATTGAAAGCAATGCATCAACCCCAGCCATCCTTTTTCTTCTTTTTTTTTTTTTGTCTATGGTAGCTTGACACATTTAAGGCGGCGTACAGACGATCGGATATATCCGATGAAAACGGTCCGCGGACCATTTCCATCGGATATGTCCGATCGGGAGTTTGATCCGATGGCGTGTACACACCATCGGATCAAATTCCCCGCCGCCGGACGGCGCGGTGACGTAGTGGTGACGCGGCGGTGACGTTGACGCCGCCGCGTCACCGCCACGTCACCGCACCAGGAAGTAAAACACTTCCGCGCATGCGCCGAATCCATTCGGCAGCGGCGCGGCGGTGGTGGGAGCCGACATGTCTGCTGGTAAGTGTACTAACCAGCAGACATGTCGGGCGGACAGATTCCCACCGGATAGATTTCAAAGCATGCTTTGAAATCTGTCTGGAGAAATCTGTCCGCTAGCCCATACACACGAGCGGAGATGTCTGCTGAAACGGTCCATCGGACCGTTTTCAGCGGACATCCCCTCGTGTGTTAAGGCCTGCATGCATCCCTAGCTTCTTTCTTCATTTTGTCTGATTTTACAGTAATAATCTGAAAATGAGTTTAATGTTTTATGTATCACCTGTAATAGCTTGTATCTCTGCATTAGGCACACAAATTAACAGATAAGTTGCATTCATAGTCAAAAGTTTATCCTACACCGCCTTCCCTTTGGCACTTTGGCATTTTAAAAATCCATGCCATAGAATCTAATTGCACTTTTTTTTGTATTTTCAGCTTAGACAAAGAAAACTGTTGATTCCTTCCTTTTAGATCAGTAAGCGGATAGTAAGCCCCTTTTATTTTACAATGGTCATTGATAAGTATTGATCAATTAAACTGCTATGGCTCTAGCAGAATGTAAAGTGTTACACATTATCAATGCCCACTAGGTGTTTTTTTGTAAAGCACATAGCAATATTTCTGTCTTAAGCCAAGAATATACTTCTGTCCTTACATTTTGTCATGTACTTAGAAAAGATTAGCACCATTTAGTAAGCCTGAGCACTAATCTAGTTTCCTAGGATCCAACCACCCACTTCATGGATTGCATAGTGAGCCTTCTAGGAGTACAGAGATTAATAAGATTAATATAAATACATAATGCCAGGACAGAACAAATAATCAACATTATTTCTGTTTCAGCTCCATTCATTCTGCCTAGTGGTTACAATGTAGGTATACCTATCTTTAGTTCTAGGCTACTTAACATGTAAATGTAAAATGTAGAAGCGAAGGGGGATTTATTTATAGCTTTGTTTATGATTTTTACTATAGATTGTGTTCACACGATAATACACCACTATTTTTAGTTTTACATTTTCCTTTCTTGCCTTGGTTGATGTTACAAGTTAAACATATGGTTATTTAATTGGTTTCCTACCATGTATATAAATTTTATTTTTAAATTGTATCTTTCTACCTTTAGGCGATCCCTGAAACACCATATTTTCAAATAGGCTTACCCTGCCTCTAATAAACCGTAAATTTTCTCCATCAGCTCATCACTAATCGTTATTACCTGTTGTATCACTTGACCCTCCATTTTAGATCATAAGCTATATTCTGACTATATTCTGACTCTGACTTTTATTCCGAATAGGGATGAGCCGAACATACCCGCGTTCGGTTCGCACCAGAACCTTCGAACAGACCGACCATTCGCGTGAACATTTAGAACCCCATTGATGTCTATGGGACTCGAACGTTCAAATTCAAAAACGCTCATTTTAAAGACCAATATTCAAGTTATTGTTGGAAAACGTCTTTGAGAACCCGGGTCTTGCCCCAGGGAACATGTATCAATGGAAAAAAGTTTAAAAAACTCCTGAAAAAGTGACCGTTTTTAAAACTTTTTTCCATTGATACATGTTCCCTCGGGCAAGACCCAGGTTCTCAAAGAGGTTTTCACAGGCAAGCTATAGACACCCAGCAGGTACAATATTTAAAGGATTTTTTTTTTTTTTAAGCATCATTAAAAGTCACTGCTCCAGGAGCAGTGATTTTAATAATGTTTAAATAAAAAAAAAATATGAAAAATTCCTTTAAATATTGTACCTGTAGTGCTGGGTGTCTATAGTTTCCCTGTGAAAATGTCTTTAAGAACCTGGGTCTTGCCCGAGGGAACATGTATCAATGGAAAAAAGTTTTAAAAACTGTTCGTTTTTTCAGGACCGTTCTCAAAGATGTTTTCACAGGCAAACTTTAGACACCCAGCAAGTACAATATTTAAAGGAATCTTTCATTTTTTTTATTTAAACAATTATTAAAATCACTGCTCCAGGAGCAGTCATTTTAATGATGCTTAAATTAAAAAAAAATTAAATTAAATTCCTTTAAATATTGTACCTGCTGGGTGTCTATACGTGTGATAACGTCTTTAAATAGCACAATCACCTGCCTGCCAGTAAATTAGGAAGAACTGATCTATCTAAGCTAGACAGTGTATAAATATATGAACAACTCCTAGGGATGTATATATATTCTCTACACACTGTAAATTAAGCTAAACTGACTAGCCTGCCTGCCTGCTTTATCTAGCTATATAAAAAGATAATCTCTCTGTCTCTCTAACTGCTCTCATTAACAAGCTGGAACACACTACACAAGGCCGCCCAGCAGGCGGCCTTTTATAGTGTGGGGCGTGTGCTAAACCCCTGAGCCATAATTGGCCAAAGCCACCCAGGCTTTGGCCAATTATGGCTCTTCGTTTTTTGCGCGCTGTGATTGGCCAAGCATGCGGGACATACAGCATGCTTGGCCAATCATCAGCCCGCAATGCCGCAGTGAATTATGGGCTGTTTTGCGTCACTCAAATTTCGGCGCGAACGACCGCTTTTGTTCGAATTTCGTCGAACGTACGAACAGACAATGTTCGAGTCGAACATACATTCGTATCGAACGCGAAGCTCATCCCTAATTCCAAACATCCGGTTACTGCAGATGACAGGATACAACAGATGAATAGGTTGTGATACTTATGCGGTCAAAAGATGATATTGTCTGTAGCTTGCTATGCAAAATACATGTGCCCATGTTACATGTGGCCTGTTAGCTGTCTCGATTACACAGGAAGTACAAAACTCAGGAAGAAGTGTGGAGCATTACATAGAAAGGAAGTGTGTCGATAGATCAGAGAAAGAAACATGGAAAATATGTGCATTACTACAAAAGGTCACTAGATGGCAGCATGTGAACTAAACATAATGTACGCTACCCCTGAAGGAGCCGCTGATTGATTGTTGGGATCGGCACATTAAGTTACGCTAGCGTTGTCTAGGGGTGTGATGCAGAAACAAAATAGTGAGCGGAGGTCCAGACAGTCAATAAAGGTTTTTCCAATGCTTTATTTCCAGGCCAACACAGCCAACATCAACTTCAGTTAGGAAGGAAAAAAAAGGTTGATGAAAGAAGAGGAAAACTTGCGGTGTCAGGCCTGGATATGAACGAGCAAGCCTGCCCTCAGTAGTACCAATTTGTAAACTCGTCGCATCTCCTGCCTGAGTGGGTGAAGTGCCCACGGACAGGTCTCTCACACGAGCCTGGCAGCCGAGGTGTCACTTTGGATTTCTGGGAGGAACAGGTCTCACACACACACAGACCTGGCTCTAGAGCCTCTGCCACAGGCCAATTACTTTAGATGAGATTAGGTGGATGAACAGAGCGAAAGTAGATTCTAGCACAGGTCACTGGGAGACAGTAAAGCGTACCTGTCAGCATCCAGGTCACCAGATCCCTGATTGGTTCGTTCAAGCCCTGTTGGACAACCTGCCTCCATGTTCCCCTCAAGCCGATCCCCCAATCGCACGGCACCCAGCCTGGGATCCTATCAATTGGACTGGGAACCCAGTAAGTCACTGTGGTCCCCTTTCGCCTCCGGTTGAGGCTCGGTAAAGCCTGTAAGCTTGGCCAGGTGGGCCACGCCGGCGGGGTCCATGGATGCGCGCACCCGGAAAGGTGGATGCCGCACCTGGAACCGGGACCCCGCGAAGACTTAGAACACATGACTCCTCTCACAAATGTACCCCTCCCCAGCATGCCCCGCGAGGGAAGAACTCCTCCAATTGGCTGCTGGGGAAGACTTGGTCTGCCAGAAACCCCTCTGGCGCCAACTGCCGACCAGAGATGATACCACATCCCTAGAATGCAGACTGAACCAGTGGACCTTTCTGGAATGACAGAGGTCACAATTTAGGTAAATCATGACTGGAAGCAATATAACTCTATCATTCCAACTAACTTTAGTGTAGTGCCCATACTGAAAGTAAGGGGGCGCTACAATAACATCCATAGAAAATGGTTCAGAGAAACAATCTATATAACAAATTCTATGCCCTATTGGGGTGGGACAAATGCTATTAAGCAGGGACCTTTGATTCCTCGTGAGTTGAATTGTATTGTAATTGTACTGCCTGCCTTCATTTTGTAAAGCATGATGCAAACTGTTGGCTCCTTATAAATCCTTTATAATAATAATATTATTAATCCGGTAAGATAAAAAGTTATATTTGGGAATGTGGTTCAATGTTTATTGATATTAACTGGTTGCGGACGGCCGCATGTACATTTACGTCAGCAAAATGGCACAGGCAGGCACATCAACGTATATATACGTGCCTGCCTTGCCGTGGGTCGGGTGTCCGATCAGGACCCCCCCGGTAAATGCGACGGTCCGGTTTGGCGTGGGAGGGATCCTGGACGAGGGGGTGGCGGTTTGTTTTTGTCCGCCCCCTCCGGATCGCTCCCAGCCAATGCGCGCGCTCCCTCCGCTCTGCACTTCCTCCTCCTGTGTAAACACAGGAAGGGGGAAGTGATGTGATCTCTCCCCACGGCGTTTTTTTCAACCACCACTGAGGAGAGATCACATCTCACAGTAAGTGTACACAACACTACACTGACACACACATTTAACCCCCGCGATCGACCCCCTCCCCCTGTCACAGTGTCACTGAATACAGTGATCATATGTATTAGTGTCAGTGTGACAGTCAGTTAGTGTTAGGTCCAGGGTCCAGGGTAGCCCCCGTACCCCCCTAATAAAGTTTTAACCCCTTGATCACCACCCTAGTTAACCCTTTCACTCCCTATTGCCAGCGTCACTAAGCGATCATTTTTCTGATCGCTGTATTAGTGTCGCTGTTCCCGCTAGGTAGCTATTTTTTTTTATTGCGATTTTTTTTTACTAAAGACATGTGGCTAAATTAATTGTGGCCTAAATGTTTGACTAAAATTTTGTTTATTTGATTTTTCTTAAAACAAAAAGTAAAAAATATTGATTTTCTTTCAAAAATGTGGCTCTATTTTTGTATATAGCGCAAAAAATAAAAATCGCAGAGGCGATCAAATACCACCAAAAGAAAGCTCTATTTGTGGGTAGAAAAGGACGCAAATTTTGTTTGGGAGACACGTCGCACGACCACGCAATTGTCTGTTAAAGCGACGCAGTGCCGAATCGCAAAAAGGGGCCTCGTCATTTACCTGCATTTTGGTCCGGTCTTAAGTGGTTAAATGAATTCTTTTGATTTATTCTAGATAGTGATACAAAAAATGTAGATTGTTTTAAACATGACTACTTGAAACGCGTTGGATGAAATGTTTTTCTGTCACTACCAGTTGATCTGAAGGTCTTCGAAATTTATGGCGGATAGTATCACTTTATCTGTTTCATCAAATCCTCATGTATTTAATGTTCAATATAATATATTGGAATGTCAATGTATAAAAAAAAAAAAGTTTCACAAAAAAAATTGGTTCTGTTGCCTTAAAAATCCCACAATAGAGGTTTTCTATACTTCTTAAGTTAAAGGAGTTGTAAAGGAAAACATTTTTTTTGCCTAAAATTAATGGCCCAGATTCACAGAGCGATTACGCCTGCGCAACAGGAGATGCGCGTGCGTAAGTCGAAATGTGCGCGTGCGTTTCGATGCGCGGCATCCCCAGAAAGAGATACGCCAAAAATCTACTTTTATTTGTCCCGCGTAATTTCGTTAGACTGGCGCATCCGTCCGCGCAAAAGTGCGCTAGACACACCATTGATTTGCTAGTCAAATATGCTAATGAGGGACTTACGGGGATCCACAAAACAACGTTGGGGCAGCGCAGGCGACGCAGTGTGCGCAACAGCAAAATGTCCTGTCTAAAATTAGAGCATATAAAAGCTGGTCTAAAAAGTGAAAAAAAGTCTACTTGTTAGATAAAGCAACACTGTTAGTGAGGAGCTCAGCAGTCACACGTGTTGCACAACAATCTGTATGCCAACATGCCAGGGGCATCGTCGCACATAGCTATACTACTGACTTTAGATGAACAAAGAAGGATGAGGGCACGGAGGATGGCACGGAGGGTGGCACGGGAGAGGATATACCGCACCCGCATAGACCTTCAGATTCACCCCTCATGTCATCCTGGAATTAACCACAACCTTGCAGGAGGACATCACCAGCCCAACACACCGCTCACATGCAGTGCAGCCACTGGTCAAGGTACTGGCAACACTCCATGTCCTTGCCAGTGGCTCTTTTCAGCGTACAAGTGGAGTGGTGGCTGGGATGTGACAATCCTCCATGAGCAGATGTGTGCACCAGGTTGTCCCTGCAATCCTCAGACGCATGGCCAACCAAATCATCAAACCCACCACTGAGGACCTGCGGCTGAAGGCAATGACAGATTTCTACAGAATTGCCAGATTCCCACGCACTGTGGGGGCCATTGATTGCACACATGTGGCACTCCAGCCCCCCCAGGAGACAGAGCACATGTACCGCAATCGGAAGCATTGGCATTCCATCAACGTACAGGTGATAGTCGATGCCCAAGGCCTCATATGGCACGTCCGTGCCAAACACCCAGGGTCCAGCCATGACAGCTACATATACAATCAATGCCACATCCGAATGGAATTCGATCAGAACGTGTATGGGGACACCTGGCTGGTTGGTGAGTGACATGGGTGGCAGGCATGACTATCCCCTCCCATGATGCACATCACAAGGGGCACATGCATGACTAACATCCTCCTGTCTTTTCCCTTACAGGTGACTCTGCATATCCATTGGGACCCCATCTCATGACTCCTATCCGGAACCCCCAAACCCCAGGAGAGGAAAGATACAATCAAGCACATGCCCAAACACGAGCAGTGGTGGAGCGCACCTTTGGCCTCCTGAAGTCACGTTTCCGATGCCTGGATAAGTCTGGGGGTACCCTTTTGTATTCCCCAAACTTCGTGTGCCAGATCATCGGTGCATGTTGCATGCTGCACAACTTTGCAGAAAGAAAGGGCCTGCAGATTGGCCTACGTGATGACCTGACCCCTGAACCAGACAATCCCCCCCTAACCGAGGATACCCCGTCTTCTGAGGGAAGAGCAGCCAGGAGACAGCTCACATTGGGCATCTTTGCACGTTAAACACACACATTAATCATGGCACAATGAGAATGCATGCATGCACAACACTGTGGTCCCTAGCACACACACCCCACATCCACATCAAATTGGATTGGCACCAGTCCACCATGCAGGACTTGTGAGCAGCAACGCCACGCCAAGGCTCCAATTATGTCACTGTACATTCATACACCATTCACACGGACCTGGGGATCACTTCTCCCTGGTCCTGGGGAACCCTTCTCCACCAAAATTGAGGGTGACACCCCTTTTCTGGCAGGAATGTCACCCCCACATTCACACAGCATTCACAACCCAAAAAAAAACAAAAATATAAAAAAAAAATGCAAAAGCAAAAAATTTCCAGCAAAAAAAAAAATTACAAAAAAAAAGGGGAAAAACAAATTATTGCCCTTTGCGTGAGCCACGCCTGGGGAGCCCCCGGCCACGGCCCGGCTTCTCAGGGGAGACTCATGGGGGAGGGGTAAAACCGGGGAAGGAGGAGCAGCCCCTGATCTCTGCCCACCTGGCGGCCTGCCCTCCAAGGCCACGGCTATTCTGTCCAGGGCAGCACCAAGTGTTGCCGTGTTGGCCTGGATAGCCAGGGTAAGGGCCCTCACATCCTGCCCAACGCCTGCTGATGTCGTCTGCAGTTCGTTTAGGCAGGTTGTGAAAGCCCGGGAGTGGGAGTCCAGGCTCCCCAGCGTATCCTTGATGGAGGACAGGCTCTCCTCCATCCGCACCAATGTCTGGCTGACCTGTCCCAGATGGCGGGTCTGGAGGAACTGGTCCCTTCTCAGAGTGGCGGGCAGGAGATCGGCCATCCCCCTGGTGGTCTGGGATGACATCCTGCCTCCAGATGATGCTTGTGGCCGGGGAGAAGGGGAGGCCCTTGTGAGGGGAGCCATGTTGGGGGAGGAGGGGGGGGGCTCCCCCTTAGGGAGGCCTGCCTGCTGCCAGCCAGAGGGGAAGAGTCCTCAAAAACCAAACATCCAGTGCCTGACATGGACTCCTCCTCCTCATGATTCTCCTCCTCCTCATGATTCTCCTGCTCCTCTTGAACCTCCTCCGTGGACTCCGGCCTTGTTGGGGGGGCCTCATTAGGCTGCTATCATGGGGTTGGTGCGGTCAGGCCAGATGGCCCTGCACCCTCCTGCACATCTGTGGATGATACAAAACATTCACAGGTTGGAGGATCCACACACTTGCCACATATTCCCTTTCACCCCCTCCCCCACACATGCTACACACCTGATATTAACAAAAAAAAACTTACCTGGCACCACGGGCTCCGGACTTGAGTCAAAGCCGGGCAGGCCCTCAACTTCATGCCGATGAAAGGTCAGGGCCACCGCACGCTCCTCCGCTGTCAGCCTAATACGGCATGGTGGGCCCCCTCCTGTGCCCCTGGCATGGGCATGCATTCTGGCCAGCTTCTGTTTGACCAGACGCCGGAGGTCATTGATTTTTTTGTCAATCCCAGACCGGGTCCGTGTCTCCCCCTGCCCCGCTGAATTGACCTGCTCAGTGATCCTATCCAAAATCTCCCTCCTCCTGGCCGGGGTGGTGTTGGCACTCTCTGGGCCGTGGAGGTAACGCCCATACTCGCTAATGGCCCGGGCAAGAATTTGTTTTTCCACAACTGTAAAATTCAGCTTTCGTTTTCTCTCTGTCATCCTTCCAAAAAAACTCACTCCCAGTCAACAAAATTCACTCACACAAACAAGCCCAACCAATCAAGCAAAAACACACACAAAGAGAGAAAACTAGTCAGCAATAAACAGTCACAAAAAAACAAAACAAAAATACAGCAGGAAAACAAACAAACACAAATATATCAATCAAACAAACAGTCTCTCAAACACTTATCAAAAACCACTTTCAAAAATCTACTAACAAACACTTGATCACACAGAACACTAATCTGACAACTACAAAACACACCGCAACGAACAACAGGACAAAAGCACTTGGTTAAATGGGAAGGGACAAAGGGATGTACTTTTGCAATGCAAGTGCGTTTGTGTGTGTCTATTTATGCTGTTTGCGTAGTTCACAACGTTGCCCTAGTCCATTTCCAATTTCACTGATTGCGCCGCTCCCGAGTTGTGAGCATGCGCACAGCGGAGCTGACATGGTATGCTTCAAGCGCGCATGCGCGAGCCGGCCGGCCCTTCATTTGCATGGGGTCACGGCTCATTTCAATGTAACACGCCCACGTCCTTCCCAATTTGTATTACTCCTCCTTACGCCTCTGAAAAAACGTTACGCATGCGTAATTTCCTGCGCAAAAGCTACGAGAATAGGGTGATTACGCGGCAAAATTGCGCAAGTCTAACGTAAAGGCGGTGCGCTACCCCGGTCCAATAATGCGCAGATGTACCTGAATCTGGGCCAATGTCTGCAAGGTAGACAGACATAATAGTGTAATGATTCTGTTAACAAACAAGTAAATACCTATTAAATTCCTTCATCTATATGACCTCCAGCGTTCTAGTTTCTGTTCTCTCATTCACTTCCTGGTTTGCATCACTTGTTCATGTAAGAACTACAATGAATTGTGGCACGCCCAGTAATTCACACCTCCTTGAAGTCTCTAACACGTAGAGAGCGTCCTGCCACACAGATGTAGTTCCCAGGAGGGGGCGAGCACGTCACTGACCACCGCAGTGAAGTCTTCCTTCACGGCGGTCAGTAAAATCAGACAAGCAGGAAGTGAACAGAACAGAGAAGAAATAGAGCAACTTCTGAGCAAAAACGAACAATGAGGAAGTGAAAAGAGGAATGTCTGCAGGTAAAGAATGCTTATTATGAAAAAAACAATCATCCCTTTAACAAGGGATGATGGCAACTACATGTCCAAATACATGATTCACCCAAATTTAGATAAAACGTTATTACCATATTTATTTACAAGTAGGAGGTATCATAAATCTACAGTAGAACTTGGTGTACAGTATTTTTCTTAAGAGAGTAGTAGTATCTTTTCAGTCTACATTTCTAAATTCTGGTGATTATAACCAGAATGAATGACCCATCTAACCTTATTGTCTGTCTGTAAAATGACTGTCACATGGAACTGCTGGAGAATCTTCCCTCTTCATTTCTATTCCTGCCTTTCATCAGCCAGCTTGTCATAAGCAGATGGCAGGAGGGGGCATGAGATGACCTGGTCACTCACTGGCTTGTCAGCATGCTGAGGCTGAAAGGGGAAGTGAAGTCAGTGAGTAAATCCACATGAGAAGGTTATTCACTCATGTGCCTCCCTGTAAGCAAGACACTTTCACTACTTTCTACAAATACATTGGGAAGTCTTATGTGGCTATACAATTATACGAGTGTATTACTTGCTCTACATTTCGAATGCTCATAGTCTCTGCAGTTTGAATGGCTTATTGGCAGAGAGTAAAACACTGTCACTAATTATTACATTATTTCTCTCATGGGATTCTAAGAGATGACTATATCTGAAAAACAGCTATGTCCCTGCTAGGGCATGTTTTCCAACACTTCTCACTTTCTGTTAATAATTAAAGACTATTTCAAAAATACAAGTGAAATTAAAGTGGATCTTTTTCCTTTATTCTGAAATGTTGGGTTGGTCTCTACATCTGCCTTGGTTCAGTTTTTCTTTTTCTCCATACTTTGACAGATAGGTCTGATGATTATTTTTATGTATATTCTACAGTCTTGCATATAGGTTGATTTAACATTGTTTTTCATTATTCATTATTACTTTTTTCATTGACTTATTGGGGCTTGGTTTTGTGTTTCTTAAACTGTCATTTGTGCAGTGATACTTATACACATTCTGACATTTGCATTCAAATTTTTTATCAATAAGGATGCTATATACAATTTCTCTATGACTAGATTTGATGACACCACTTTTTTTTGTCTCATGTTACTAATACAAATCCTAATAGTGTATACATGGCGTACATAAGGGCTTGTTCAGATGGGTCCTGGCACCTAAACTGCGTGCCAAAGGCCTTTGTTTCTGCATCTGAATCAGCCAGCAGCACATGAAAGTGGATGCAGACCCAGTGGTTGCACTTTAAAATTTAACAGTCGTGCAGAAGCATGGCCCAGATGTAGAGTGTGCCTTCTATAATGTGCACCTGATCCTGCATGGCTGTCAAATTTGGCATGTGGCTGTCTTCATGCATCCACTGCATCCACCTCTATTGGCTGACTGCAAGCAGCTGGGAGTGGATGCAGATGCCAAAACAAAGGCCTCATGCACACAGTATGGTTGGAAGCCTCTGTCTGAATAAGGCCTAATTCTAATCATTTGTCCCCTATACATCTTAGCCATTGTCTGACTGAGATACCTGGGGCCCACCAGAGAAAATCTGAATAAGGGCCCACACGCAATCAGTACACATAGCACATCACAGCAGGAAGTAGGTGCTTCTTACTGTGAGTGGGCATGTGTTGCCAAAAAAAGGAGTTCTGATTTCTTGGCCGACTAAGGTATAAGCCAGTCCATCCATTTTGCAGTGCACATTAATGCCAAAAATAGTGTGCTTTTCAACACACGATTAGGTGTGAACTTAGCCTTGATCGCTTTGTGCCTGCTCCCCTTTTCACAAGTTATGTTGATGTATAGGGATGAGCCGAACACCCCCGGTTCGGTTTGCAGGAGAACATGCGAACAGGCAAAAGATTTGTTCGAACACGCGAACACAATTAAAGTCTATGGGACACGATCATGAAAAATCAAAAGTGCTAATTTTTAAGATTAATATGCAAGTTATTGTCATAAAAATGGCCGTTTTTTCAGGAGCAGTGATTTTAATAATGCTTAAAGTGAAAGAATAAAAGTGAAATATTCCTTTAAATTTTGTACCTGGGGGGGGGTGTCTATAGTATGCCTATAGCACATGTTACCCGTGTTTATAACAGTCTCTGCACAAAATTACATTTGTAAAGGAAAAAAAGTAATTTAAAACTACTTGTGGCTATAATGAAGTTAAAGAATTGTCTGGTATGGATTTTAAGGGGAACCCTGCGACAAAATAAAAAAAAATGGTGCGGGATTCCCCCTAAAAATCAATACCAGACCCTTATCGGAGCACGTAACCTGGCAGGCCACATGCCCTCAACATGGGGAGGATGTCACCATGTTGATGAGGACAAGGGCCTCATCCCCACAACCCTTGCTAGGTGGTTGTGGGGGTCTGTGGGTGGGGGCTTATCAGGATCTGGAAGCTCCCTTTAACAAAGGGGACCTCCAGATCCCGCCCCCTATGTGAATTGGTAAGGGGTATATTCAGTCCCGGACTGGGACAAAAAATAGGCCCGGGCATTTTAGACTGAGCAGCCCAGGGGGGGGGGGCGTGGCGGGGGTTAATGACGGGATGTGGGGTGAGATAAAGAAATATAGATAGACAGAGAGAGAAAGAAAGAAAGATATATACAAAGAAAGATAGATAGAGAGATAAAGATAGAAAGAAGGGAAGATAGATAGATAGATAGATAGATAGATAGATAGATAGATAGATAGATAGATAGATAGATAGACAGATAGACAGATAGACAGATAGACAGATAGATAGATAGATAGATAGATAGATAGATAGATAGATAGATAGATAGATAGATAGATAGATAGATAGATAGATAGATAGATAGATAGGAAGGAAGATAGATAAAGAAAACATATAGATAAAGATAGAAAGAAAGAAGGGAAGGAAGGAAGATAGATAGACAGATATAGATAGATAGATAGATAGATAGATAGATAGATAGATAGATAGATAGATAGATAGATAGATAGATAGATAGATAGATAGATAGATAAAAAAAGAAAAAGAACGATAGTAAAAGATAGAAAGAAAGTAGCGAACAAAGGAAGATATATAGAATGAAAAGAAGGAAGATAGATAAAGAAAGAAAGATAGTTAAATATAGAAAGAAACAAGATAAGAAAAAGAAAGATAGATAAAGATAGAAAGAAAGAAGAGAAGGATGGGAGATAGATAAAGAAATAAAGATAGATACATATAGAGAAGGGAAGAAAGGGAGATAGATAGAAAGGAAGGAAGATATATAAAGAAAGAAAGATAGATAAAGATAGAAAGAAAGAAGGGAAGGAAGGAAGATGGATAAAGAAGAAAGATAAAGAAAGAAAGAAGTGAAGATAGATAGATAGATAGATAGATAGATATATAGATAGATAAAGAAGGGAATGAAGGAAGATAGATAGATAGATAGATAAAGAAAGATAACTAAAGATAAATAGATAGATAGACAGTGACGGTGCGTCTATAGAGGGCACCGGACCACCGCCCCCTCTGGCTCAGCCACAACAATGGGCACAGTGGCAATAATAGATAGTGAGAGAAATGGGGTAGTGGCGCTACCTAAAAACGCATTTAGAACCATATGTGCTCAAACAATAGAACAGTATAAAAATGTATGTCGAGTACAGTATGGGGCGTGAGTTCAGTCTATGACTAGATGTGCCTCAAACAGGCTACGTAGCAGTATGTCGTGGTGTAATATGCCCAATGGGGCTGGTAGTGGAACAGGCGAGAGACTGAGAGCCTAGCCTCTATCGCCTGTGATCCCACTAGATATGTATAGTAGGTGTGTGGGGTTTAAAGATACACCCAAAAATAAATGTCAGAACCCAAGATTATATGACAATCACCATACATTAGTACCACACTGGATATGCATAAATACAATATCACAACTCAGCACAATATTAATGGTGGTAGTAATAGTCCGATTAAATTGATGTGATAAATAAAGCAGATAAACCAGAGGGCTGCACAGTAAAGTCTCTCATATACAAGTCATATGCAATGATAATATAAATGAAGGGGGGAGTGTATAGGTCTTGCTGTGAAGGGGTTGCTTCTAGGTGCCAAACAGCCAACGAGGTGGTCCCGGTGCTCCCCTCAGGGTTCCCCACTCACCAGATGGCCAACCCCACCAGGGGTCACAGGCATAGATCACAGAATCCTCCGATCACAGCTGATGTTCACTCCTCCCAAGGCTATAATCCTCCAGTAGTGGTCCGACCGGTTCACTCCTTATGTATGGGTGTAGGGGGTTCCTCCGTTCCTCAGAGGGAAAGATAACAAAGGCTCCGATGGTGCAGTAGGTTTTATGTAAAAACACTTGATTTATTAAGACCTGTGTGCCACAATGCCACACACTGACATGGGGCAACTGCAGGCCAAGGTAAACAGGAGCTACAAAGCTCTCCAATTAAAACATTAGCAGAAAAATGGCCAAAAAGTAAAATCAAATCAAACCAAAAACAAAGTCAAGCAATCTGACAGCCCGATTTGAGTATCACACTCTGTGGGCTCTGCGGGTATGCGCGTGTATGTGATGGTGTTCAGCGTGCGTTTCAGCTGCGCTCCACCAGACGCTGACCCGGAAGTGACGTATGATAGATAGATAGATAGATAGATAGATAGATAGATAGATAGATAGATAGATAGATAGATAGATAGATAGGAAGGAAGATAGATAAAGAAAAAATATAGATAAAGATAGAAAGAAAGAAGGGAAGGAAGGAAGATAGATAGACAGATATATATAGATAGATAGATAGATAGATAGATAGATAGATAGATAGATAGATAGATAGATAGATAGATAAAAAAAGAACGATAGTAAAAGATAGAAAGAAAGTAGCGAACAAAGGAAGATATATAGAATGAAAAGAAGGAAGATAGATAAAGAAAGAAAGATAGTTAAATATAGAAAGAAACAAGATAAGAAAAAGAAAGATAGATAAAGATAGAAAGAAAGAAGAGAAGGATGGGAGATAGATAAAGAAATAAAGATAGATACATATAGAGAAGGGAAGAAAGGGAGATAGATAGAAAGGAAGGAAGATATATAAAGAAAGAAAGATAGATAAAGATAGAAAGAAAGAAGGGAAGGAAGGAAGATGGATAAAGAAGAAAGATAAAGAAAGAAAGAAGTGAAGATAGATAGATAGATAGATAGATAGATAGATAGATAGATAGATAAAGAAGGGAATGAAGGAAGATAGATAGATAGATAAAGAAAGATAACTAAAGATAAATAGATAGATAGACAGTGACGGTGCGTCTATAGAGGGCACCGGACCACCGCCCCCTCTGTCTCAGCCACAACAATGGGCACAGTGGCAATAATGTGGGCACAGTGGCATCAATGGGCACAGTGGCGACAATTAAAGGGCACAGTGGCTGTGTTTGATGGCATGGAACAGTGGTGACAATTTATGGCACAGTGACTGCATTTGAAGGCATGGCTCTGTGGTGACAATTGATGGCACAATGGCTGTGTTTGATGGCATGGCACAGTGGTGACAATTGATGGCAGAGTGACTGCGTTTGATGGCATGGCACAGTGGCTGCATTTGATAGCATGGCACAGTGACTGCATTTGATGGCATGGCACAGTGGTGACAATTGATGGCACAGTGGCTGCGTTTGATGGCATGGCACAGTGGCTGCGTTTGATGGCATGGCACAGTGACTGCGTTTGATGGCATGGCACAGTGGTGACAATTGATGGCACAGTGGCTGCGTTTGATGGCATGGTACAGTGGCTGCGTTTGATGGCATGGCACAGTGGTGACAATTGATGGCACAGTGGCTGCGTTTGATGGCATGGCACAGTGGCTGCGTTTGATGGCATGGCACAATGACTGCGTTTGATGGCATGGCACAGTGGTGACAATTGATGGCACAGTGGCTGCGTTTGATGGCATTACACAGTGGCTGCGTTTGATGGCATGGTACAGTGGTGAGTATTGATGGCACAGTGGCTGCGTTTGTTGGCATGGCACAGTGGTGACGATTGATGGCACAGTGGCTGCGTTTGATGGCATGGCACAGTGGTGACAATTGATGGCACAGTGACTGCGTTTGATGGCATGGCACAGTGGCTGCATTTGATGACATGGCACAGTGACTGCATTTGATGGCATGGCACAGTGGTGACAATTGATGGCACAGTGGCTGCATTTGATGGCACAGTGGCTGCGATTGATGGCATGGCACAGCGGCTGCGTTTGATGGCATGGCACAGTGGCTGCGTTTGATGGCATGGCACAATGACTGCATTTGATGGCATGGCAAAGTGGTGACAATTGATTGCACAGTGGCTGCGTTTGATGGCATGGTACAGTGACTGCGTTTGATGGCAATAAATAAATAAAAAGATTCCAGCGATGTAATCCATTCTCGATCTCCAGCAATGTAATCCATTCTCGAGCGAGGATATGACACACATGATCTTGCCTCCATGGGAGGCACCTGACGAATGATGCGCTCCAGCCTAACAGCTCCAATATAGCTGAGGGCAGGGTCACCCATCACGTGACCCCGTCCCCTTCTGACACAGGGGGAAATGCCAGGGTAACCCAGTGACGTGCACAAGTGACCCCGCCCCCTCTGATGCAGGTTTTCCATTGCATCAGAGGGGGACGGGCTCACCCTTACAGGTCACTGGTTAACCCTGGCCTTTCCCCCTGCATCAGCGGAAGGCGGGGTCACCCACGCATCTCACTGGTGGCCCCGCCCTCAGCTATAAAAAGCTGTCAAATTATGGAGGCGGTATAATTCATAGCAGCAGGATTGAGTCAGCTTTTTTTTTTCTCCGCATCACTCGAGAATAGATTACATCATTGGAATTATTTATTTATTTATTTCTTTTTAATAAAGGACTTGTCCCAAGCTGAGAGATGCAGTGGGCGAGGCTGAGATTTCCCTGCTGATGTCAGTCTGGAAGGAAGGAGGAGGGGAGGAGAAGAGCAGGACAGAGCTGGCTGGTAATGCGATAGCAATCTCGGCTCTTAAATTAGGTATATACAGCATTTATATTGAGGCTTGGTTCATACCTATGAAATTTGAATGCATGTTTCTCCGCATCTAATTTGCATTGCTGGAGAATGTGACTCTCTCTCTATATAGTCGGTTGACATATCTCCTCAGCGGGTCCGGTGCGGTGTGAAGGAAAACCGTGTGCTTTTTTGGTGCTTTTCAGGTTCGATTTCAGCCCAAAATTCGGGCTGGAATCGGACCCGAAACGGTAAACCAGCACGTACCGGAACCCAGCTGTGCGACAGATGCGGCGACAATGTGAACCGAGCCTTATAAATCATTCACAGAGGGGGACACTGAAATAGGAGGCAGTGCTGGTGGTGTATACAGGTTAATGTTATGAGAGCAGCAGGAGGGGAAGGGACGGCTCACACACACAGACAGAGAGAGGAGGGGAGGGGAGAGGAGGACACAGGAGCAGAGAGGAGAGCAGATAGCAGACTGCTGATGTCAGAGGCATGTAAACTGACCACGTCAGTTGGTCTCAGCAGCCATGATACATCGTGGTCATTTTACAGAGGGGTGGGCAGAATCCGCCAGGTTGACACACAAATGACACACGAGCAGGATTGGGTTAACAAACACTATAACTAAAATAGCATTATTTTGAAATGGTACTCTAAGAACGCACACGGTCTTTGATTTCAGAAACATGTTTACAGTTCGAATTCAACTGGAATTCAATGTAAAATTTTATTGAATTTTGTTTCGTTATTTGTTTATACTGTAATCAGGGTATTCAGATATATCTGAATCTCTGAATAGTGAAAAATTGGTCAGAATATTTATTCGAAATTAAACAAACTGCACATGTTTAATGCTTTGAACACTGCAGAAATATTGGCATAGGTCTCTAACATTAGTTACCTTTCTTGGTCCAATGTACAATAATTCCCTTATAATAATTCTTCAAGATTGTATGGTATATTATGGGATGTATTTAAAGCTGCCATAAGGGGACGATATATAAGTAATATTGTTGCAAATCGCAAACAAGCTTGAGCCAAATAGTGAATAGAGCCAATAACATCCCTTTAACACAACCTAGGACTATGTTGTTCTATAAACCATAGCAGTGCCTTACCCTGCAATGGTGTAAACATTTTTTTTTTTATATACCCAAGGTTCTCATCCAGGTGGATGGGAAATATAGATTTCTTTTGGTGGCGCTATAAACAAATTAAGAGCAACAATTAAAAACAAATAACAATGTTTTTTTTTACTGTTTGCTATAATAAATATACCAAAAAAAGAAAAATAATAATTTCTTTATCAGTTTAAGCCAATATGTATTCTTCTACATATTTTTGGTATAAAAAAAAAAAAATTGCAATAAGCGTATATTGTTTGGTTTGCACAGAAGTTATAGCATCTACAAAATAGGGGATATATTTATGGCATTTTTTTTAAATATATATTTTTTACTAGTAATTGCGAGGATCAGCCATTTTTAGCAAGGCTGCGACATTGCGGCGGACAAATCGGACACTTTTGACACTTTTTTGGGACCATTGACATTTATACAGCGAACATAGCTAAAAATAGACACTGATTACTGTATAAATGTCACTGGCATGGAATGGGTTAACACTAGGGGTCGATCAAGGGGTTAAGTGTTTCCCAGGGAGGTGTTTCTAATTGTGGGGGAGTGGACTGACAAGGAGTAGAGAGAATTTTCTGTTCCTGATCACTAGGAACATCAGATCTCTCTCTACTTCCCTGACAGAACGGGGATCTGTCTGCTTACATTGACAGATCCCCGTTCTGGCTCTCTAAGGAGCGATCGTGGGTTGCCCACTATAGCCCTTAAAGGAGTTGTAAATAAAAAAAAAAGTTTTTTGCTGAAATGACTGTTTACAGGGTATAGAGACATAATAGTTAACTGATTCCTTCAATCATATAATGTACCTGCAGTTTCTAGTTTTGTTTTTGAATGTTGTTTCCTGCCTGTGCCGTACAATGCCACAGAGCCAATACAGGGCAGTGACGGTTTGGAAAACGAAACTGATTGGTGCTAAGGGGTTTTAGACACACAGTAATCACACCTCCTTGATTAGTGACCACAGAGAGAAAGCTCCCAGTACTGCGGTCATCAGGAAACAGACAACCAGGAAGTGTGGAGATCAGAGAAAAATTATAGCAACTTGAGAGCAAAAACGAACAATGAGGACATGAAAACAGCACTGCATTAAGGTAAAGAAAGCTATTAAGATAAAAAAAAATGTTTCCTTTACAAGCCCTTTAACAGCTATGGCCATTCACGCAGGAGAGCTAGCCTGCTCCCGTATAACGATGGCGGCTGGTCGGCAAGTAGTTAGGGAACAGAAGAAAGCCAGTGCAGCAAGGAGCTGCTAGTTCAATGTACTGAGTTTGTGTGAGAAGACTGTGTCAAGGATGCAGACAAGGGACTGAAGTATGAGGCCAGAGGAGCAGCACTGCAAATGCAAGCCAGGAGGCTAATCAACAGTTGTTTTGCAGCAGAGAAATGCTGAAATCCCAGTGAAGGAAACCCATATGATTTCATTAACTTTGTTTTAATAAATGTAGGCAAGAAAAGCCCTAAAGGCAAAATTTAAGGTAATGGCTGTGTCCTGAGCTACTTTAATACCAGGCACTTTCCACCCTTCCTGCCCAAGCCAATTTTCAGCTTCCAGTGCTGTCAGTTTTTAGATGAAAATTGCGTGGTCATTCTCAACTGTACCAAAAAAAAAAAGTATAATTTTGTTCCCACAAACAGAGATTTCTTTTGGTGGTATTTGATCACCTCTGCATGTTTTTTTTTTGCTAAACAAATAAAAAAAGACCGAAAATTGAGAAAAAAATATTGTTTCTTTGTTTCTGTTATAAAATGTTGTAAGTAAGTATGTTTTCTCCTTCACTGATGGGGGCTGATAAGGCAGCAGCGATGAGGTGGCACTGATGATGATGATGGGCACTGATAGTCAGCACTGATAGTCAGCACTTATGGGCAGTACAGGTCGGCACTGATAGGCGGCACTGGTATGCAGAAGTGATGGGCATTGATAGGAGGCACTGATGGGCACTACAGTGCTACACTGATAGGCATTTATGGGTGACACTGATAGGTGGCACAGATGGGCACTAATAGGTGGCACTGATGAACACTGATGGGTGGCACTGATGGACATCACTGATGTCACTGGCACTGGCTGACATTGCTGATGGTCACTGATTGACTTCTGTCTGGGCACTGATTGTCATCCCTGGTGGTCCAAGGTGGCATACCTGGTTGCCATTTGTTGTTGGCATTCCTGGTGGTCCAGTGTGGACATCCTTGGTGGCTCTGTGCTGATAATCAATCAGTGCAGACCCCCTGTCAGGAAAGCTGCTGATCAGCTCTCCTGCACGACCCATGGACGCACACCGGTTGTTGTCCTGAAAGTCAGGATAACTGAACCACCAACTGTCCTTCATTCTGATATAGGCCGGGCAGGAAGTGGTTAATGTGCTACTATTTAAAGCTGGCTCTCACAACGAAGGAGAATCGTGTCTTCTGGTACTGTTAGACCTAAGCGCAGCTTTTGATACTGTAAACCACAAATGATTGCTGACTCGCCTAGCTGAAGTAGCCAGAGTCGCAAACTCGGATTTACCCTGGTTCTCCTCCTTTTTGGAAAACCGATCTGAAATAGTGAAACTAGGTCCTTTCACTGAAAAACGCAGTGTCATGCGGAGTCCCTCAGGGATCCCCCTTGTCGCCCGTACTATTCAATATCTATCTCCGCCCTCTTTTCTAAATCGTCAGTAACCAGAAGTTACTCTACCACTCCTACACGGATGACACCCAACTCTACTTTCGCATCAGCAACAAAAAGGATCATTATCTCGGACTAGAGAAATGCCTTACTTTGATAGAAAAATGGATGACGGAGAGTTACCTTAAACTCAATGGTTTTAAAACAGAACTTCTTCTGTTCCATGCCAACTGAAAGAGACTTCCCACAACAACATGGACACCCCCGCCCATTCTGGGACAAACCATCGTCCCTAGCACCAAAGTCAAAAGTCTTGGAGTCACTTTTGACTCCAACATGACAATGGATGCACAAATAAGTTCAGTAGTCAGCGGATCCCACCATCTGCTACATCTGCTATGTAGACTCCTCCCCTTTATCCCAAAAGCAGACACTGCAGTCGTGGTGGGAACAATAATCAACTCCAGACTCGACTATGCAAACGCCCTTTACATCAGACTCCCAAAGTACAAGTCATTCAAAATACGGCGGCACGACTTGTGACTGGGAAAAAACCCTTAGAATCAATCTCGCCCTCCCTGAGATCCCTTCACTGGTTGCCAGTAAAAGACAGAATTACGTTTAAGGCACTTTGTCTGACACATAAGTGTGTTCAAGGAAGTGCCCCCCAATATCTATGCGAAAAATTAAAAAGTCACAACCCCCATCGCGTTCTCCGTTCCACTAACCAAAAACTACTCCAGATACCCAAGGCCAGATACAAGTCCAAAGAAGAACGAAGGTTTGCAGTCCAAGGACCTAGACTGTGGAACGCACTACCAACCCTCATCCGAATGGAAGTTAATCAACAGGCCTTCAGGAATAAACTTAAAACCCATCCATTCTGAAGGCAAAACGGTTGGGATGAGGAAAAGAGTGAATGAGAGAGATTATAGAGTATGGGTTATTTACGAAAGGCAAATCCATAATAAATAAACAGGATGAGATGGAGACGCGTGTGTTCCGATGGCCCCAGTACTCAGGCATCCAAACATCCAATCAAAGAGAAAAAAAATCTGGCACCACGATGTCTCAAAAATAAAACGTGTATGATTTAATTATTATAACCTACTGTATGTAAGAGTCTGAAACGCATCACAAACTACTGTAATTGATTTATTTTATTGGATGGATTAAATAAAATCGTACATGTTTTATTTTTGAGACATCGTGGTGCCGTGTTTTATTTATTTTTCTCTTTCATTGGATATATATGTTTATGTTTGTGTTGTTTTTTTGGCACAGTGTTTGTTGCTAGTTTCTATGCAAGAGTATTAAAACATTTAAAATATAAAAACATAAATTCTCAGCACCAATATCGGTATCCCCAGGCTGGCATTCCCCTAATGAAGTATTTAACATTTTGGAAAGTTCTATGATACAATAAGTGGACAAAAGACCACTTAGAAATAAAAAGAGACCGATTGGGGACACCAAACAATGTTTTGTTTGTTGTCAGTCTATTTTTCTCTCTTATAATGTTTCATGACTTGGTCTTGGTCTATCAGATTCCAGGTGTTTTGTTTGTCTTACACTTTAAGTTTCTGGATAATTGAATTCCCATCATGGTAGGCAGCATATAAGTGTCTTTTCGGCTAAGGTCTTATAGATTTTTTTTACCATCTGTCACCTTCTCTTTAGTCTGAATAGTGGTAATGCCATTATATTTTTTTGCTTCACTGGTGTCAGGTGACCCAGTCACGTTCTGCCATTACATTTCAATAGCCTGCAGGCATCCAGTCTTTCTGCTTGGAAAAATACCAGGCTTCCAGCAACTGAAGATGTGAGGCTAGCCAGATCTAGAGAAAATACTTTTGTTTGTATTTTCCTGTGGATATCTACTACTGACTCCAATATTTTGTTAACACAAATTTCCTGAGAAAGAACAAAAACACTTCCTTAGTTCTCCAAAAAAGGGCAGCAACCGGTAACCCCTTAATTGCAGCAAGTGTTTGAAGTGCCAGATAACGTCAGCACCATTTTTGATTCAGATGACCTTTTTAAAGCTGACATGAATTCATTTCCCAGAGAGACCTCGCTGTTGGTCAAGTGCATGAGTGTGAGCGAATATTGTACTTTTAAAGAGACTTCGGTTTAAATTTGGTAATAAATGAAAACTAAATGTATTTTTCCAAAATTCTGTTTCCTAACACATCACAAATTTGTCAAGGTGTGTGTAAAAAAAATAAAAGTTTAAATTTAACCGCTTAAGACCCAGACCATTATGCAGGTAAAGGACCTGGCCCCTTTTTGCGATTCAGCGCTGCGTCGCTTTAACTGACAATTGCGCGGTTATGCAACATGGCTCCCAAACAAAATTGGCATCCTTTATTTCCCACAAATAGAGCTTTCTTTTGGTGGTATTTGATCACCTCTGCGTCTTTATTTTTTGCGCTATAAACAAAAATAGAGTGACAAGTAATGGCTGCGATCAGTGATTTTTTTGTAACTGCGACATTAATGCGGACACATCGGACACTTTTGACACACGTTTGGGACCATTGTCATTTTCACAGCGAAAAGTGCTATAAAAATGCACTGATTACTGTTAAAATGCCAATGGCAGGGAAGGGGTTAACCACTAGGGGGCGCTAAAGGGGTTAAGTGTGTCCTTTTGTGTGTTTCTTACTGTAGGGGGGCATGGTTGGATGTGTGACGACACTGTTGGTCATTCCCTATGACAGGGAACAGACAATCAGTGACAAGCCACAGAGAAGAACGGGGGAGGTGTGTTTACACCCACCTCTCCCTGTTCTTCAGCTCCTGTAAACGATCGCAGGACACAGGCGGCCATCGGGTCACAGATCTTCGTACCAGGTCACGAACGAACCACGACTGGGCACTTAAAGGGCAACGTACCTGTAGGTGATTCTGCCAACGTATATCAGCGTGAGGCGGTCCTTAAGTGGTTAAACAGAGCTAACTTGCCTGAGCTTTGATACTTAATATTTGTCCATCTGCTTTCCAATGAAAAACATCATACCATTTACCAACAATGAAGGGTATTTAGCACTAGTCAAAATAAAATTGTTTAAGAAAAAACATTGTCACTCTGAAGTAAAGTGGCCTTTTATGTTACATCTATGTTTTAATTGCTATAATCACCCCAAGTTCAACCTAAGCCTCTTTATTACAAATTACATGGAAATTTCCTAAAATACAGTAAAACCTTGGTTTGAGAGCGTTTTGCAAGACAAGCAACATTTTTTAATAAATGTTGCTTGATATACAAGTGACGTCTTGATATAAGAGTACTGTCATGTCACAATGGTGATTTGATATACTGTCTCCTCTCTAATGGGGTGCATCCACTCAAGTTAAATAAATTGTGATGACCTTCTCCCTGAGCTACATTCATTTTGCCATTCTCTTCCATGCATGTGTAATAAGGACCAGACACTGTTTGCAGCTGAATAAAATACCTTCTCCTGAAGTTTGCGTTTCAGTAACAAAAATGATTTGTGGTTGATTTACTAACGGTAAATAGACGGTGCATTTTTTTAGGGAATTAGTACATGAGGTCAGGGCTTTTTTTCAGTGGGAACTTGGGGGAACTCAGTTCCACCACCTTTGGCTCAGACCCTTTGGTGCCCGCTCACCACAATCACTTGTAAACACAGAAGTCTGGTTTCTGTGTTTACAAGTGACAGCTCTGCACTCTGTGTGTAACAACCCTAAACTCTGCACTCTGTATGTAAAGCAATCCTGGTATTTAATGCCCCTCTAAGACCCTTCTACTGTTTGTGAAATCTGAACGGGGTCGTGGTTGAGTTCCTGCACCTATTTTCTAAGAAAAAAAAGCTCTGAATGAGGTAAAGCTTCACTTTAAAAAGAATACCCAATCACATGTTAAGAAAAAAAAAAAAACATGATTGAAGTCAGCAGAGATCTCCCTCCTTTACTAAGCTCTGGCTCTGGAGCGACTGTACTTGCAAAAGTGCACATTCTATTGCCTTAATGCACTTCATGCATTAAGGTAAAAAACTTTCTGTGCTGTAGTAGCCCCCAGACCCCCCTTTTTCTTACCTGAGTCCATCCGATCCAGCAATGTGCATGAGCACATCAGCTCACTCCTCTGTCTCCCACGACTGCCTCCCACTGCTGTCAATCAAATACAGTGACATGTGAGTGGAGGCGGGTCCAAGTACCTCTGTCTGCAACAATGCACACAGCAATGGGACTTAGGAGTGAGCAGGGAATTCCCCAGGGAATTTCAGCGTTTTTGATTTCATTACATTATTGAATAATTTTTATTATAATTACATTATTATTTGTTATAATTATTTATAGTTATTTATTATATTATAATTGATGATTTTGTGCCGCAAACCAGGAAGTGAATGAGAGAACAGAAACTAGAATGCTGGAGATTATATAGATGAAGGAATTTAATAGGTAGTTACTCATTTTTTAACAGAATCATTACACTATTCTGCCTGTCTACCTTGCAGACATTAATTTTAGGCAAAACAATGTTTTCCTTTACAACTCCTTTAAATGTAGTGGCTGCTTTAGTTTCCTTTTATAAGAGTTTTTTTTAAACTTTATTTTCACCCAGTAATCTGGTCAATAACACACTTCTTGTCTTGGAGTCTCTAGATGGAGCCACGGTTAAACAGAAGCATTGCCAATCTGGGCAGAGGGCAATGTTGGATCCATGAGAAGATTTTGATGGACTTGATGGATGAATAAATGAAAGCCCAACTAAAGCTAACACTTTTTAAACCATCACAGCAACAGTTTTTTTTTTTCCTTTCAGGATTAAAATTGTATACAGTATAAACAAATAAAAGCTGATCATTGTAAGCACTCTTGTCAGTCAGTTAAATGGTTTGTCTCAACACCCTAACTGCCAGTTAGCTAGACAAATTGGTCTGTTAAAGGAAGTTACAAACTTACCGGTAGGATTAATAGGTGAAAATAAGGGTAAAAAGCATGAAAAAAGATAATTAATACAAGCAACACATCTACGTATTGGTAAGCTGCAATATAATACATTTTTGTTTTGGGTTTAATATCACTTAGCAAAACTACAATATCTATTTATTTATATGAGGAAAAAAAAAATATTCTACGTAATTCTAATATCCAGATGCTCTACCAACCTCTGGCTGAGGTTACATCCCAGTCTCTCCACACACCACAGCCACCAGCAGAGGAATGGAAAGTGACCCCTGGCAGGAAGGACTTGTGTAGCCAGCTCAGTAGATTGCTTTAAAAAGGGCCTGGATTCTTTCCTAAATACACATAATATAACTGAGTACTAAGTTCTGTAGGTAAAGTTGATCCGGGGTAAATCCGATTGCCTCTCGGGGGATCAGGAAGGAATTTTTTCCCCTCCGGTAGCAAATTGGATCATCGCTCTGCTGTTTTTTTTTGCCTTCCTCTGGATCAACTGTGGGTATGGAGTTGGGTGTATGGGATGTACTGTGTTTTTTTTTTTTTGTGGTTGGACTGGATGGACTTGTGTCTTTTTTCAACCTGACTAACTATGTAACTATGTAACTATGTCAATGACATTGGGCTTGCATCAATGGCATCATGTGTTTAGGTTCAGTTTCAGTTGACATACATTTTAGGTGTTTCTGAGATCAATCATGGTTCAATGATATGAACATTTGACCTGCTTTTGACTTTTAAAGCTGCATTAACCTACTACATGCTGCGTTTGCAATACCATCAACTTTTTTGGGAAGAGAAGCATTTATGATGCAAACAAAAACCCATTTCCACAGACCATAAAGATGCAGGGAGTTTTGGGGTGGTGTATCCCATGCGTTTCCTAGCTTACAACACTGTCTATTACACCATATGAATTATAATATATAAAATAGTATTTTTTTAATATAGCTTAGGGAACCTAACATTAATGATTTATCTTTATAGGGTCTGATCCCAGTGGGGATAATGACTAATATTTTTTTAACCACTTACCATCCGGCCTATAGCAGAATGATGGCTGAGCAGTAGTTCAGTTATCCTGACTGGGCGTCATATGATGTCCAGCAGGATATCATGATGGTGCACGCCCTCGGCGGTGTGCAGCATGGTGATCAGTTGGTTCTGTGTGTCACTCTGACACACCGGATCTCCGACCGCAGTAAGGAGCCCCTGACGGAGGCTTCTTACCACGTGATCAGCTGTGACCAATCACAGCTGATCACAGCGTAAATCGGGAACTGCTATTAAATGGCTTTCCTCAGTTTGCGCTAACAGAAAGAGCCGATGGGCGGCTCTCCCTGTCAGAGGGGGAGTCTGGGCTCATCATCAGCACATTGATTATCAGGTTCAGCCCCCGTGCCACAACAATGCCAATCAGTGTCCATCAGCTGCCAGTCAGTGCCCATCAGGAATGCCTGTCAGTGCCCATAACAGTGGCAATCAGTGCCCACCACAGTGCCAATCAGTGCCTATCACAGTGCCAATCAGTGCCCATCAGTAACACCTGTCAGTACCTCATCAGTGCTGCCCATCAGTGCCATCAATTAGTTTCCATCCGTGCCACCTTTCAGTGCCAATCAGTGCTGCCTGTCAGTGCCACCTATCAGTGCTGCCTATTAGTGCCCATCAGTGCTGCATATCAGTGCCACCTATTGTGCCCATTGGTGCTGCATATCAGTGCCGCCTATCAGTGCACATCAATTCTACATATCATTGCCTTCTCATCAGTGCTCATCAGTGCTGCCTCATCAGTGCCCATCAGTGAAGGAGAAAATACAATTTTATAACAGAAACTATGAAAAGCTTATTTTTTTTCAAAAATGTCAGTCTTTTTTAGTTTGTTTAGCAAAAAATAAAAACCCCACTGGTAATAAAATACCACCAAAAGAAAGCTCTATTTGTGGGAAGAAAATTATAAAAATGTAGTTTCGGTACATTGTTGCATGACTGTGCAATTGTTAGTTACAGTGCGACAGACTGAAAATTGTCCCAGGCAGGAAGGGGTGAAAGTGAAAGAGTCTGGTATTGAAGTGATTAAACATAAAGAGAAAATGACACACTTTTTCTTCATTTTAAGAAGAGTTCTACCTAAAGCGAGGTTCCACCCACAATTTTTTTTTTTTTTAGTCAGCAGCTACAAACACTGTAAGTGCTGACTTTTAATAAGGACACTTACCTGTCTTAGGTGCCCATGATGTGGGCCCCCCTGAGGCCAATCTCTCGTTTCGGTCAGGTCCCGGCGCCACCATCCTTACAGAGGGAAGCAGGCAATGGAGCCTTGCAGCTTCACTGCCCGTTTCCTACTGCGCATGTGCGAGTCTCACAGCGCTTTTGTGAATGGCTGCCTTCTGGGATACACTCAGTTTCCAGAAGGTAGCGCCCCCATTCCCCAGAAGATAACACGGAGAGGACGAGGAAGAAGACCTGATGCGGTATGGGAAGAGGCAGATTAGTAACTCCCACAAAGCAACTGTCATTTCTTTTTTTTTTTCTTTTTTTACAGGATTTTGGTGTATTTTTTTTTTTTTTTGAGTGGACCTCCACTTTAAAATGAAGAGAAAATGTGCATGCAGTAATTAAAAAAAAAAAGGCAATATGTACGGTAATCTCCTTTTTCATATTTTTATTATTGTTGTAAATATACACCCCCTTATACTGTTTATGACAAACAGTTTGACTCAACGATTTGCTTTTGAATGGAATCCGACTGGTGTGTGCTTTGTTTACCAGCTTTAAACAATTGAACAGCTCTTCAAAGAACAATTATCCGGTTTATGTCAACAAAATTATACTCTGCTCTCTCAGTACATAATATTTAACCAATAACAAAACATTATTTTATTGATTCCAATAAATTTCACAATTGCTTAAAAACATAATCACAAAAAGAGGAAATAATACTGAAAAATGCAGAATATATGTATATAATATATATTTATATTTATATATTTATACTGTAATGTTATTGTCCTAATAAACATTACTTTCTGGGCCTCTTTCCTAGGGTCCACTGAATGTATCATTATATTTCAAAAGTTCTAGTGGAATAGGGCCAATCAAACATGATTTGTATAGTTAAAGCTTTTTCCAACTATTAAAACCAGGGAGTAAATAGATATCGCTGTAAAAAAAAAAAAGGTTAAATTAAATCAGGATTCATTTTTTGCTAATTTTGTCAGATTGGGGTAAGGTAGATTTACTATGGGCTGGAGGCTTTGAACATGAGATTACACTGTAGGCTGGAGGGTTCCGTAATGGGGCAAGGTGGGGGTGGATGTTCAGCAGAAACTTAGCTAGAAGGAACCTCGTTATTTTTTTATTTGTGCTTTATATTAGCTGTGGAATATATTCAACAAAAGTATTTACTATACTGTTGCATAATTTGAAGTTCATAACCAAGTGATGACTGCATATTCATATTTCTATACTTGGCAAGTTTCAAAGGTTCATAAATCTGTAAATGTTATTTTAACTCTACCAGGTATGCCAGCAGTGCACATTAACCATTGCTTAATTTCCATTTGAAGCCAGAAAATAAATTGTAAAGGTATGGTATATAAGGCAGTAGAGGGATATATAATGAAAACTAACATACGACTTATATGACCAGCTGCAGCGCATGTATGCATAGCACTATTTTTTATGAAATACTTTACATCTTTAAGAAAATTGTAATTACATATGTAATTTTAACATTGACAGGTGAGTCTGGCCACATGAAAATAGTAGTTCTTTCATTCCATTTCAGGCAAGAAAATCTAAAGGATCAACTTTTCCACTCCAAAGGATGACTGATTTTCAGATGTGAATGTAGATTTAACCTTAACTTCAAAATAAATTCTGCACCACACCCAAAAGATAATTTAAGTTACCACATAGATAGGCTTAACCTTCTTGAGATCATAAGTTTAAACAGAAGGTGATGTCAGGCTGTGTGACTTATGTTGCACATGCTTTTCATTTCTGAGAGTTAAAAAGGAAAATAAGGGTTGGGTTGCCCTCTGATTGCAGTTAAATCATGTCACTGTACCACCCAAACCAAAACGAAATACCAACAGATTCATTTATACAAGAGATATCATCGTTTAGGATTACTTTTGGCAATACAAGTATCATAAAACATTGAACATATAACCTTTCAATACAGGTATACCCCTCTTTTAAGTACACAAGGGGGGTTATTTACTATCGCTGGAGAGTGCAAAATAAGGCTAATGTCTGCATAGAAACCAATGAGCTTCTAACCCCAGCTTGTTCAATTAAGCCTGGCAATAAAACTTGGAAGCTCATTGGTTTCTGTGCAGAAGTGCGCTTGATTTTGTACTCTCCAGCGATAGTAAATAAACCCCATTGTGTACTTAAAAGTGGGGCATGCCTGTAGTAAAGATGGAATGTGTTTACACCAAGCAATAGTTAATAATGTCCAAGATTTCAATGAAGAATTACCTGTTTGTGGACTGATAAATTATTAGACCTTGCTATCTTAAGACTGAGCCTTCCAAACCGAAGCAAACAACAGTACATCAGTAGGACACTGAAGAAGCAGTCACATAAATCATACCATAGGCAGTTTTATGTGAGAGTCATCAGAAGGCCAAGGGCAAAGTTCTATTTAGTAGTCACATTTGTGTGAAGCTTTTTCTGAAAAGTCCACAAAAGACCTGCAAATAAATCTTTTAAGTTAAGCACCTTTATTTGCAGTGTACCACAGGTACCAGCTTTCCGAACACTTTCTATTACATTGTTTGGTTCGGGGTATGCAGCAACCCTTTCTCAAGCTAAGGCTGAAATCATTAAGCAATACAAAGAAGAAAAAATTGGAACGTGAGAAAATGAAAGCCACCTGGCATGCAAAAAACAAAAAACTACTACATACACTATATTACCAAAAGTATTGAGAGACATGACATTTAATGGCACCCCAGTATTAGTCCATAGGGTTCAAAATTAGGTTGGGAAGGATTTGATATGGGAAGGATTTCTTGGGATTTTTTTTGCTCTCCTCCAATATGTGTCTTTCATGTTCTATCTTAGCCACCCTAATTGCACCCTTACATTTCTTTATAATTCCTCAACCCTGTATTTTTTATGGCCTTCTCCTTTGCTTTTATATGCATTTTATATTGGAGTTAAGCCATCCAGGAATTTTGTTCGCTCTTTTAATTGTATTACCCAATGAGATGCATTGGCTAATGCCCTTATTTAATATGCTCTTAAAGAAAACCCATCTCTTCTCCGTGTTCTTTGTTGCTAAGATTTTATCCCAATTTATGTCTCTTCATCTCCAAAAAATGTGGCAAAATATTAGATCATCTTGGAGATTTCTGTTTTCCAAAAAAGAGATAATATGGAGGTGATTGTAATGTCTTGGCATTTCATATTTGATATGGCATTTGATATGTTTTATACTAGAAAATAATGGAAACTATTTTTTTTTAGCAAGATTTCAGATATAAGTAAACAAAAAAAATAAAAAAAACTGTGGCTAATAAATACCACCAAAACAAAGGACTACCTGTCTACAATAAATGATGTCAAATTTATTTGGATGACTGAATAATTGTGAGCCAAACTATCACAGCCGTTAAAACTGAAAAAAATGGCCTGGACATGCTGGTCCTAAAGTGAATTAACCTGCCTGTGAAGTTGTGCACCTGTAGGATGCACTAAAAGAAAAGGGGCATTCAGAAAGAAGCCAGAATTGATTTTAATGGTTATTGACATCCCCTTGCCTATAATCATTTTCCAGGGTTATAGGCAAGGGGATGTCAAACAAAGAGCCTGGGAGCTGGACACTGCCATGGGGGACATGTACCACTAAAATACAAATACAAATAAATACATAAAGAAATGAAATTAAAAAAAGTGTTATTTAGGGGGTAGCAGCTCTGTTAGCAATACTTAAAAGACAGCTATGACTAAGCATCGGTTGTCGATGTGAAACGCGTCAGCTTTTGTTACCCCACTGTTTGCTGTTTTTGCTGTTTTAGTTTTTTGACTGGAATAAACAGGCACTATTTTTAAGTCTTTTCATCCATTGGAGTGCGGCTGTCCATTTTTCTTTCCTTATATTGCCCACCTGTATGATGTACTTAAGCAAAAATATATATATAAAATTCAAATTGCTGTTTAATGATATTTCCCATCTGTTTTGTTCTGTTTGTATATAAAAAAAAAACAGTCACTATTCCCCTAAATATCCAGATTAGAGCCTTATCCTCATGTGGCATGTAAGAGAGATCCCATGAAAAAAAACATTGTGGGTTTTCCTTAAAAAGCCATACTAGGCTCTTATCCTTGATTAGGTTATGCACTGGAATTTAAGGGGGGTCCCATACAAAAAACAAAAAAAAGTGTGGATCCCTCTTAAAAAGATCCCAACCTGAGCATGCATCTTGGCTGGCCAAGAAACAGGGGCAGAAAACTTGTGACCCCCTCTCTCCTAACTCATACCAGGCCAATTAACAGGGGGAGAATTCCTTGCCAGGGGCTCCCTCCTGGAAAAGCCCCCTGCCCCTTTGCTGATGAGAGGTAAGTGCAGGAGGATCTATGGAGCCTGGAATATACTATAGAACAGCTTTCCCATTTTAAGGCGTTGAGAAGAGGGGAGAGTGCTCTACAGTTCTAATACAGTTTTTGTCTTAGGCCCCTTTCACATGTGCGGACCGTTCGTCCGTTTTTTACAAGTCCGTTTACGGACTTGTAATCCATCCCTATGGGATTTCAGACGTTAGCGGATTATGCATCCGCTAACGTCCGCAAAGATCCGCGTCCGTAAAGATCCGGTTTTTCGGACGGAAGAAAACCCTATTTTTCTTTCGTCCGGCGGATCGGATTGGATGAATACGGACAGACGGTCCGTATTTATCCGATTCCCCATAGGGGAGAGCGGAGAAAAGACAGGGCGGTCTCTGCACAGTGTGCGGGGACCGCCCTGTCCACCGACAGCTCAGCGGGGATTTCGGATAATCCCCGCTGAGCCGACGGACACACACGGAGAGGACACAAAAACGGTCTGCTCCGTGTAAAAGGACCCTTAGGAGATAAAACGAATCCTCCATTAACAGAGTACAGTAAATGAGCAATGGCTAACTAGCACAGGAATAAAAATGCTATTGAAATCAATGGACAACAATGCCGAAGCGCTTGAAAAATGTTATTTAGCCGCTAGCGGGGATGAAAGGGCCCCCGCTAGCGGCCAAAAAGCACAGATATAACAGCGGTAAAGTGGCGCTAATGCCCCCCGCCCCAGCATAAAAGTAGCCTTAAGGCATTAGGGTATCACAATATATATATAGTTTATGTACATAGATAGTGCTGCACTGATTTTGAAATTATTGGTAAACATTTGGGTTAATTATTTGGCACACACCTCAAACATCTTGTCTGGTTTGTTGCTCAGCATTTTATTTATTATATTAATATAAAACTAATATAAATGATCAGGTTTGTCCTGGTACAAAAAACAAGCACTTGAAATGGAAATTAACTCTCTCAATCAACATGAACAATTTTAATCATTATGCTGCTAGACTAGTAAATAGATCGGAAGTTTTATTACATTTACTGGTTTATGGGATAAGCCAAAATTATGCCATACATCCCAGGAATCGTCTTGGGAATTTTTTTTTCTTTCATCTGGAAGAGGTGGAGGAGGAACTTTCTCAGCTAGGCACACCCTCCTGCCCACATGTTTAAAACTAAGGGCAGATGGATTCCAGGGAGTAAATGCTACATGAATCATCTGCCCTAACTCAAGATGGCTAGAAAGGGGGTGATTTCTCAACAAAATACAGCATAGAGACCAGGGGCGGACTGACAACTCATTGGGCCCCCGGGCAATGGAAGACTATGGGGCCCCGGGGCTTACAGATGGCCACCACACCAGGAGGCAGTGCAGAGGCGGGCAGCTAAAATCTTGGGATTTTCACATCAGAAGCATGTTGGTTTCAGACATATCAGGGACAAACATAGATTTTTACATACTGTCCCTGGTTTTACTGAGCCTGGCAACCCTTATGGGGCTCCCTAGTGACATAGGGCCCTCGGGCAGTGGCCGAGTGACTCAATGGTCAGTCCGCCCCTGATGGAGACACAGATGAATGATGAGTTTGCTTTGAATATTAAAAATCAATAAATAGTGTTTTTAGCTTGTGGTGTTCAAAATACTATTTAGTTTTGCTTTAAAGAAAATGCCACTATAATTATTATGATAAATCAGAGTGAAAATGCAAGAAAATTATTTGGATAGTACAATAGAGACACATTAGGAAGCACCTGGAGCAAGACTGTAGGGCCCAAAGATGTAGCTGTTTGAGTTTCCATTAGAATTTCAGTTCAAATATAGCAATATGAAAAGAGAAATACATAAAAATACTTGGACTGATCCTAACAAGTATTAAATGTGATAAGTTCCCCCAGGTCTTTTTAACATATAAAGAATTAACTTGTCATTTTTGTGTCACTGCTTGTTGCTTGTCTTGTGTTGTTAAATATAAAGTTTAAAGACCAATAACAGCAGTCATATACACTATATTAACAAAAGTATTGTGATGCCTGCCTTTACACGCACATGAACTTTAGTGGCATCCCAGTCTTAGTCTGTAGGGTTCAAGATTAGGTTGGACCACCCTTTGCAACTATAAATCAACTCTTCTAGGAAGGCTGTCCTAACTTTTTGAAGTGTGTCTATGGGAATGTTTGACCATTCTTACAGAAATTCCTTTGAGAGGTCAGGCAATGATGTTGGACAGGAAGCCCTGGCTCGCAGTCTTTATTCTAATTCATCCCAAAGGTGTTCTGTCGGGTTGAGGTCAGGACACTGTGCTGGCCAGTCATGTTCCTCCACCTCAAATTCGCTCCTCCATGTCTTTATGGACCTTTTTTGTGCACTGGTGCATGGTCACGTTGGAACAGGAAGGGGCAATCCCCAAACTGTTCCAACAAAGTTGGGAACATGAAATTGTCCAAAATTCCTGACACCTTAAGAGTTCCCTTCACTGGAACTAAAGGGCGAAGCCCAAGCCCTGAAAAACAACCCCACACCATAATTCCCCCTCCACCAAATGATTTGGACCAGTTAAAGCTGCAATTCTGTTTGGGGATGTCTCTAGCAGCTTTGCACAAATAGAGAGTCACTTTCTTCTTTGCATTTACTCCCCCCCTGACCCCCCCAATCCCCCTCCCTCAACAAACTTACATACCTGCATTTCACCTTTTAGTTTTACTTCCCATATCTACAAACATTCCCTAATACTCTTTGCCCCTTCTCTACTGTCTTCCTGTGCCCACCCAATGTTTACTCACTATTAAATACTACCCATCTCATCCGGGTGCTGTCTGTTGTGCCCTGAATTTCTTGTCTATTATTCTTGTGCAACATTGAAATCTCACTGTGAATACTATTTCCCTATGTGTAAGAAATGACCTCGGGCCACTACCCCAATCCTCTTTTCCATTCTCTCTAAGGGGGATAACCCATCTTTCCCAACCATGGCTTCCACATCTTTTCTCATTTCTTGAACTTACCTAGTTTGGTGAATACCACTTTTTCCTTCCACACTGTTTCATTTATGGCTTTAACCCATTCCCCAGATGACGGAGGCCTCACCGACTGCCATCTCTGTGCAATTAATTTTCTTGTTTGGAATAGGCACTTTAATACCACAGCTGTAGTACTAACCGACTCTCTAAATTCTTCCATATATCCCAGCAGGCAGAGTCTGGCTTCTAGTTCTAAGGTGGGCCCATATATTGTGTTTATGATATCGATAATCTCTGCCCAATACTGAAATAGCTTTGGGCGTCTGTATAAGGTCACCTGTCTCCTGGCACCTGGGGCATTACACAGTCCATTGATTGACCACATCATGCATATTTTGTGATACAAAGCTTATGCCGCGTACACACCATCACTTTATGTGATGGAAAAAAACAACGTTTTTAAAAACGTCAATTTAAATGACCATGTGTGGGGGAAAACGTTGTTTTATGAAGCATGCTTCAATTTTTTGTGTAATTTTTTTGTGTCGTTTTTTAAAACGTTGTTTTTTGTTTCGTTTTTTGTTTTGTGTGTAGCAAAAAACAACGTTTTAAATGAAGTTTTTCAACCCGCGCATGCCCAGAAGCTAGTTATGAAGCGAGCTTCAATGGAAAAGAGTGGTGAACGTAACCTCGCATTGTGAAAAAACGATGGTGTGTAGGCAACATCGTTTTTGAACATTTAAGTTTCAAAAAGGTAGTTTTTTACTTCACAAAAAAAATCGTTTTTTTTCATCACATAAAGTGATGGTGTGTACGCGGCATAAAAATTATTATTATTCAGGATATATATAGCACCAGCAGTTTGCCCAGATCTTTATAGTATAAAGGGAGTGCATTTACAATACAATTCAATACAGAAGGAATAGGAGGGCCCTGTTAATAAAGCTTACAATCTAAAGGGAGGGGTAGGTGGTAGAAAAAGTAAAAGCTGTAAAGGTATGATCTGATGGAGGTGGTCTAACTACAGTTTTTAGGTGGGGATGGTGTAGGCTTCCCTGAATAAATATTATTATTATACAGGATATGTATATAGTTTGCGCAGTGCTTTACCATAGAAAGGGGAACAGTATGATTACAATACAATTCAATCAAGAAGAAAGAGGAGGGCTAGAGTTATACTACGTCAGGGTTTTAGAGGGACATTTTATGAAAAAGATCAAAAAACTATTTGATATATGGGAATAATCCAGGGCATATGACTTAATGGGGCCACATTTGTATAGGCTAATAAGTTTGCATCTACTGCTTGGTCCATCACCACCAAGCAGAAGTATGATTTGTCTTACTTAGCAGATAATATACACAGTCAACTGTATTGTAATGGTGCTATATCAACCTTTGTGTAATTAAGTGGTTGACATCAATCTTGTGGTTAAAAATATACATTTCCTAAGAAACTTAACCCCACTCTACAATGCATAACCCTTACAAATTGACGGGTCAGTGGTTTAAATAAAGAGGTTGTTTTCCCAATTGCTTTCTTTACATACTGTTAAACAGTGTGGTCCACCAAAGCTATTATGTGGTCAGGTCAACAGTCTTGGTTTCATTGACATACTACGTACAGATCACCCAGAAGGCTACCTATTACTAAGGTAAACCAATTCTAAAATAATTTAAGGCTGCACAGAAAGAGCTAGTATTACATATATTCTTTCTAAATGGTAATAACATATCTTTTGTTGCAAAATAAAGCTTGTAGAGTTCGATAGGGGTTTACATGGTCACATCAAACCACAGGCTATGTTCTGAAACTCCATGAAGAGTTTATAACACATACTATGTATCAATGGGAAACTTGTTTATTGTTGTTTGTATTTGTATTTTTGGACAGTTATGAATACTATTTGACATTTTAAAAGCATGTGACACCTATGAATAAAGTAGATATTTCAGCTAATGGAAAATTCCATGAAGACTAAATATTGGCTGGCAGAACGACAAGTGGTCACAGGTTTGGGATCAGTAACCACAAAAGGTATATTTATAAAGCAGCGAATGTGACATTCTTTTTTAACCACTGAACTCCGGAAGGTTTTACCCTATTCATGACCAGGTTATTTTTTGCTATTCAGCACTGTGCTACTTTAAATAAAAATTGCACTTACTTCCATGTATGATTAACTTTCACTGCCAACACAGCCAGTACAGGGGTCTGGAAATATGAAAGCCTGGCCTTCTTCTCCTTCTTTCCTTAGACACACCAGGATGGATCAGAATGAATCTGATTAGTCAAAGTAGTCATTTTTCAGCAGGTAACAAATCAGAATTGATCAGTCCTGGAAGAAAACCACAGCTTTCAAATCCCCTGAACCTATGTACCGGCTGGGTGGCCAGACCATGGAGGTAAGTGCAGCAGAGATCAGGGCGTAAGGAGGGTGTATACTGTATGTTCACCTTTAATTTAAATCACTTTAAATGCTTGTAAATACCATAGTAGAACAAACCACACATTAGATTAACCTCTTAAGGACCGGACCAATATGCTGCTAAATGACCAAAGGTGTTTTTACAATTCGGCACTGTGTCGCTTTAACAGACAATTGCGCAGTCGTGCGACTTGGCTCCCAAACAAAATTTGCGTCCTTTTCTTCCCACAAATAGAGCTTTCTTTTGATGGTATTTGATTATCTCTGCGATATGATTTTTTTGCGATATAAACCGAAAAATACCAACATTTTTAAAAAAAAAAATGATATTTTCTACTTTTTGTTATAAGAAAAATCGAATAAACTAAATTTTAGTTAAACATTTAGGCCAAAATGTATTCAGCCACATGTCTTTAGTAAAAAAAAATCGCAATAAAAAAAACTAGCTACCTAGCGGCAACAGTGACAGCGATCAGAAAAGTGACACTGTCATTAGGGGGTGAAAGGGTTAACTAGGGCGGTGATCAAGGGGTTAAAAACGTTATTAGGGGGGGTAGGGGGCTACCCTGGACCTAACACTAACTGCCTGTCACAGTAACTGTCACACTGACACTAAATGCAGTGATCAGTAAATATATGATCACTGCAATCAGTGACAGTGTGACAGGGGGCTGGGGGAGTGATCGGACCCCGACCCACGTCTAGGCAGGGACGTACAGTTACGCCAATGTGCCTGTCCATGCCATTCTGCCAACGTAAATGTACATGCGGCGGTCCCTATGTGGTTAAACAATATTCCACTTCACAGTCTGTTTCAGAGATGGAGGAAAACAATTTCTGGAAAATGTCCTGAACCTGATATGTTGGCTCATCTCACATAACACATTATAGATCTTGGTCAGATAAAGTTCAGAACTTTTGCCCATTCTGCCCCATGTTAGGCAGTAGCTGGCTTCTTTTTAAGAAAACAACATTTTTGAGAACCTTTTTAGGGGTCTGTGTGCCTTTTTATTAATAGAAACTAGAAAGAAATTTGCAATTTAAAACTTTAAAATTTGGCAGTGGCAGTGCTCCCGGACAAATTTATATATATATTTTACTTACTAGCCCAGAAAATGGGCATTTTTGATTTTACTGTTTCAGCTTTCATTGATTTCAGGGAAATTCAGCTCATCCTTAGGGTTATGATTCTTTTTTTACTAGGACTGGAGTGAGTGAGTGAGTGAAAAACTTATATAGCGCAGCACATGCGAACTGAATCACCTCTGGGCGCTCGTTGTTCATTTCTCCTTTGAACTCAAAAGAGATGGGTCTTGGTCTTTCTCCTAAAGGTCAAGTGATTCTCCTCCAACCAAATGCTGGTTGGTAGAGCGTTCCATAGTCTGGGGCCTTGGACCGCAAATCCTCGCTCTCCTTTGACTTGTATCTGGCTTTGGGTATTTGGAGTAGATTTTGATTGGTGGATCGCAGAATGCGATTGGGGTTATAGGCTTTGAGTTTTTCGCATAGATATTGGGGGGAATTTTCCAGAATACACTTGTGTGTCAGACAGAGTGCCTTGAAAGTAATTCTGTCTTTAACTGGCATCCAATGATGGGATCTCAGTGAAGGTGAGATTGATTCCCATGTTTTTTCCAAGTCACCAGTCTAGCAGCCGTGTTTTGAATGATTTGTAGACGAGTGATTTGGTACTTTTGGAGTCCGAGGTAAAGTGCATTTGCATAGTCCAGTGTGGAGTTCACAATTGTTCCCACCACGACTGCTATGTCTTCTTTAGGAATAAATGGAATAAGTCTGCGTAGTAGGCGTAGCAGATGGTGAGATCCGCTGACTACTGACCCTATTTGTGCATCCATTGTCATGTAGGTGTCGAAGATGACTCAGAGACTTTGGCGCTAGGGGGGATGATTTTGCCCAGAATGGGCGGAGGTGTCCAAGTTGTTGCCAGTAGATTCTTACGCTTGGCGTGAAACAGTTCTGTTTTCGAACCGTTGAGTTTAAGATAACTCTTTGTCATCCAGTTTTCTATCAAAGAGAGGCATCTCTCTAGACCGAGATGATGATCCTTTTTGATGATTTCAAAGAGAGGGCGGAGATAGATATTGAACAGCACCAGCAACAAGGGGGATCCTTGAGGGACTCCGCATGACACCGTGCGTTTTTCAGAAGTGAAAGGTCCCAATTTCACTATTTGTGATCGGTTTTCCAAAAAGGAGGAGAACCAGGATAGATCACATTCCTTGACTCTGGCTATTTCAGCTAGCCGAGTCAGTAATAGTTTGTGATCTATTGTGTCAAAAGCTGCTGTAATGACTACGCCGTCACCATGAATAGGAGATGAAGGGTAGTCACTTGTTCTGGAGGATACTCAGATTAAACCACCTGGTTGCTCTAAGATGTTATACAGAGCTTATGGGGTTAATTCATCACAACCTCCTGTGAACTATCTCCTATTGATGGTGTGGTGTATCTACCATAGATTATTGGAGATTTCTGGTAAGGCGTTACAGTCTCTACAACCATATGATATCAGGCAATCTAGAACATATCACAGTATCCAATCCAGCATGAACAGTATTCCAGTATACAGGCTTGGTATGGTTAGTTGTGGGTACTTGCGGTTTAGATGTGGTGTGGTTAGGAGTTCCTTCCTGGAGAGAGACTAAAAGCAGGTGCAAGATGCCTCTATGGTTCTGTAGATTGCCAGCTCTGTGGTCCAGGAGAAAGTCATAGACAGTAGCACGGTCCTTGGAGTAGAACCTGATCCTGTGATCCTGATGATCTCCTCACCGGGTGAGGATCTGAGGGTCTCTGGAGGGGGTCTCGGGTCTCAGATGGCGGCGAGCGTCAACTTCAATAACCAGACACCCAGCCGCCATCAGAGGGGGTTTAAATAGCCAGCCTGTCGCGGGACACACGCTGGGCGCGCTTCCGCGTTCCAGCGTGGTGCGCAGGATTCGACGGCACGTCGGAAGTGACGAGGACAGGGTGCTGGACGGAGCGCAGGATTCGACGGCGCGTCGAAAGTGTCGATGACAGGGTGCTGAATGGAGCGCAGCTGTCTAAGGATGGTACAGCTGCGCTCGTTCTGTACAAAGTAACGCCGATGGTGTTACATACTCCCCTCCTCAAGGGGGTCCCAAATATACACCCAGAAGGTGATGGTTGATCAGGGTATCTGCGGTGAAATTGTTTGATGAGCCGGGGAGCATGAATGTGGGAGGAATCTACCCAGGAGTCATCAAGATGGCTGTAACCCTTCCAACGGATTAAGTATTGCAGGGAAGATCCTTGTCTCCTGGAATCCAGAATTTTCTGTACCTCATATTCAGTCTCACCGAGAACCTCAACAGGAGAAGGGGGTTGAGGGTCTCTGTTAGGGAACGGATTAGGAGTGAAAGGCTTAATAAGTGAGACATGGAAAGAAGGATGTATCTTCCAATCCGGAGGTAGAAGTAGCTTAACGGTGTTATTGTTGATGAGATGTGAAATGGAGAAGGGACCAGTGAATTGGCGGCCGAGTTTTCTTGAAGGGATATTAAGGCGTAGATTTCGAGTGGAGAGCCAAACTAAATCTCCAACTTTGTATTTAGGCGGTGGAGTTCTATGGGAATCATAATACTTCTTTTGTCTTTGTTGGGCTACAGAAAGATTAGAATGGAGTATTCCTAAGGTCCTCTTTAAGGTGGAGAGGTAATGTTCTACAGCGGGAACATTGTTAGGGAGAACTGAGACTGGAGCAGATTTGGGATGGAACCCATAGTTTGCATAGAAAGGAGAAAATCCGGAGGAAGAACTGGAAGTGTTATTATACGCAAATTCGGCGTGAGGAAGAAATTGAAGCCAGTCGTCCTGTAGATGGGTGCAATAACAGCGTAAATACTGCTCCAGTGTTTGGTTTACTCGTTCTGTCTGTCTGTTCGTTTGAGGATGATAAGCAGTGGACATTCGATGATCAATTTGCAAGGCCTGGCAAAGGGCTCTCCAGAATCTGGAAATGAATTGAGTGCCTCTGTCAGAGATAATCTGGGAGGGCAACCCATGTAACTTAAGGACATTCTGAAGGAAGGCTTTTGCAGTCTCTAGAGCAGTTGGTAAATTTTTCAATGGGATGAAGTGAGCCATCTTTGTTAATAAATCTACTGTAACTAGAATTGTGTTGGCACCTTGAGACCTGGGGAGATCGACTATAAAATCCATAGAGACCACATCCCAGGGTCTTTCAGGTATTGGAATCGAAGTAAGGAGACCATAGGGCGGCTTCCTGGAATGTTTGTTGGTAGCACATATCACGCAGGAATTGACATAATCACTGACTGTGAAAGCTTGGGCCACCAGTAATTTATTTTAATTAGATGAATGGTTTTACTTATTCCTGGATGACCTGCCAGAGGAGCATCATGAAGTTGTTTGAGAAGTAGAGGTTGTAGGCACCCCTCAGATCTAATTTAGTGAAGATTTTTGAGGTCTGGAGTCGTTCGATGAGTTCTGGAATTAATGGTAGTGGATATCTGTTTTTTATGGTGATGTTATTGAGTGCACGGTAGTCGATAATTGGTCGGAGTGAGCCGTCTTTATTTTTTACGAAGAACATTGCTGCAATCGCTGGAGAGGTTGAAGGTCTGATAAAACCTTTTTTGAGGTTTTCGTCGATATAATCCTTGAGGTGTACAAGTTCAGGTTGAGATAATGAATAAATCCGAGCAGTCGGAATCGGTGCATCAGCTATGAGATCTATGGGGCAATCCTAGATCCTGTGTGGGGGGAGCAAGTTTGCCTTGGTTTTGCTAAAGACATCGGCGAAATCATGTAGATAAGGTGGAAGATCAGGAGGGTAGAATTCTGTAAAAGAGATAGAACAATTAGGATAACAACTCTCTTTACAGTAAGAGGATTGTAAGGTTAAGGAACTAGTAGACCATTGGAAGGTAGGCTGATGAAGACGTAACCAAGGTAATCCGAGAATTATTGGAAATAGAGGTGATGGGATGACGTCAAAAATGAGGCTCTCAGTATGACCTGAACCGCAAGTCACCCAAAGGGGTGAGGTTTGGAATGTAATTGGACCTGTGGGAGAACTGGAACCATCAATGAAAGTGAGTGACACAGGGGTTTTCTTGAACACACAAGGTATTTTATTAGATTCTACAATCTTTGAGTCAATAAAGTTTCCACAGGCTCCAGTGTCGACCATTGCTTCAATGGAGAACCTTTCTTGATCCCACTGTAATGTAAGAACAATAAAAATTTAACGGTTAGAAATAGTACCAGTGAAATTAAGTTTGTTTCTGTGGTGATCTTTACCTTCCGAATTCCTCTTAAGAAGGGGACAGGTGGATACAACGTGGTCAGGAGCTGAACAGTACATACAGAGGTTTTGGTCTCTGCGGCGTTGTTTCTCCGCTGTGCTTAATGGTCCTTTAATCGCACCAAGTTCCATCGGAACCTCCTTGGGGGGAGATCTGGCTCTCCTGAAAGGTGAAGGAGAATACGCATTGGCCCGTTCAGCTCTTCTCTCACGAATACATCGATCAATGGTGATGGACAGTTGCATTAAATCCTCTAGGGATGGTGGAAGTTCTACACGTGCGATTTCGTCTTTCAAAGTTTCCGTCAGGCCAAGCCGGAATTGGTTCCTGAGTGCGATATCCGACCACTGGGTCTCTCGGCACCAACATTTGAATTCAGAAATGTAGTCCTCCACTGGTCTTTTCCCCTGTTTGAGGTTTCTGATGGAATTTTCAGCAGTCAACTGTTTATTGGGATCCTCATAGAGGAGGGACATTTCTGCGGGGAAAGTGTCCAAAGCTCCAAGGAGATCTCCGTGTTCTTCCAGATAGGCGTCGGCCCAAACTCTAGGTTCTCCCCTGAGCAGGTGCAAGATGCCTCTATGGTTCTGTAGATTGTCAGCTCTGTGGTCCAGGAGAAAGTCATAGACAGTAGCACGGTCCTTGGAGTAGAACCTGATCCTGTGATCCTGATGATCTCCTCACCGGGTGAGGATCTGAGGGTCTCTGGAGGGGGTCTCGGGTCTCAGATGGCGGCGAGCGTCAACTTCAATAACCAGACACCCAGCCGCCATCAGAGGGGGTTTAAATAGCCAGCCTGTCGCGGGACACACACTGGGCGCGCTTCCGCGTTCCAGCGTGGTGCGCAGGATTCGACGGCACGTCGGAAGTGACGAGGACAGGGTGCTGGACGGAGCGCAGGATTCGACGGCGCGTCGAAAGTGTCGATGACAGGGTGCTGAATGGAGCGCAGCTGTCTAAGGATGGTACAGCTGCACTCGTTCTGTACAAAGTAACGCCGATGGTGTTACAGCTGCGCTTAGGTCCAGCAGTACCAGAAGACAAGATTCTCCTTCATCTGCGGCCTCGAGAGCGTCATCCCATATTTTGAGCAGTGCTGTCTCCGTCCCGTGCCAGGGATGGAAACCCGATTGCAATGGATCAAGCAAATTATGGGTATCTAGATGTTGTTGCAGCTGTTGTACCACTACTTTCTCCATTACCTTGGAGAAGACGTTTAGGCCTGTTATGGGACGACAGTGTTTTGGGTCTTTGGGGTCGACGGTGCGTTTCTTTAAAATGGGTTTGATTATGCCTTGTTTTAGCTGGGCGGGCACTATGCCTTCCTTGAAAGACTGGTTTATAAGCTGCGTGATAGGCGGTGCCAGAATATCGGCACATTCCTTCAGCAGTTTGGTGGGGATAATATCATTGGGTGCTGTGCTATTTCGCAGGGCACCGATGATATTTTTAGTGGCCTCGATGGGGATGAGCTTGAGAGTGAACTTTGTGGATTGCAGTGAGTTTATGTGGGTATTGGGTGAATGGTTGAGGGGGGGTTGAGAGGGGTACTGTTTTGCTGAATGCTTTCACAGATTCTTTCAATTTTTTTAATTAAATTATATGATAATTCTTTGCAAAATTCTTGGGTATCAGAATTGGGGGCTTCAAGACAGACTGTGTTCATGGTCTGGGTGACAAGCTTGAAGAGTTTGCGGGGGCGGTTTAGGGCATTGGTGATGGCATTGGAAAAGTGTTTTTTTTTGGCTTTGAAGATTTCTTTGTGGTATTGTTTTGTTATTACCTTGTAGATGACGTGGTTTTCCTCTGAAGCGCTTCTTTTCCAGATAAATGAAGATATATGGATTATTTTCAGGAAAATTAGGAACATCTATGTTTTTTTTTTAAGGTTTAGAATGACTTAAATATGTCATTAATTATGATTACAAAATATAGAAAAACAGTTTTAGATTTCTGCATACAATTTAGTATCCCTCCAAAATATGTTGTTAATCAGGCTGGCTTTACTGCACAATGCAGTACTGTCTTCACTTAACCACTTAAGACCCGGACCAATACGCTGGCAAATGACCCAAGGGGTTTTTGCGATTCGGCACTGCGTCGCTTTAACAGACAATTGCGCGGTCGTGCGACGTGGCTCCCAAACAAAATTTGCGTCCTTTTTTTCCCACAAATAGAGCTTTCTTTTGGTGGTATTTGATCGCCTCTGCGATTTTTATTTTTTGCGCTATATACAAAAATAGAGCGACATTTTTGAAAAAAAATCAATATTTTTTACTTTTTGTTATAATAAAAAACCAATAAACTAAATTTTAGTCAAACATTTAGGCCAAAATTTATTTAGCCACATGTCTTTAGTAAAAAAAAATCGCATTAAAAAAAAATTAGCTACCTAGCGGGAACAGCGACACTAATACAGCGATCAGAAAAATGATCGCTTAGTGACGCTGGCAATAGGGAGTGAAAGGGTTAACTAGGGCAGTGATCAAGGGGTTAAAACTTTATTGGGGGGGTGGGGGGGGCTACCCTGACACTAACACTGACTGACTGTCACACTGCCTGTCACACTGACACTAAATACAGTAATCATACATGTATGATTACTGCATTCAGTGACACTGTGACAGGGGGGAGGGGGGGGGGGGCGATCGCGGGGGTTAAATGTGTTTGTGTGTGTGTCAGTGTGCTGTTTGGTGCAGGACTTACTTGTTCTGTAGTGATCTCTCCTCAGCGGCGCTTGAAACAAACGCCGAGGGAGAGATCACGTCGCTTCCTCCTTCCTGTGTTTACACAGGAGGAGGAAGTGACAGGTCAGGCGGGCGCGCGCATTGGCTGGGAGCGATCCGGAGGGGGCGGATGAAAACGGATAGCCGCCCCCACTTGTCGGATCGCTCCTGCAGCCGCGCGGACCGCCGCATGTACGGGGGGGGGGGGGGGGTCGGTCGGACCCCCGATCCCCCCCAAGGCACCAACGTATATATACGTTGATGTGCCTGTCGGTGCCATTCTGCCGACGTAAATGTACATGCGGCGGTCCTTAAGTGGTTAAAGCACAGACTAATCTCACATTAATCTTTTCACATTTGCAGTATTTTAAGGATAATACTGAAGGCAGCCCTCAAAAATTCCACTCACCTGCTCGCATTTGGCGAGCGGATATTTAGGTAGGGTGAGTGGAGAAGGCAGAAGCAGCCAGGATGCTGCTGAGGGAGGAGAAGAGGCGCCCGGTGGATGCTGAGGGGATAACAACCCCCAACCATCCTGGCTTGCTGTCAATCTCTGCTCTCCCCCCTCCTCAATGCAGGCATGGATCACATAATTTTCTGGCCAGCTCTACCCTCCACCCTGATCTCAGCAGCTTCCCTGGTAAGGAATCCTGCAGCCCCTGCATCATGTTTTTATTTGCAGCAACTGCCCACATTGCTGTGCCAGTCTGAGGTGCCTTCTTTATCTGACTGTGGGGACTGTAGCATGGAGCTATGTGAAGTGCTGTGAAACTTCTCCAGTCACAACAGTTGGAGCTTTGTCAGGGGCACTATGCTGAAGAAAAAAAACGCACTGGCTGCATTCTATATTTGCAAGAGGTGACAGAGCTGCTGGGGGGTATTCATGGGAGCTGGGGGGATTAGTGAGAGAGCTGGGGGTATTATTAAGAGAGCTGGGGGTATTATTGAAAGACCTGGGGGGTATTATTGAGGGAGCTGAGGGTTTATTAGTGAGAGGGGTGTATTATTGAGAGAGCTGTGGGGTATTATTGAGAGAGCTGGGGGGGGGGGTATTATTGAGAGAGCAGTGGGTTTTATTGAGAGGCCTGGGGGCGTATTATTGAGAGAGCTGGGGGGTATTAGTGAACGGGCTGGGGGGTATTAGAGAGAGATCTGGGCGGGTATTAGTGAGAGAGATGGGAGGCTATTAGTGAGAGAGCTGGGGTGTTATAGTGAGAGAGCTGGGGGGTATTATTGACAGAGCTGGGGGATTAGAGAGAGAGCTGGGGGAATTAGTGAGAGACCTGGGGGGTATTATTGAGGGAGCTGAGGGTTTATTAGTGAGAGGGGTGTATTATTGAGAGAGCTGTGGGGTATTATTGAGAGAGCTGGGGGGGGGGTATTATTGAGAGAGCAGTGGGTTTTATTGAGAGGCCTGGGGGCGTATTATTGAGAGAGCTGGGGGGTATTAGTGAAAGGGCTGGGGGGTATTAGTGAGAGATCTGGGCGGGTATTAGTGAGAGAGATGGGAGGCTATTAGTGAGAGAGCTGGGGTGTTATAGTGAGAGAGCTGGGGGGTATTATTGACAGAGCTGGGGGATTAGAGAGAGAGCTGGGGGAATTAGTGAGAGAGCTGGGAGGGATTAGTGAGAGAGCTGGGGGGGATTAGTGAGAGAGCTGGGGGGATTAGAGAGAGAGCTGGGGGTATTAGAGAGAGAGAGCTGGGGGGATTAGTGGGAGAGCTGGGGGGATTAGTGAGAGAGCTGGGACATTAGCAAGAGAGTTTGGGGGATTAGCGAGAGAGCTGGGGGGGATTAGTGAGAGAGCTTAGGGGGTATTAGTTAGAGAGTTGGTGGGGTGGTATTGGTGAGAGAACTGGGGGGCATTGGTGAGAGGTGAGAGACCTGAGGGGCATTTGCAATCATGGCATACCTGTGTATGATCTGGATAAAATATGATAATTTATAAGGGTTTTAGAGGCAGGGCAACTGGTGGCGAGTAACTCTTAAGGCCTGGAGAGTAGCTCAGGACTTGAAATTTTGAGCCCTACAAGGAATAATAAAAATGGTACAAGGCATCACCTTGAGGGCCGCAGATGATCTGGGATCCCCCACCCTGGTTAATATGACACAGCACTAATCAGATTTTTCACAAAAGCCAGTTAGGCAGGAACCCAAGGCCAGTCAGTGTCCAGCATACATCCCTGTGGCTATTGATGCCAGCACCACCTCTTCAGGCACTGCCAGCCAACCTGGCTACAGCTGCCCCTTTCACTAGTCCTCATGGCTAACCTCTCCACAGTCCTCTCAGACTGACGCTCTCTCCACAGTCCTTCAAGACTGAACCCTTACCAGCCTACTTGGCTGACTGCTCATGAGATCTCCCAGACATGCTGACCTGCTCCCGTGGGCCTTTCCTTGCTCCTGTGTCTCTAGAAAGGGGTTCTTTTGTTTTTTGTGGGGGATCATTCCAGCACCCCAACCCCAGGTCCGAGGTCACCCTACCAGACTAGGGCATTCTGACAGCCTCTTCAGCACTCTATCTTCATCTTCCACCCAAGTGCCTCTGCTGGCATGACTGAGGATAGTATTTCTAATTGACTAAATTATAGTACTTATTTTTACAAGAATATTCTGTCAGTAGACATATAGAGATGTCTGTATAGAAAAGAGAAACTGCCGCTCCAGGTGAGTGCACTCAGCGATCAGTGTCCTCTCAGAAGCGCAGTTGCAGGCAATGCATAAAGCGAAGACTGGATAAAAGACTGGACAGCCGCACTTCCACGAAATTCTTAAAAAATGTGCCTTTAATGGTAAAAAATGGAAACAGCACTACAGGTCACAGCAGGCAGTGGGGTGGATAGTTGATGCGTTTTGCACTGGGGTATCAACGCTTAATTATAGAGATGTCTGTGATCAAATTCAAATAGCATATATTTTAAAGGAGAAGTGCAGCTAAAGCTCATTTGGCTGTACTTCTCCTGTGTGCCCTGTTTTCAGCAGACAGTGGGTTGAAGTCCACTTTCGATTGATGTCACAGAGCCAGTCCAGGCTTTCGAAAGATTGAGAACATATAGTCAGCATCTGCCCACATGCCTGGACCACCACCTGGTTCAGGCTCTCAGCAAGCGGCTGAGTGCCTGAGCTGGCTGTTTCCACCCCCTCCACAGCCCAGCACTCCAGTGAGCATGGGGGGGGGTAGGACAGAGAGCTAGAGACTGACAGCCACCAGCTCTCTGCTCTCCTAGAACGGAATAATCTGTGATGTGAGAACTACAGATTCAAGTCTGCTCAAATCTGCATTTTGTAATAGAAACTAAGACATTTTTGTGCTCAAATCCAAATAGCTTATATTTTTATGGCAGGGCGTGCCAGTGTCACTGTTTAAAATGGTTGTCTGGGCCAGGTTTTCTGGGAATTAAACACACTAATGATGCAGGTGTGTGCTGAATTCATCCTAGAGCCAGGGTTAGAGCTCAGGGCCCCACACTCTTGAGGGGGTCAGTGATTGCAAGGCAGCCATGAAAGGTGCATTTTGCACCATATTGTCCAGGACAGGACAGATTGAGGCACGAGTCTGTAAGAGAGACAGTCTGGGACAGACAGAGCAGCTGGGATTCTGCAGAAAAGACACAAAACTGAGGTACAGTATGTGTGCACAAGCATTGGATGTGTATATTGGCCAGGTGGACCAAAACTACTAAACTGAGCCACATGCATGATAAAGAGCCAGGGCTAAATGTTGTTTTTCCTTATCATATTAATGGTGATAACCCCTTGCATTGGAAGACATCCTTGTAAACTTTTGTGTTATTTTTAATTAATAGTGGGCAGAAAGAATTCTAAAACGTACTTCTGACGTGGAGTAAACTCTCTGTTTGGCGCTACCAATGGGCTACAAATTTCCCCAACGTCACGATGTATAACACATCAGGCGCTAAAGGGCTGTGACCAGATGTTAGCACTGAAAATTGTTACTTAACCAGCACATTGCTATACACCCTTAAAGAATAAGTTCACTTTTAGTAACATGTTACGTGTAAGACCAATATTTAGGGTGTAACATGCAACATGTTACTATGCAACACCCCTTCTCATCCCTGTGACACTGTCAAGGGTGGTGATCCTTTCCTTGCACCCGCTGTCACATTTTAAAATACACGCAGCTGAATCTGTAAATAAAAACCTCCAAGACAGCTGGTAGTACCTAAGGAACTATAAGGGGATTAATGAATGACATCATAGTTCATTTGCACTTCCTCTAGTTTTTTTAAGAGAAAGCTAGTAGGGGTACATTCCGCTGAAGAAGTCCTGTCCTAGGGACACAACGTTCGGAGGCAAGGACGTGACGGCACCCGCAGCCACTGCAACACAAGCAACACATGTTTTTTATCGCTGTTTACCCTGGCACTGGATCAATGCCTTGAAAATGTCAGTTGTATACATTTGTTTTATTAAACCTTGTGCGCATACAGAGTACACTATGTTATCTCCTTTTTTTATATGAATGAATCATCATCTGGTCGGAGTGTATCTGTTTTGGCTTCATGCTTGTCAGCTGGCAACTTCATCCCCTGGATTTATCCCTTACGGGAAAGCGCTATTGACCCTGATCTCATTATAGGGTCTGATCTGGGAGGTGAGAGGCCATTTTTACTACTGGTGGAGGTGTTTTTCTTCTATCCACGATTCATCACCTGCATGTGTGTGAATTGTACCACTATTGGATTATCACAAGGAGGATCTTTGGATGGACTTTTATATAGCGCTGCACTATTCTTTGTTTAGTAGGGGTTCAGGCAAGAAAGCTGGAGGAAGAGGGAGCATTAGCCTGATTTACACGCATGATCCAGTAATCACGGTTGCAGTGCTCTGCAGGCTCCAGAGGAAAGAAAAACAATAGATTACTTAAAAAACATGTGAATTTTTTATTTGTATTTTAAAGGTCTATACATAATTATAAAGGACCAATATGGGTCAGACACAGGAGGAGAGCTACCAAAATACCTTTATGCAAAAGATTTAAAAAAAAATGTAAAGCTGTATAACAGCATGCAGAGGGTTTATTCAGAATGTTCAATTTTGTATCAGACAATATAGAAAATTCAGTTAGAAAGGTCATCTGTACATATCCTGATGACATCAGTGAGAGCGTCCTTGTTTTTTCCCAGTCACAATGGTTTCCTTTTGTCATTTCCTATCTTTCTTCCCACTGAATTTTCTCTGCGGAAAAACTAAAGAAAAGGTGAATTCTCAAAATGCATTCCAAAGAAATCTGTTAACTGAAAAGAATGATGTCTGAAATCCTCAAAGCTGCATGTACCAAATAATCAGCTGTAGCCTAAAACTTTAAACCATATATCAGATGATGTTAAAGAATAGTGCAGCTTGACCAGATTATTAATTTACCAGATCTTTATGTCATGTAGGGATTCATAAATCCTGAAGTTTAAGCCATTCAAGACCTAAAATATATGCATTGGACTGGCATAATTAAAGGCATACATACACGACTACTATACAACTGAAGGCTGATAGCCAATAATTGTTGTCAAAATGAATTATGGGTATGACACTAAATGAAAATTATAAGGTATAGTTTTGACCTTTTCTATACAAACAGTTAATTTGGCTATTTAACTGCATCTGGTGGATTCACTGAGCACTCAAAAAATGGAATTCAGAAGACTTCAGTTTAGGATTCATTATTTAATCCCAGTTTATCCAAGTACCTAGAGACATAGGGTGACAGTTGACAAATCTAGGCTCATTCAACTGAATGTGCTGAGTGTCCTTGGAGCTCTGAAGCTTGACAACTGCCTCCTGTAATTAGGTAAAAGCCAATTTATACTCCCTGGACCCTCAGTCTTACTCTCTTTTGCAAACCCCAAACTACTTCTTTTGACTGGATATTACTACTATACTGACAATCCACACAAGGCACGTGTGCGAAGAAGCTGAAAAGAGACAGTTTACCCAGGGCAATCTTAAAAGCATCATGGGCCCCTGGGCAAGTAATGCTCTGGGGCCCCGACAATGATGACAGTGCAGGTAAACAGACATCAAGTAGGTAGGAGGCAGACTGCCTCCCCTGTGTATCTATCACTTTCAGTGCCATCATGGGGCCCCCAATTTTGGGGCAGCTGCTTTGATGAAAGTGCAGGGGCCCCCCATGCAGCTGGGACCATTGGGCAGTGAGTTTACCCACTCTGCATGAGCACACCTGTAGAAGATTAAGGATGCACTGATGCCAGTTTTTTTTTTCAACTTAAATTTTTTATTAAAGTATCAAATATATAACAAATATTTTTGATACATTTACAATTAGATAAAGGAAGATAAACACATTTGATGCCAGGTTATTAAGACCAAGTAGGAGTACTGATACTTTTTCACCATATATCAATTACCAATACTTATTTTTAGTATCAATAACTGTTCCAATATGTGCAGGGCAAGTTTGCAGAGAGACTTCAAGCCCCGTCCGGTGCAACTTTGTTCAACTGGGCTGGAAATTGTGCTTTTGATTCACATGTCATACGAATCAGATGTGGTTGAAAACACATCCAATTTGCATATATGTGGACCAGGGTAAGTTTTCGTTTAAGTATCAGAGCATTTGCATGAATACAAGTACTCAGGCCAATGCTTAGTATTGGCACTGATACTGGTATCATTATCGGTGCAATGCTAGAGAGGATGAGCTGAAGAGTAGAGCAATCTGTTGCCCTACTTTGCTAGCAGTTTGGTTTTAGATGTACTAAATGAAGAGGTGAATTGTATCTGCACAGTACACTGTGCAAAGTGCCAAACTGTTTAGGAAAAGCAACAATGATAATCCAATTAGACTGTTTTGAGGCAGTCTAAAAGCATTCATCATACACAGGAATGTGTTACTGGCAACACAAAATGTGGGCGGTTGTGTGCTGCTGCAAACACAGCCTATATTGGTTATAAAAATTGGCAGGTTAGAAAGCGTGTTCTGATTATTATTGCTCTCTCTGTGATAAGTGTGCACCAGCTGCGATTCCTTTCCTCCCCACTCTCTGTAAAATGTATTGGCATGCTCTTATAAAGAAGATGCAGCAGGTTAAATTGCAAAGTGGATCATATTCAGCCACTTCAGCTATTTTTTATGTAATCTATAGGTACAAAAAAAATGAAACAAAAACAACTTTTAGAACAAAAGTTTGACCATTCTTAGAGCCGGTTCACACTAGGGCAACTCGTCACCTGAAATGTCGCGTCCCATTCTATTCCATAGAACCGTTCTAATAGGAGCGGCGCTCAAGGTTCTTGTATGACTTTTGGGGCGACTCAGGGCGACTTGCATTGACTTTTATACAGAAATCATTTTGCAAGACGCCTATGAAGTTGTCTTCAGTACGCTCTGGCGGAATCTCCCCTGAAGTCGTGCAGCCCCAGCCAGAGGGTCAGTTGAGGCCTTAGGTTTACTGTATGATGATCCTGACCGTGCCCATTCAGCTAAAGCTAACCTAATTACAACTCTATCCATCTCTCATCTCCTGCACACTTAAATTTGCCAATTGAACGATCTATGCAAGTTTACAGTTTGGGTAGAAAAAAAGAGATGCCTGTGTATTTAGTGAGATCGCTGATTGATTGCATTTTATTTAAAGATGATGCACCTATCAGAAATTTTTCGCTACTTACAAATTAAAAATTTATTTGCACCATATTTACAAGGTCAAAATAAATTGAGTGACATGACGCAGTTTGAACGAATATGTAAACAAGATCCTCATTCAAGAGGACTCATTTCAACACTATATAGCCAACTAAGTAATAAGCTTACCACAAAATTACTTACATATGCTGAAAAATGGATGAACGACCTTGGTCTCAATATAGATATATCTACCTGGAATAAAGTATGGTCAAATACTAAAACGTCCTCCCAAAATATACTTGCTATGGAAACGAATTATAAAACTCTCATGTACTGGTATTTGGTTCCTGTTAGAATAGCAAAATTTGCTCCCCATTATTCCCCGCTTTGTTTTCGCGGCTGTGGTGATCCGGGAACACATTTACATATTTTCTGGGAGAAGCCCTGTTACAAAAAATTACTGGAAAGAAATATTCCTCATGATTTCAGCAGTTTTCAAAAAATCCATTACTCCTGATCCGACTACCGCACTCCTAAATTTAAAACCGGATTGTATTTCCTATGCTCAATTTAAACTGTTCCTACAAATCACCACAGCCGCAAAGCAAACCATCTCCAAAGCTTGGAAAAAAGCTACGCTTCTAGTTTCTGAAACCAGAAATAGAGTACACCAAGCCATGCTCCACTCAAAATCAGAAGCCATAACCAATGATTACATAGACATATATGAAACAATATGGAACCCATGGGTGACCTAAACTATCTCATCTAACCCAGATGATTCTCTATTGAGACCTTGGTAAGATATTGTAAGCCAGTAACATTCTGGATACAGTTCATCGATATTATTACTATCTCTATTATGTAACGACCCTGGAGCCTTTCCTCTATCCTGTACTCCCTTTCCTATCCTATTGTTTTCATCACTTTCCACTTTTTATACTCCACATTCTGTCCTTTTTCTTTCTTTTATCTCTCACTTCTTCAAATATATAGCTCAAGCTATCTCATTATATAAAATGGTAAATGTGAATATGTAAAGACAATATCTAATTTTGCTCCTATTGTTTTAATAATTAACATGAATAGGATCCTTCTCCCCCCTATTTTGGCCAGTTTTTGAATCGATTCATTGCTAAAATTACAATTGCTCCATAGCTATAGTTCATATCATAATTATATCCGGTTCCATTTATATCACAATATTCTATAATATTTTATATGAGTTCAAATGCAATAGACTAACATGATTGGTTTGACTATAACCTGCTTTAATAATTCCTTTAATATTTCTCATAGGATCTACAAATATTTATTGAATTTTCTAATTTTCAAATACTCTCTTATTACATGATACCATTTTTGTTTTTCTGTAATCTTTTATTGGCAATTGTATCTACTGTTTTCTCTTTACTTTAAACCCAATAAACAAATTTGACAATAAAAAAAAAAAAAAAAAAAAAATGACGCACCTGGAAATGGGTGGTAGATAGGAGGATGGATGGTGCAGGGTGTGTGCTAATGAGGTTTGCTGGTCAACTCCCTTCTGTGTTATGACATATAGTCTGTCCAAGAAGTAAGGCGGAATTAATGGAGAAGTGTTTTTAAACAGTCATGGAGACAGTGAGGTAAGCGTATGTAGAATAAATGTTTCATTTTTGCAAAATAAGTTAATTATTGATATATTGGTACATAGCGGAGCTGGGAACAAAAAGTGAACAAAGCTGAACTTAGCCTTTAGGTAATTTGGACTGTCAAGAATACTACAAAGGATGCTTTTACAAAAGGGCTTATTAATGCTATGAAATAGTAATCAGTAGAAGTGCTTTTATATGTTATAATAGGGCATGTAACTTTATTTCTGATCCGCTGCCTGACAGTGTCATATTGATACATTGTTGCTACATAATTTGTTGACTTTGAAGTGATGGCAGCTAAAAAGGTTACATTGGACTTTGGTTTGTTTAATTGCTTTCAGGTTTCCTTTTACAAGCAATATTCCCAAATGATCAGTGAATCATTTTTCTTTAAACCAAAGATAATCAATTGCCATGGGATTACTAGGCAGTATAATAAATCATGCTATGGTCCAGCAGAAGATCTGAAGGTGTCACAACTGTCAGAATGTAGAAGATGATCCCTTAACATTCAAATTTTGACAGGAAACAGATCTTATTTACACACCTCAGTGAGGCAGTCTGGTAAAAGTCAGATTTTCCATGAAGCAAATGTTCTAGATTGGACTGCAATAATAACAAAAATACATACTGGTGGCATATTGGATAAGCATAAATAACGGCACAGAATGGTTGGTTACAGAGATGGTTGGTTTCTTCATTGCAAATAATGTATAATAAGAAGTCTAAACTATAGTGGCACAAAAATCCTCCTGCGCTCTGGTGTATCGCCAAACTGGGTGTATCAGTATGGTATAAAGGCAAAGTCTTAAGTCTTGCAGCCCTCCATAGAACAAAGGGTGTTCGTATGACTAAAATGAAAAAGAAAAGAAAGGAGGGCGCACCGACCTTGTGCCTTACCACTTATACATTTTAATATACACAAAATAAAAAGCAATGGTCCTACTTACAAACATTCAGTAGTAAGCGCATTAAAAACAGCTGAACCTGGACCTCACGGCACCTGCCAGTTAGACCCTAAACACCAATGTGGCTGACGGGTTTCTGGGGCGTACCCCCTTCTTCAAAGCCTAGGTGGTCTGCGATAGCTCTCTCTTCCTGCAAACCATCCCTTTATAGGTGCATGTGTGCATACAGGCACAGCCATTCGTCACTAGCTAGCTGGTCCCGCCTTTCTTACGGGACTCCGCCCACCCCATTAGTCGCCCAAATGGGCTCCATCTGTGTGGAGGGGCAAGTTGATCTAGGTGCCCATCCTATACGATGGGGTACACAGCAAGTGACACAAGACTGGCAATGCAGCAGTGCAATGGGATCACCAAACTCTCAATTGCCATATGTCTACTGGCAGCTCCACTACAGCCTGGCCTATTCGCCAGGACCTACAACAGGGCCTTTAATGCAGCAGCAGGCCGAGGGGTACAACATGAAGGTACCCACCTGGTGAATCCTGTGCCCGAGGAGACAGCCACTTACACCTCAGGCTGCCACCGCTCCACCGTCGGCGCCCTGGTTTAGCTGGAACGCACGCCATCCACAATCAGGAAGTGCGGGGCCTTCTGCGTTCCACCCCGCACTTCCGGTTTCGCCGTACTCGCGCATGCGCGCGGGCATACGCGCGCACGCAGATATGCGCGCGCACACAAATATGCGCGCGCATAGCATGTGGATTGCGTTCCACGGTCACAGGAAGTGCGGGTGTTTGCGTTCCACCCGCTACTTCCGGTTTGGTGCCAGCCAATAAACGGGCTCACATAGCTCTAAATGGCGGTGCAGGGTACAGGAACTAACCTCCCACATTAAACTGGTAAAGTGTGGCCCAAAAAACCCCTTGCACCATATATGCACACATATCCCCACAATAGGATGATGGCAGCCGTGCCAGAGTGGGCATATCTAGTGGGAGACGGGCGCAAGTCCATCTCCTAATGCTACTAGACATCCCTCTTAAAGGAGTATAAGACTGAATAAAAAGCGATATATATAAACTATAGTGGAACATTACTGTTAATGAAATTATATATATATATATATATATATATATATATATATATATATACAGTATATATATATATATATATATATATATATATATATATATATATATATATATATATATATAAACTCTGTTCTTTTGGCCTACATGTTCAGATCTTTCTACATATTCCACATATTAGTGAAAATGTTAAATCCATTTGGAAAGACAAATAGATTTTAATGACAAATGACAAAAAATGAATATAGTCATTAGTATAAACAAATTTGCGTATTGGAGACAGATATGCAGAAAGATTTACAGAGTTTGGAATATGTGAGTCCCCTACATATCTTAAAAAAAATGGCTCTCCCCAATTTTGTACAACGTATAAAAGATAAAGACTTTTTCAAAACGAAGAAGTTCAAGTTTGAGAAAGATTATAGGAAGTGGGAAAGGTAGCCAGGAAAAGGCAGCCATCAGAAATGTTTGGGCCCCTTATACAGCTTAAGGTCTGCCCCCACCCCCGAGCCTGACCACCAACATTCCCCAGGGTCTTCCACGCTCCATCCCACCGAATCCGCACCGGCCACCTCACCTGTACGCACTCAGCCCCCCTCACACCTGTACACACGCAGTCCCCTCTTTACACCTGTATGCATCAGCCCCTCTCCTCACACCTGTATATGTCAGGCCCCCTCACTCCTATATGCACTCCCCCCCTTCTAACACCTGTATACACTGAGCCCCCATATCAATCCTGCCTCGCCCCCACACACCTGTATATATGTCATCCTCACCTCCACACACCTGTATATATGTCAGCCCCCCTCACTCCTGTATTTATATGTCAGCCCCCCTCACTCCTGTATATATGTCAGCCCCCTCACACCTGTATATATGTCAGCCCCCCTCACACCTGTATATATGTCAGCCCCCTCACTCCTGTATATATGTCAGCCCCCCTTACTCCTGTATATATGTCAGCCCCCCCACATCTGTATATCTGTGAGCCCACCACCTCACATATGTGCTGAGACACAGAAGAGTTGCAGCCGATCACAGTACAGGCAACACACATGATGGGTGTACATGCACATAGTAGCCAGAAGTGGCAGTAAACAGCTTGATGTCTGAGCTCAATGACATAGAGCAGCAAAAGTTGCTGGGATAATTTCTGTACTGCACAACACTGCACCCCTTCACCCGCTCCTGCCTTCTCCTGGCCGTACTGGGCCCCTCCAGATGCTCTGCCTCCTTACAATTGTATCGGCTGTCCCCTCACCCTGATTACGGCCCTGGAAGGATGCACAACTGGGGGCAAAATTTTATTCCCAGTAATTTTAATTAAGCAAAAACCCCACTTACAAACATAACCACAGAAGACACAGGATCAGAAAGTTCATTATAAACTTCAAGTTCAGAAATTAGTAAGAGAATATGTGAAAAAATACTCAGACTGGATAGACATGTACTGTAAGAAAAGCACAAAAGATGAAATCACTGATTTTACACTATGCAAGAACATTGCCACATACAATGAGGAACATTTGCTATAGTTTTTTTCCTTCTGAAATCTTGAAAACACAAGGTTCCTATATTTTTCCAGAAATTTTGAAAACAGAAGGATTAGCCTTTCAGCCATAAGTTTCTACTTCCATTTATGGATATGACCAACGTTTTATGAAGATTCTTCCCCCTTTTCTTGTTTCATGAATTTTGTCAAATATGACATCTACCAAGTTATCTGTTACTTTTAATCAAGAGTCAATAACTATGGGTATGGGCCCCAAGTCTCTCAAATAGGTTTGAATATAGGCTTTGGATCACAGTTTGGATCATTTTATACTCAAGAAAACTTAGATAATGATCACCAAATTGTCAATGTGTCCTCTAGAGCAGCCTTTTTCAACCAGGGTGCCTAGGCATCACATCTGGTGTGCAGCATGTAGCAGAAGGAAGGGGACTGGACCAGAGTGGAGTAACTATAAAATATCACACATGGTGTGGCATGGGGGCAATGTAATGGGAAGTGAGCAGTGACTGGAGAGAGAGGACTGAGCAGTGGAGAATCAGCAGACCTGAGGGACCATTGCAGGAGAAACTAGCAGGTGTCATGCATGGAACACAGCATGGAAACAATATAGCGGGAGGTAAGTGGGGACTGGAAAGAGACTGGAATGGGAAAGAGCTGGGGGTTACCAATGAGTGAAAACTCAGTAGAGCTGGGGGTTTTACTGATTGGGGATCAGCTGAGCTGGGAGTACTTTTGAGTGGGAGATCAGCAGAGCTTGGTGTACTACTGAGTGGGGTATACGCAGACTGGGGGTACTACAGCATGGGGATCAGCAGACCTGGGGGAACTACTGAGTGGGAGATTAGCATAGTTGGGGATACTACTGAGTGGGAGATCACCAGAGCAGGGTGTTACTACTAAGTGGGGAATCAGCTGAGCTGGGAGTTACTATAGAGCAAGGGATGAGCAGAGCTGGGGATTCTACTGGCATGCATCTGCTAAATAAGGGTACTAATATGCTGAGGATCTGATTTGCAGGGGTACTAATGTTCTGGGGATCTGCTGAAAGGGGTACTAATGAGCTGGGGATCTAAAGAAGAGGCATAACAATGAGCTTAAATTCTGCTGATTGGGGTACTAATGAGCTGTGGGGCTGAGATGGGGGTACTACTGAGTCAGGGCTCTACTTAAAACAAATAGAAAATCAATAAACACTGTGCATTTACCAACTTCATTACCGCTTGAGAAACTCAAACCTCAAAATTTTTAAAAATACATAAACAATGCAAGGTAAAACAGTAGTCACTTTAATGTGTGATACAAATTAACACAAGTGTCAAGTAGCCCAAAGAGCTTAGGGTGGGATAAATAGTGATGTCGCAAACATAAAATTTTGCGTTTGTGAATGGCAAACGCGAACTTTCGCAAATGTTTGCGAACGGGCGAACCGGGCGAACCGCCATAGACTCCAATGGGCTGGCGAATTTTAAAACCCACAGGGACTCTTTCTGGCCACAATACTGATGGAAAAGTTGTTTCAAGGGGACTAACACCTGGACTGTGGCATGCCGGAGGGGGATCCGAGTCCGTTTTTAATCCATAAAGGGCATAAATCACCTAACATTCCTAAATTGTTTGGAATAACGTGCTTTAAAACATCAGGTATGATATTTGTATCTATCAGGTAGTGTAAGGGTTAGGGTTAGGGTTACAGATAGGGTTAGGGTTAGGGTTACAGTCTGTAACCCTAACCCTATCTGTTACCCTAACCCTATCAGTACCCCTAACCCTAACCCTATCTGTAACCCTAAACCTAACCCTGTCTGTAACCCTAACCCTATCTGTACCCCTAACCCTAACCCTATCTGTAACCCTAAACCTAACCCTGTCTGTAACCCTAACCTTATCTGTAACCCTAATCCTGTCTGTGACATTGACTTCTTACGCTCAAACATGTCCTTGACAGACACCTGACTGTGGGCAGATGAGCAGGAACTGCTCAAGGTGAGAGACGGAGTGGCGGATGGTTGTGAGGGGGCAAGGAGGACAGCAGTGGTTGACGTGGCTGAAGATGCTGGACCAGGAGGAGGATGATGGCTTTGAGCTTGTGTGCTGCTTGTACTCGTCATCATGTGTTGATCCCATAGGTGTTTGTGATGTGAGATCATGTGCCTTTGCAAAGCAGTTGTACCTAGGTGGGTGTTGGATTTCCCACGACTCAGTTTCTTTTGGCACAGGTTGCAAATGGCATCGCTGTTATCAGAGGCAGACACACAAAAAATGTCACACTGCTGAGCTTTGCAATGACGGCATTCTGGTGGTGGCAACAGCATGCGTTGATTGGCGTGCTGTCCAGCTGTCCCTGGGTGCCGATACATGCTGTCTGACTGTGCCACTAGCTCCTTGCGAAGACCTCCCCCTGCTACCAACTCGTCTCCTTCTCCTCTCTGTCTCCCCATCTGAACTTTCCCCCTGTTCTTCTTCTCTTGGAGCAGGCACCCACGTGACATCCACGGACACATCGTCATCATCAACCGCTTTGCTTGTATCTGACAACTCAGCAAAGGATGCAGCAGCGGGTACAAAATCATCATCATCACACCATACGCCCATGTGTGTAATGCTGCCTGACTGAGACATATCCCTTTTATCTACATCCCCTGGCAATAATGGTTGCGCATCACTCATTTCTTCCAACTGATGTGTAAATAACTCCTCTGACAGATCAAGTGAAGCAGCTGTGATGCTAGTGTTGGTGGTGGCGGCAGGAGGGCGAGTGGTAACTTGAGAGGTGCCCGAAGCTGAGCTGGAGGAGGATTGTGCGTCAAGGTTTCCGATCGGAAGCTGTAGAAGATTGAGAGTCCTGTGTTAGCCAGTCAACTATGTCCTCAGAACTTTTCGAGTTCAGGGTATGTCGCCTCTAAACACTGGGCATTATTCTAGGGCCAAAAGGAATCACAGCACCACGACCATAATGGCTCCTGCGGGGTGGCCTGCCTCTGCCTGTCATTTTTTTTAGATTAGTTTAGTTGTACTATGCATGCAAGCTACTGTGCCACCAGATATGAGTGGGCAAGTGGGCACAGTATACGCTGTGAGCCTGAGACACGCTGGCAGACAACTGACTACCATTCTCTATTGCAGTGAAAATTGTGTTTTTTTTAAATGTTATCTACTCTACCAACAACATATATATGAGATGTGGCACTGGACAAGTGGGCACAGTATACGCTGTGAGCCTGAGACACGCTAGCAGACAACTCACTACTATTCTCTATTGCAGTGAAAATAGTTTTTATTTGTTTAAATGTTATCTACTGTGCCAACAAAATATATATGAGATGTGGCACTGGACAAGTGGGCACAGTATACGCTGTGAGCCTGAGACACGCTGGCAGACAACTGACTACTATTCTCTATTGCAGTCAAAATGTTTTTTTTTTTAAATGTTATCTACTGTGCCAACAAAATATATATGAGATGTGGCACTGGACAACTGGGCACAGTATACGCTGTGAGCCTGAGACACACACACGCTGCCTGGCAGGCAACTGCAATTAGATTACAGAGAAGAAAAAAAAGAAAAGCCGACTGATATATTAGTCCTAAAAAGGGCTGACTCATCTGAGAGATCAGATGAGTCTTTCAGGACTGGAGTGGACACTGAATACACTGGCCTAGCTATCGATTTCCCTATTAAATCAGCAGCAGCTACACTGTCCCTCCTCTCACTAAGACTGCAGATTCAGAATGAATCTTAAATGGATGCTGTCCAGGAGGTGGGAGGGTCAGGGAGGGAGGGTATGCTGCTGATTGGCTGGAATGTGTCTGCTGACTGTAAGGTACAGGGTCAAAGTTTGCTCAATGATGATGAATAGGGGGCGGATCGAACATCGCATATGTTCACCCGCGGCGGCGAATGCGAACAAGCGATGTTCGCCGGGAATTGTTCGCCGGCGAACCGTTCTGTACATTTATAGGGATAAAGTCTCCAGTACTAGGTCCACATCTTATCTGTTAACCTCATTAATGAATCTCAGTTGTCCACAGCTGTCCACATGCCTTTTTATATGTAGACTCCAACAAGGTAAGACCTCACCGCTCTAGGCAGACCATCCCAGGATTACACCTCCTGCTAGCAAAAGACAGCTGTAGTCTCTGCAAGTGCATTGAAAGAGCAAATAATTGTTTTACGGCCGCACTCCATTAAGGCACCTTTATTGAAGTCAGATAAATCCAAATAGTCATAAACGATTTACATCGATCCCAGAGGAACAGGAAGAGGCAAGGCTTACACATCCCAAATGGGTGCTTAATCATAGCTAATGCCATAACTAGTGTTGAGCAGAATATGCCATATTCGAATTCGCGATATATCTCGAATATATAGTCGAATATTCGACATATATTCGCTAAATACGAATATTCGTGATATTTTTTGGAAATGAAATGATTGCGAATTTTCGCTATCGCGAATTGCGAATTGCGAATATTCGAGAAATGCGGAATGGAGCATTCTGATTGGCACAGAATATTCGTGATATATTGCAATATAAAATAATTGCGAATATTCGAGAAATGCGGAATGGAGCACTCTGATTGGCTCAGAATATTCGTGATATATTACAATACACAATAATTGCGAATATTCGGCAAATGCGGAAGGAGCACTCTGATTGGCTCAGAATATTCGTGATATATTACAATACACAATAATTGCGAATATTCGAGAAATGCGGAAGGAGCACTCTGATTGGCTCAGAATATTCGCGATATATTACAATACACAATAATTGCGAATATTCGAGAAATGCGGAAGGAGCACTCTGATTGGCTCAGAATATTCGCGATATATTACAATACACAATAATTGCGAATATTCGAGAAATGCGGAATGGAGCACTCTGATTGGCTCAGAATATTCGTGATATATTACAATACAAAATAATTTCGAAATTTCGAGAAATGCGGAATGGAGCACTCTGATTGGCTCAGAATATTCGTGATATATTACAATATAAAATAATCGCGCGATATCGCTATTGCCGAATAATCGCATTGCGATTTTTTCGGCAATATAAAATGAGCGCTGCAGCTACTCGGCCCAAGGTCTCTAATCATACCAGCAATGCTTTTAGACGTCGATGGGGATCTCTAGGATGTGATCTGTTCTAAAAAAAAATTGAAAACATTCGAATATTCGAAATAGCGAATATTCGCCGCGATATTCGCGATATTCGCGAATACTCGAATATGCAATATTCGTAGCGAATATTCGCAATGCGAATATTCGTGAGCAACACTAGCCATAACAGCTATTTCCCTGAATATGTAGGAGTCACCTACAAATCAATTGATTTATAACGGTGCAACCCACACACACAGCAGGGAATCCATGTTATAAGTGCAAAAAAAAAAAATGCAACAGAACCGCAATAAAAAAAAATGTAATCGTTCAGATATCTATAGTCAGTATTGAGACCAATTTAACCACTTGCCGACCAGCCGCCGCAGTTATACGGCGGCAGGTCGGCACGGGTGCGCGAGAGCCCGTAGCTCTACGTCGCGCCTTTCGCGGCCACTAGGGGGCATTACTAGTAAAATAAAAATAATAATAAAAATGCCATAAAACTAGCCCCTATTTTGTAAACGCTATAACTTTTGCGCAAACCAATCAATAAACGCTAATTGCGATTTTTTTTTTACGAAAAATATGTAGAAGAATACGTATCGGCCTAAACTGAGGAAATTTTTTTATTTGTTTATATATTTTTGGGGATATTTATTATAGAAAAAAGTAAAAAATATTGCATTTTGTTCAAAATAGTCGCTCTGTTTTTGTTTATAGCGCAACAAATAAAAACCGCAGAGATGATCAAATACCACCAAAAGAAAGCTCTATTTGTGGGAAAAAAAGGACGCCAATTTTGTTTGGGAGCCACGTCGCACGACCGCGCAATTGTCAGTTAAAGCGACGCAGTGCCGAATCTCAAAAAGTGCTCTGGTCTTTGGACAGCAATATGGTCTGGGGCTGAAGTGGTTAAGGTGTTACCACTGACAGAAAAACTATCTTGGCGCTTCATTAAAAAAAATACATCCACACAGTAATGCAAGGCTTTCTCCCTGGTGTGGAGAAAGCCTCTTGAGGGGGGGCGAGCAGGCAAGTCAGGACGCTCTCCACTTTGCAGATAGAGAAAGGAGCTGTGTGTTAGTGGGCGTCCTGACACTCCTGCTCGCCCACTCCCCCTCAGGAGGCTTTCTCTACACCAGGGAGAAATCCTTGCATTACTGTGTGGAGTTACAGACAGAAGAACAGGAAGTGAGGATTTCTCAGAAGAAATAAGGACATTTAAAAGCAAAATGAAAGGATGAGGTAAGTGAAGGAGGACTGCACTAAGGTAAAAGAAGCCATTTAGGGAAAACAAAAATTTACCTTTACAACCCCTTTAAGGTTACAGGTATATATGCATGTATTTTTTTAATGAAGCACCAAGATAATTTTTCTGTCAGTGGTAACGCCTTAAATTGATCTTGATTCTGGCTATAGGTATCTGAACGATTTATCTATTTAATTGTTTTCCCTTCTGTTGAATTTTGTTTCACTTATAACATGCATATATGCCATATTTGGTGTATTGCTTGTTGTTCCGATGACTGAATTCCTGAGATGTGTGTGGGTTGCACAGTCAAATCACTTAATTGGTAGGTGACTTCTACATATAAAGGGAAATAGCTAGTTTGGCATTAGCTATAAAATAAGCACCCAATTGTGGTGTGAAACATACAAGCTATGTCTTGTCCTGTTCTTCTGGGATCAATGTGATAATTTGTGACTATTTGGATTTATCTGACTTCAATAAAGGTGTCTTAATGGAGTGCAGTGTCCAGCCATTTTTTGCTCTTTCCTTTTTATATGTTTTTGAGTGATACTCTCTATGCTATGAGAATCTGCTGCTGGCTGAAAAGGCTGACTGCTTATAGAACAATACATAGGTACCAGAGTTGCCAGTTGGTTTTGGGGAACCCATTAGGGGGAATCCAGTTAGTCAGGGGTGGACTTTAGTTTTGTTAGTTTTCCGATTATGACAGGTTTTTGTAATGGAATGTATGACTGTTGCAGTTAGGACAAGTTTTCTTTATGTTCATTTTGTTCAGAACATGGATTAAAAAGTCTTCACTTTTGTGCAGACACAGCAAGTTTATTTGTTTTAAAACATTACAGTAAATTCCAGGAGATGAAGTTCTGCTGACAACCCTTATTATCCCATCAGTTATTTATTAAATGTTATTTTCTAGCCCTTATTAATGCTTCCTTGGTATTGTAAGAAATTGAAACTCAGTTACTGCCACTTCTAATTTACTGCTACAAAATGGCTCATAGATGTTTTACTAAACTATAAAAACAGAAGTTTACATTTTATTCCCTGGTTATCTGCTTCTTTTTTTTTAATCTTTCTAGACTTTTTAAATATGAGAAGCATTTGAAAGTACAGTATGTTAAAATGCAAATAAAAAATGCTGGGATATAACATTAGTAGGCTAACATTATTTTAAAGTTCCACAACTGTGAATACACAAACTTATGACACCAGCCATGGGATGGTTTGACAGTTTGGTTGAGAGCACAACCAATGGGAGTGTTACATTTCCGGCTTGTGCCGTAAATGAAACTATTTTATGGATTGGTTTACTTCCGCTTTAATAAATACTGTATTTAATGGCATATAACACTCACTTTTTTACCCTGAAAATAGAGGGTAACCTGTGACTGCATGTTATATACAGGGGACTGCCGAAAGTTTTTTTCCTGAAACTTTCCTTCTTAAAGTTAGGGTGCGTGTTATATGCCTGTGCGTGTTAAATGCCGATAAATACGGTAACTGATGGGATAAGGATTGTCAGCAGAACTTCCTCTCCTGGTATTTACTGTAATGTTTTGAATCACATGTGCTGTGGGGGTGTGGCCATATCAGGCATGTGAGCGGACCCACATCATGGAGATCCCGGCCATTATCCTCTTAGCGATCCAAAGTGGCACAAAAAGTAAGTGCACCTGCCCAGCAGGAAAAGACAACACTGAGGACATTCTTTATTACACCAGAAAGCTGACTGAGTTAGAGGGGAAGAGCATTGCTGCTGAGGAAGCTGATCCCTTAGAGACACAGCAGGAGCATGGGTCAGAACTTGGAGCTAAGGCAGACAACATCTGCACTGAGGAAAGTTTCTAATCATTCCCTAGTAGTAAAAAAAAAATACACTAACATTTAGGCCCCTTTCACACTGAGGAGTTTTTCAGGCGGTGTAGCGCTAAAAATACCGCCTAAATACCGCCTGAAAAACTCCTGCAATGTATTCTTAATGTGAAAGCCCGAGGGCTTTCACACTGAGGTGATGCGCTGGCAGAACACTCCAAAAGTCCTGCCAGCAGCATCTGAGGAGCGGTGTGTTTACTGCTCCTTCACCGCTCCTTCCCATTGAAAGTAATAGGAAATTGGGGCAATCCCGCCGGCAATGCGCCTCTCGCATTTTTAGCGGCGCTATAACGCCACCGCACATCCTGCCCCAGTGTGAAAGGGGCCTTATTTATTTTACTTTCCAAAAAAAGTGACAGTAAAAGACAACTTAAAATTTTTATATTCAAATATGTATACCATAGATTTTAGACTCTATAACTTCCACACAGACTAAATAATATACACAAATTTGGGTTATTTTTACCAAAGAAATGTAGTAAAATACATACATTGGCGCTGTAGGCCAAAGCCCAAATCCAGATGCAGTTAGCCGGCTGCATTCGAGCCATTTTCCAGATGTCCTTCCAGGTACCCTAACCCAAAGGACACCCCAAATAAGATATTGTATCTGTAGTTAATATGGAACGAGTTGCGATACTCATTTTATTTTGTCCCACCTGTCCTGGCCAACCTGGACTCAATCAAATGACCCTGAGATGACCCCTTTTTGGAAATTAGACACTCCAAGGTATTTGCTGAGAGGCATGTTGAGTCCATGGAAGATTTTATTTTATGCAACATGTTTTTGGAAAACTACAAAAAACAATGTACACAAATTTGTCACTTTAATTAGATATTTCTCACACATGCCACAAGTATATGTGTAATTACACCCCTAAACACATTCTCCTAATTCACTTGGGTATTAGGACACCACATGTGTAAGACTTTTGGTGAGTCTAGCCATACTTACAATGCCTCAGAGAATACCTTGGGATGTCTACCTTACAAAAAGGGGCAATTTGAAGGGTGTCTGAACCATCCTTGCATTGTGGGGACTACAAAACTGTGATACGAAATTATGCCGTTTGAAAACATAAAGGTGGACAGAGCCCCATATGCCACTAGGCTCCCAAAAAGTCTCACACATGTGGCATCCCAATTCTTGTCAGTAGCAGAATGTGTTTTTGTGTGTAATTACACATATACCCATGGAATGGTAATAAATATCTCATTAAAATGACAAATATGATATATATTTTTGTAATTTTCCAAAAACTTGTGGGAAAAAAAATAAAAAACTTTCATGAACTCAACATGTCTCTCAGCAAATACTTTTGGGTCTCAACTTTCCAAAAATGTGCCATTTGGGTGGTATCTGAACTTTCCTTGCATTTTAGGGATTCCAAAACTGTCATAGGTAGTCTGGAAATAAAATGAAAGTTACGCCCTTTGAAAGCTTGAAGATCATGATTGGATTTTGGACCCCTATAAGCGGCTAGTCTTCCAAAAAGTCTCACTCATTTGGTATCCCTATTCTTGGGAGAAGTAGCAGAATGTATTTTGGGCTAAACATCCACATACATCCAAGGCATTTTGAGAAATATCTCATTAAAGTTTTTCATTTGCATTAACAAGAGATTCCTAGTTAACCTGCTGAGCAGTATTCCCGAATCTGTCTCCAGGTGGAATTTCAGCACCAATAGCGGTATCCCCGAGCCAGACTCGGGATTGCATCGAAGGATACAGGCAGGGGATTACTTACCATGTACCTGGATCCTGCGAGGTCTCCCCGCTATGTTATCGAGCTGTGTCCTCCTCGCTCGATTCACAGTGCCGAGTGCCGCCGAGCTCCGTTCCCTGCGACTTTACGATGCACGGGGGTGGAGATTGGTGCCAAATTCAAAAAAAGTTAAAACACAGTAAACATACAGTATGCTGTAATCTTACAGATTACAGTACTGTATGAAATAAATACACACCCCGTTTGTCCCTAGTGGCCTGCCCAGTGTCCTGCATGCACTTGTATATAATAAAAACTGTTTTTTCTGCCTGGAAACTGTAGACTGTCCATAGCAACCAAAAGTGTCCCTTTATGTGAAAAGTGGTTTTAGACCAGCTAGAAAACAGCGATCAGAAATTAGAATCACTTGCAGAATTGAGCAATAGCAATTTGTGGGGAAATTCGTCATCAAACACTAAAAGTAATGACAGCAACAATTCTGCAACTGAGCAAATTTCAGTGTTTTTGATTTGATAACATTATTGAATTTGTTTTATTATTATTATTATTATTATTATTATTATTATATTATTATTTGTTATAATTATTTATAGTTATTTATTATATTATAATTTATGATTTTGTGTTTCAAACTTTATCATACACGGGATGTCTACCAGACTCTGATTTAATTACAAAGAATTATAGGCCTACAATATAAAACGCCAAATTTCAATGCAAAATAATGGTACTGCGTTCAGCACCTAAAATCTGAAATAATCATACCGCCAGGGAGGTTAAAATAGCGCAGTGCTAAATAGCAAGAAATGCTCTGGTCATAAAGGGGGTAAAACCTTCTTTAGGTCAAATGGTTAAAAGCGTATTGTTGCTATAAACCCTTAACCTTTAAGACATCAATGTAAGCTTATCACTGTAAGTGTAAGGGTTCAGACAATGCCAGGTCAATTTTCCAACAGGGAACTTAAATTAATCTAAAAATGATCAAGTATGCATGGGCTGTTCTTTAACCGTTGCCACATGTCATTCCTGCCTATTGAAATAAGCAACTTGCCTAGCTTAATCCAGGAATATACTGCAAATGAGTCACAACATGGTGTATACGAAATAAAGATCAGCCAACATTTCTTCTGTTTGCCAGCAAGAAAATATGTTTCCTATTTACAAGGATCCTTCTAATTTATAACACACCAGAAATGTTCCAGCTTTCATATCTTCGTATGAAGTGTGGGTCTGTCTTTGCAGGTGCAGACTACAAGATATCATTTGTCACTATTTAAAAGGTTCAAGATTAATATTTTCTGATTTCTTGTACAAGGCACTGGTCCTGGATTTAAAAATAATCTCTGAATATTATTATTGTTTTTTTTTTTAAATCAGCTGTGAAATACATGTGAGAAATTGTTTTGGCAAATTGCAAAGTTATTACAGATTTCTTCCTTTTTTCTCCTGGAAAATCATAATTTTTTTAAAAAAAAGACAAGATTTTTGTTCTCTTGTTATATTTGGAAACTACAGTTGTAAAGATTTTGGCACATTTTCCTGGTTAATATTAAAAAAGTTTAGAGATAGAAAAGTGTTTCCAGAGTTTAATGTAGTTTCCTCTATTTTCTCTAAAATAAAGGTTGTGTTTCTGGCTGATGGGGGTGATTACAGGGAAACACTGGTGCTAGTGACTCACAGACTGTGGTTGGAATATAAGTACAGAAATGATTCCTCTCCGTTGCTATTTAGAGCTCTTTGAAAAGGAAAACTTTTTTTTTTTTATTCCCTGGAATATACTGTGGGACAGACAAAGGTAAAGGAAACATTGAAATGTTAGTTTTAGGGCACATTTACACTTGCTTCAGCTTCAACACACATTAACGGCTAGTTTACAAGGCTTCGGACACACTTTGTTAAAGCTCTCTGAATGCTAGTCAAAGCTTCTGTCACTAAATAAAATGATTAGCTTACAGTCCTGTTTACACCTTGCTTTTGTTTTGCTTTGCTTCAGCATCAATTCAAAAACAATACCCCGTGTAGCTTTAGTTGTGCTTCGAATCGCCTTCAAAACCTCCATAGACGTCTATGGCAAAGCTCGTTGGAAGCCCCACAAAGCCTCACCGAAGTCCCACCAAAGGCTCATTGAAGCCTCATCGATGCTCCACCAAAGCCTCATCGAAGCCCCACCAAAGCCTTGTCATAGCACCAAGCAAAAGCAAGGTCTTTAAGCTAACCATTTTAGCGACAGGAGCTTTGACTGGCGTTCAGAGAGCTTTAACAAAGTGTGTCCGAAGCCATGTTTTGAAGCAAGTGTAAACTAGCCCTTTATGAGAGGGAAACACCAGTAACAGCATTTGTATAGGGCAGTGGTTCTCAAACTTTCTAGCACCGTAACCCCTTGATTAAAATTTCCCAAGTTGTGGGGACCCCTAACAGTAAAATTATTTGCGTGGCAAGAAAAGTAATTTGCGCCCCTAACCCACAGACATTTAGCGCTCCCTGAGTCCCTTCCACTCGTACAGTGTTAAAACCCCTTATGGTACATTTTAGGATGTACCAGTCTTTCTCTTTGTTCTCTTTTCTTTCCCTTGTATCGCTCTCTCTCTCTATCCTAATTTCTCATTCTGTTTCCCCCATCCCTCTCTCTAGCTGTCTTTCTTGTTATTTCTCTTGTTCTTTCTCCCCCTTTTTCTTGTTTCTTCCCCCTATTTTCCTCTCCCTTCCATGTATTCTCTATTTTTATTCCTTCTCTTACTTCTTGGTGGGGGGGGGGGTGGTCTGAGTGGAAATGCTGGGGGGAGTCCTGATCAGCCAACTTAGGTTCTCTTGATCAAGGTAAACAGCTGGGAGAGCGGTGTGGGCTTCAGGAACAGCCCAGGATTTGGTAAACCCCTGGCAAATCATCATTAGTCCCTGAGGGGACCAGACCCCAGGTTGAGAACCACTGGTCTAGGGTATTAACCTCCCTGGTGGTATGATTCTTTCAGATTTTAGGTGCTTAAAGCGGTACCATTATTTGCAAGGGAATTTGGCGTTTTATACTGTAGGCTTGTAATTCTTAGGAATAACTTACTGAAATCTATCCAAACAAGAGTTTAATAGGCATCCCGGGTATGATTTTTTTTTATTTTTTTATTAAAAATTATAATATAATAAATAATTATAAAAAATTATAACAAATAATAATATAATTATAGTAAAAATTATTCAATAATGTAATCAAATCAAATTCACTGAAATTTGCTCAGTTGCAGAATTTTTGCTGTCATTATTTTTTTTTTTTATGACGATTTTCCCCACAAATCGCTATCGCTAAATTCTGCAAGTGATTCTGATTTATTATCGCTGTTTTTTAGCTGCTCTAAAACAATTTTTGCCATAAAGGGACACTTTTGGTTGCTATGGGCAATCTACAGTTTGCAGGGAGAAAGAACAGTTTTTATTATATAAAATGACATGTAGTGTACAGGGCAGACCACTAGGGACATGGGGGGGTGTGTATTTTTTACATACAGTACTGTAATCTATAAGATTACAGTGTACTGTATGTATAGTGTTTGTTTACATTTTTGAATTTGGCGCCGTTCCCCCCCCTACGTCGCGACGCTCGCAGGGAAGGGAATCGGCGGAACACACAGCATCAGGCGGACATCCGGCCGCCGTGTACTGCGGGGATTCATCGCTGGATCGCAGAGAAAATGTAAGTAAACTTTTTTCTGCATCCAGCGAGGCAAGTCCGTGTGTGGCACGGGGTTACCGATCTTAGCTTAAAAATCTCACCCCGTGCCACACACGGGAAGACCGCCAGGGAGGTTAAAATGAACTGAACATTTTGTTTTTTTATTCTGAAAAAATGTAAAAACCTCCAGTCAAATTAAACAATAAGCATTTCTTATCTTTACACTATAAAAATATATTAAAAAAGAATGTGAATGCTTTTCCTACATTTATTTTTATTTTTTTTAAATTGCAAGAGATCAAATTTTCAAATGTTTTATTATATAGGCACAATTTATTACAGAAATATGTTTTGGCATACATACTAATAATCGGGGACATATTTATTATTAGCGGGCAAACCTGGACAGCTTGTATGTTTTAACTTGGATCAGGCAGATGGCAGGTGGGAAAGGCAAATGTCAGCAAACAAGAAGCAAATAACTGGCAAACTGGTTAGTCACACCTTTAGAGATATAACTCCTAGTAATCCTACAACATGTTCTGTTCATCCTGCAAAGGTGTTAAGAGAAACAGTTCCAATATACTGTATTCTACTTACTGTATAAGTCTGTCCCTCTCCATATTTATCCAGCACAGATGTGGAATCCAGCGATAAGTACAACGTGTTTGAGAAAATGTACATTGTGAATTTGTGAATGAGTGAGCATAAGATGACACCACATGGGATGATAATCACCATACAATGACATATTTTTTGTTGCACAAGATGGGTGGCACTGCAGAGTTTGACAAAGCCTGTTTTTAAGTCCAAGATCAAGTAGATATGAGGCGCTGAATAAAGATAGTTGGTTAGGCTTGATGGCTATACTCCAGCAGCTCTATCACAAAGCAAGGTTCCCCGAAGGGCCAAAGACCTCCACTAAAAAGTCCAAGTTAAATCAACAAAAAAAGTGCCAGCCAGCTGTCTTTAGAGTCCAGAAACCTATATTGCTTATAACATTTAGACTAATGGAAAGTAAAAGGCTGCCAAAGCCCTTTGGGGGCCAAACAATCCCTCTTCATCAGAACTTCCTGTAGGACTCTATTTACAAAGGCCCCAGGATAATGTTCCATACCAGAGAGGCAACTTAAAGGTCTGTATTGATGTGTGCTGGGAAAAATAATACCTGCATCAATGTTGCACTAAGAAATAATGGGGATTATTTGCACACGATTGGATGATAAAATCAGCAGAGCTTCCCTTCATTTCAGATCTTTCCCTCAGATTTACAGCGACTGCACATCCAAGTACACTTTCAATGCATTTTCAAGTGCACTTTGCACTTGTAGATTGTACTTGTAGTGCAAAGTGGATTTGCCTTTCGTAAATAACCCCCATTGACTTTACACAAACACACTGAGACTACATGCATGCAGTCTTATACATGGGCACAGTGACATCATTTTAGGGAACAAATGGGGGTTATTTACTAAAGGCAAATCCATTTTGCACTGAAAGTACACTTGAAGTGCAGTTGCTGTAGATCTGAGGGGTAGATCTGAAATGAGGGGAAGATCTGCTGATTTTATTATCCAATTATGTGCAAGCTAAAATGCTGTTTTTTATGTTCCTTGCATGTCCCCCCCGGATCTACAGCAACTGCACTTCCAAGTGTACTTTCAGTGCAATTTCAAGTGCACTTTACACTTGTAGTGCAAAGTGGATTTGCCTTTCATAAATAACCCGCATGGGATTGAATGCATATAGTATTTTTTATCTAGAACTGAATTGATGAAATGTAATTACCAATTACTGTACATGCCCATATATTAAAGCTGAACTCTAGTAAAAAATAAAACAATACAAAAGTTGATAGCCCATTAACTCGTTTCGCTGCCAGATTCATTTTTGTTTTTTTTGGCACACAAGATTAGTTAAAGCACCTAGACATAATATAGTTTCTGAATACAGAGAACCGTTGAGAGCAAAATATACTACAGTTACTTTTAGTGCACACAAATGTAATATATTACCCATTTTTTGGTAAAAAAAAATTAAATATGAGTTTACACTGCTTAGCAAATCAGTACCAAAAAAAATCAAGCCCATATAATTATTTCTCTCACTCTGGCTTCACAGTATAGTGCAATTAATGCTTTTATACATAGGCTCCCTGACGTGTGCTTATGTTCATATGTGTGTGTATGTGGGGTCGGGGGAGGGGGATTAAAGTGCTTGGGGGTAACTTAAATTTTTTTACACTGTTTTCACTCTTTCAACTTTATTGCCATGGAGCTTACAAGCTACCTGTATGATGGCATTTTGTTGTGAGAGGTTCTCTTTACCGATTAAATTCACAAATTCGCCACATATTCCTGATCACATGCCTAGAGAAGGGGTCCTGCATGGCTTCGATACGAAGGGGTCCTGCATGTCTTTTGTGATGTGATCATTCTTCAATAAAGATTTGGATGTAATTGCTGATCTGTGGGCTCTTGCCAATATGTTTGTTTGATCTTTGATATTTCCAGTTCCAACTAGTTGCTGCTGAAGCTCCTGTTACTTCTAAAACCTTATCCAGGAAAGTGTGTGATGACACTATCGATACTAGTCTCTCTTTGCTGAGACATCAGGAGTAGGGTTGAGCGAACCTGAACTGTAAAGTTCGAGTTCGTACCGGACTTTTGGATTTTTTGTACCCAGACCCGAACCCGAACAGTTTGCTGTAAGTTCGGGTTCAGGTTTGGTGTTCGACAATGTAATGGAGGGCAGCCAATCACCATTTGTTTTACTCGTGTGACCTAGAAGCCATCACAGCCATGCCTACTAATGTCATGGCTGTGATTGGCCAGTGCAGCATGTGACCCAGCATGTGACCCAGCCTCTATATAAGCTACTGTAGAGGCACATAGCATAGCTCATCACTCTGCTTCAGATAGGGTAGGGAAAGGATGCCACTGCTGCTCTCAGCGAGAGATTTAGTTAGGAGTCAGACTGTCCTGCTTCAGAAACACCAGCACTGCATATGTTACTATGAGATACTCTGCAAGATAGTTTAGGGAAAGGTTCCTGATTGTGCTTGTAGGGAGAGAAATATATAGGAGTCGGTCCTGCTTCATAAATCTAAGTACACCAGCACTGTATATGTTAATGTGAGATACTCTGCAAGATAGTTTAGGGAAAGGTTCCTGATTGTGCTTGTAGGGAGAGAAATATATAGGAGTTTGTCCTGCTTCTAAAATCTAATTACACCAGCACTGCATATGTTACTGTGAGATACTCTGCAAGATACTTTAGGGGAAGGTTCCTGATTGTGCTTGTAGGGAGAGAAATATATAGGAGTCTGTCCTGCTTCTAAAATCTAATTACACCAGCACTGCATATGTTACTGTGAGATACTCTGCAAGATACTTTAGGGAAAGGTTCCTGATTGTGCTTGTAGGGAGAGAAATATATAGGAGTCTGTCCTGCTTCAGGAATCTAAGTACACCAGAACTGCATATGTTACTGTGAGATACTCTGCAAGATACTTTTCTTCTATGGTGCTATTCAAAAAACATCCATTTAGGGCAAAAAAAAACAATTGCAGTGTTTCCTCCATATCTGTACGTGTGAGATAAACACTTTAGCTAGTGTTCTTCTATTGTGCTATTCAAAAAACACCCACCCATTTAGGGCAAAAAAAAACACTTTGCATTGTTTCCTCTAGTGTTTGCAGTGTTTCCTCCAATGTTTGCAGTGTTTCCTCCAGTGCTTGCAGTGTTTCCTCCATATCTGTACGTGTGAGATAAACACTTTAGCTAGTGTTCTTCTATTATATTATTCAAAAAACACCCATATAGGGCAACAAAAAAAATATTTTGCAGTGTTTCATCCAGTGTTTGCAGTGTTTCCTCCAGTGCTTGCAGTGTTTCCTCCATAACTGTACGTGTGAGATAAACACTTTAGCTAGTGTTCTTCTATTGTGCTATTCAAAAAACACCCAGTTTGGTGCAAAAATATATTTTGCAGTGTTTCCTCCAGTGTTTGCAGTGTTTCCTCCATATGTGTAGGTGTGAGATAAACACTTTAGCTAGTGTTCTTCTATTGTTCTATTCAAAAAACACCCAGTTTGGTGCAAAAAATATATATTTTTAGGGGGCGTGATCACAGACAAGCACAGCCGCCTGTCCAGAGCCAATGTGGACAAGCTCACGTTCATTAAAATGAACCAGGCATGGATCCCACAGGACTTGTCCATACCTTGTGCAGAATAGACACGTATACTGGCCTTACACAGCCATTCTTGTATTTCTGATATTTCTCACTCTTTTGGGGTGTACCCTAATTTAAAAAATAAATAAATTAAAAACAAAAACCTGTGTTGGCTACCTCGTCCTCCTACACCGCCGCTTCCACCTACACTGCCACATCCACCGCCACCTTAACCTCCTACTCCATAAGGGCCTCGTCCTCCTAGGTCAAGATTTTTTTTATGTATTCTATGTTATTAAGTTATTTCTCTATCCACATTTGTTTGCATAGTACTTGCCATGCTCTTACCAACATGTTGCTGCCATTTGCAGCCCTCTAGCCCCTTCCATTATTTTTTTAGAGACATTTTAATAGTCAAAAATTTGACTTCAATGGGGTTTGGGTTCGGGGTCAAGTTCAGGTCAAGTTTGGGTCCCAAACCCAGACTTTTTTCCGAAGTTCGGCTGAACCCGTCGAACCCGAACATCCAGGTGTCTGCTCAACTCTAATCAGGAGCCAATTTGACCCCTGATTTCACCCCTATCCTCAGTTGAAGCCAATGGAGCACAGATTGTGCTCCATTAATTTCTTCCCATCCACAGAAAACAGGGAAAATTATTACTGAAACTGGAAGTGATGTAATTGTAATCACTTCCAGGTTTTTACTAGCTGGGGAAATCAGTAAATGGACATTTAGGGCCCTTTCACATGGGGCGGATCAGTATTGATCCACCCCGTGTGTGTCCGTAAGCTCAGCGGGGATCCTCCGTAAATCTCCGCTGAGCTGTCGGCTGACAGGGCAGTCCCCGCACACTGTGAGGAGACCGTCCTGTTTTTTCTCCACTCTCCCCTATGGGGGAGCGGATGAACACGGATCGTGTGTCCGTGTTCATCCGATCCGCTCTGCAGACGGAAGAAAAAATAGGGTTTTCTTCCATCCGCAAAAGTGGATCTTTGCGGAGGCGGATGTTTACGGGTGTCAGCGGATGTTCATCCGCTGACACCCGCAATCACATAGGGACCAATGTATGTCCCGTTTTCATCCGCTAACGGATGGATGAAAATGCGGCCATACGGTCCGCACATGTGAAAGGGGCCCCACATTGTGGGGGTGTCTGTTCTGAAAGCCCTTTAAAATGGTCAAGTGGCTGTACAACCACTCAATCACTTCCATCTGAAAGCTAACAGACAGCTATAGCAGATGTGAATGTGTGTAAAACCCTCTGCTTCTGTAGACATAAATACTACAAACAAAACAGTGAAAGGGTTAAAAGATATGACAAAACTAGCTTTTGCTGCAATATGCACTTTTAATCCTGAGATTTGTCATACAGTACTCCACTAGATGTCTTCCACTAGATGTCTTCAGTCTTATGACCAGAATCATTCAACCCATTTCCTCTGAGTCCAGGCTGCCCTGGACCTGCCTCAGCCGGTGCTTGGATGGTGAAAAAAGTAGCAGCACATTTCAACTCTTTTCACTCTGCTTTCTCTTTTATTAACTGATTGGTTTCTTGTACTGTTTCTCACACTCACACAAGCCCTGATTGCAGGATGCTGAGACCAGGTAAAATTCAGGTAATTTGACCAAATCCTGTGCTGTTCCTGAAGCCCACACTGCTCTCTCAGCTGTTTGCGCCTCCCCCCCCCCCCCCCATTCAGATATCTACACCGTTTGCATTTAGGATACATTTTATTTATGTATTAATGAATAAATTGTGTATTTTACATCTGCCTAGTTCAGTTTATACCATGTTTATATTCACGACTTGCCCTGTATATCTGACCTTCAGTTGTGAGTAAAAGAAAATATTTCCAGTCTGAAGATGCTGGCCAACACTATGCTACATTATATTCACTTAGAGGCAAGGGAGTGTAAAAAAACTAGGTTGTTCCCTCAAATGGGTTTTCGTTTTCTTAAAATTATAACTTTGCTTATATTATGGGCCAGTTTGATGACGCTAAATGGAAAATAAAGAAATATAACTAGATCACATTAAAGTAGCGGTTGAGAGGCTCAGCAATAACTGTTCTTTGCTTTATTTTACACTTGCCTTATTTTTTTGGTATCTTTTTAGAATTGTATTGAATATTATTGGTTTGTTTTTTGACCACTTGCCAAACACTTGTGTACTAATGATGTGCCTGTGCAATGTCACATTCCGCCCCCTATCACAGAAAGCTGTGGAAGTGACGTTTTTTGCCACCATCTTGCTACACCCCACACTCCTGCACAGTAAAGATAGAGTGAGAAGGGGGCAAGCGGACATCTTGTTACACCCACCGGGGTTTTAGATTTGAGACTTATTTTCAACACAAAACAGAGCTTATATGCTTAAATACAATATTTGGAAATCTGACTGACTGTTTAGATGTTAAATGTGAAAATCAGAGGTGTTTTGTCACATGAGCAACCATGTAAGGTCATCAGGTTTGCTGCTGCTTTCAACATTTAACATTTACACAGTCCGTCGGATTTCCAAATATTTTCAACACAAAATGGTGCTTATATGATTAAAGACAGTATTTGGATATCCAACAGACTGTGTAAATGTTAAATGTTGAAAGCAGCAGCAAACCTAATGATCTTACATGGTTGCTCATGTGACAAAACACCTCTGATTTTCACATTTAACATCTAAACAGTCCGTCAGATTTCCAAATACTGTATTTAAGCATATAAGCTCCGTTTTGTGTTAAAAATAAGTGTGAAATCTAAAACTCTGGTGGGTGTAACAAGATGTCCGCTTGCCCCTTCTCACTCTATCATTACTGTGCAGGAGTGTGGGGTGTAGCAAGATGGCGGCGACGGAACGTGACCTCCAGAGCATTCTGTGATGGGGAGCAGAATGTAACAACACACCTGCTTTATTAAGTACATTTCCATAATCATTTATTAGCATGTGGATTAGGTATTGCTTTCCTGGCAAAGGCTGGATTCTGTATCTCAATCAGTGATGGTGATAAAATCAAAATGTTTTTTTAATATGATTTGTTTATTACAGTTTTTATGATTTCTCTTTTACTTTGCAGTTTTTGTTAAAGTTTAGGGACGAGCTGACTCTGGCTTTTCAGGTGTTCATCATTTGGTATTCTGCTTGACTTAATCACTACTGGCAAATGATTTGGTGAAAGCCATGAATATGCGCTAAATGCAGAAAGATCAGACAGGCAAATGTGCGTGGATTTGCGAAATTTCATATACAGGGCCCTCTGTCTGTAAAGTTACTACCACATGTCTCATTAAAGTTTACTCTTGTGACATTTCAACCTCAGTTGTTTACTTGCATTAAATACCAAATGTATGCCTTTTACATGATCTTTATCTTCTGAAAATCATTGAGCTTTCAGATCATGTAACAGAACCAGTGGTGGTTTGTCCATAGAGGGCGTTGGATCGCTGCCCCCTCTGGCTCTCACCCCCCACTGAGTCTAATAACATAGATTAATGCATTGCACGAATCTATGTTATTGTCGCCGCTGCCCTATTCAGATGGCCGGACATAAGCGCCGACCATCTGAATAACGGCAGCTGGTTGGCTGTACAGAAATACCTATCAGAGCCAGCGGCTCTGATAGGCTTTCCGAGTACTGCCCTCGGGTCCCCGGAAGCTTATCCTCGGAACGCGCGTCTCAGCCAATCAGGTTGGCCCGTTCTGGCTACCGGTAACCTGATTGGCTGAAGCGTCATCGAGGGCGGGAGAAGACATCAAGGGACGTGGATGGCTGACTCCAGTAAATGTAAGTGCCGGGCGGGGGGAGGGGCATTTTACAGGGCACATCGGCGACAAAGGGCGCAGTGACATCAATGGGCACAGTGGCAACAATAGGCACAGTGGGGACAATGGGGACAATTGGCACAGCGACATGAATGGGCACAGTGGTGACAATTAAAGGGCACAGCGACATCAATGGGCACAATGGCGACAATAGGCACAGAGGGGACAATGAGCACAGTGGGACAATTGGCACAGCAGCATGAATGGGCACAGTGGCGACAATTAAAGGGCACAGTGACATCAATGGGCACATTGGTGACAATGGGCACAGTGGCGACAATTGATGGCACAGTGGCTGTGTTTGATGGCATGGGACAGTGGCTGCATTTGATGGCATGGCACAGTGGTGACAATTGATGGCACAGAGGCTGCGTTTGATGGTATGGCATAGTGGCTGTGTTTAATGGCATGGCACAGTGGTGCGAATTGATGGCACAGTGGCTGAGTTTGATTGCATGGCATAGTGACTGCATTTGATGGTATGGAACAGTGGTGACAACTCATGGCACAGTGGCTGCGTTTGATGGCATAGCATAGTGACTGTATTTGATGGCATGGCACAGTGGTGCGAATTGATGGCACAGTGGCTGCGTTTGATAGCATGGAACAGTGGTGACAATTGATGGCACAGTGGCTGTGTTTGATGGCATAGCATAGTGACTGCATTTGATGGCATGGCACAGTGGTGCGAATTGATGGCACAGTGGCTGTGTTTGATAGCATGGAACAGTGGTGACAATTGATGGCACAGTGGCTGTGTTTGATGGCATGGCACAGTGGTGACAATTGATGGCACAGTGGCTGCATTTGATGGGCACCGTTTCCGTTTGCACACCCCCCAAAAAAAAATGTGAGCACCAGCCACCACTGAACGGAACATGGATTATTTAGTAGAAAGCCATTGGGAGGACCAATTCTTTGGATTTCTGTGGATTAGAATTTATTAAAGTTACTTGTCTGAAAATGTAATCAAACAATCATCAGTCATGTCATATATGTTGCTTGGAGGGAAATAAGTGCTTTAAATTCCTCCATTAACAAAGCTGCCCTAATTATACTAATTACTAGACTACAAGTTTAAGTTAGTTAATGTAATACCTAAACTGAAGACAACAGTCATTTGTCAGTTGAGTAGGAGAGACATGTGAAGATAAAACTAAATGGAGGCACTGTGTGAATGTTGGCTGTCTCCTGGTGACCTCTTGACTTTATCAAGCAGCTCTTGTCCGCAATGGCTTTAGGGCTAGTAATTATATTTATGTGTATTATTGTTAATCTATCTATCAATTTATTTTCCCTCTTTGCTCACACCTATTCAGGTTAGCAGATTTAAATGTGTAACAACAAGACCAACAAAACTTGCCTTTTCAGGTAATGATGGTCATTTGTCAGTAATTCTCAATGGACATACAGTACTTGCTTATTTGGTCTTGTCAGGGTTCTAATAACTCACACCCAATCTCTGTTATTAAATGTTTTTAGTAAATGATGAGTTTATGTTTAAAGAATGGTTTAAAAATTGCCAATAGTATTTATACTGTTTATCAAGTATAGTTTTGGTGTTAAAATACTAATATTAAAGTGAGTGGAAGTAAATCGGCATGTATAAGTAGCACCCTTGACATACATACTTGTGTAGTGTGCATTAGCATAGACATTTTGTGACATAGAAGTTCCATGATTTTTACCAAAATATGCAATGGTACAAGGATTTAGGTAGCAATACTGGCTATTTTAGAAAACACAATGTGGGGGGGACATAACAAAACTACTGCACCCAGAATCTGGTGCAGCTGTGCATAGTAACCAATCAGCTTCCAGGTTTTATTGTCAAAGATTAATTGAACAAGCTAAAGTAAGAAGTTTCCCCCCATTGTGTTTTTTTTTAATTTAAATCCTAAAAATATCAGTTTATTTTGTTGCCAGAATTGGGCTTTAAGTTCATTCTAAACTTTTCACTATACTATTAGTAAGTCCTTTCAGTTTTCAATGAGTGTGCGCTCTCCAAAACCTCCACCCCCCCCTACATATCATCCTTCTTTTTGTAAATCTGTTTTTATTCCTGGAAGGCAGCAATAAGAAATTAGAAGCCAAAAAGAAGGAAGTACAAATATGGAAACCGTTGTTTATAGGTCTAAATATTAGGTGAAATGTAAGGAAAATTTTGATCTATATGGATACTTTTCTTTATGTCAACATCAGTTGCAAAGGTTACAGAATGATTAACTGCTTCCCTCCTGGGGCCATTGTAAAATGACTACCGAACGGGAGCCCTGGGTGGACTTCATATGAAGGCCTCTGCATTACTTACCTTGTGTGGGCCACGTTCCAGCATGACCTGTCACCCACTGTGTCGGTGTACCAGCTCACTGATCACTGTGACTAATCAGAGCAGATCACATGACAATTGTTATCCAATAAATGGCTTTGATTCATCCCAGTCATTGTGTTCAATTATGGTGCTTGATGTGATTAGTCACAGTGATCACATAGTATAGACAGGGCCAATCACGGGTCATCTGTAACATCTTATTAGCTGTGACCAATCACAGCTAATCACAGAAATACACACTGAATAAATCTATTTCATTCAGTAAAAATAAAATAAAAAAATCCTGATCACCTTCCCAGAGTAGTATAGTGATACTATGGTAACACTACATTGCTCTGGTCACAGTGTGTTTTCTTTTTTTTTTAAATGTCACCAGTTACTGTCCCTGCTCACTGCCACACCATATGATGACACTGTACTGCACTGGTGACAGTATGTAAAAAATGAAAGTGAATTTTTGTTTTATTTATTTATTTTACAAAAATTGTGATAAATAATTACAACTTCAAAAAAAGGTGTTATGCCTCTTACTAAATACTTTGGACTGTCTACTTTCCAAAAGCGGTAATTTGGGGGATATTTGTACTTGGCATTTTTGGGTCTAAAGAAATTTGATATTCCTACAGACTAAATAATATACACTGATTTTGGTTATGTTCACCAAAGAAATGTAGCAGAATACATGTTGGCTTAAATTTATGAAGAAGGATTTATTTGCAAATTTCTATAACAGAAACAAGGACATTTTCATATATATTTTTTTAAATGTTAGCATATTTTCATATATTTAACAAAAAATAAAAACCCCACTAGTGATTAAATACCATCAAAAGAAAGCTCTATTTATGTGAAACAAAAAGATACACATTCCATATGGACACAGTGTTGCATTACTGCGCAATTGTCATTCAAAGTGTGACAGTGATGAAAGCTGAAAATTAGCCTGGGCAGGTAGGGGGTGAAAGTATCCAGTTTTAAAGTGGTTAAATATCATTGTTTTTGCTTTGAGGTGGTGCTAAAAGCTTGCACAAAGTGTCAGAGTATCTAATGTCAGGCTTGTTGTTCATTACCATTCTCTATTCTAGCATGTGGTTATGATATACAGTACTTCTAAAATATCTTCAAAATCAATCTTAATTCACATCTCACTTTTTCCCTTTGATCAAACAAATGTGATTACTTTAAGTGATGAATTTGTCATTATAGTAATATGTTGGTATGCTACATCTCATTTTTTATTTTATTTTTGCTTTGACTGTTGTTTATTAAAATTTTGAAATGTCCACTCAGAAAATATGAATATTGCCCAGATTTAGCCAGTTAATAACTGTTTTACACTGCATGCAGTACAACCATTTTCTTTATTAATTGCTGTTACAGAGCAAATCCAAAAATCACTTTATGATGCATTAAGGTCTATTTGTGATTACGATCTAAAAATATTTAGTAATTTACATTTTATAGTTTACTTATTACTAGCCTACTCCTATTATTCAGAAGGATCTTGAGGTTTGAAAGCATATTAGTTGTATTAACCCCAGCTGCACAAGAATATTACTGTGGCGGGGGTGGTGGTGGTCGGGAGCAGAACAGATGAGGATTACTACTAAAAGTACTAACAGCAGAGGAATACACACTAGGGGCACACTATTATTATTATTATTCAGGATTTATATAGAAACCATCCTACTGATTGTAAGTTATGTCCCTTGTGGAATTTGAAGAAGAAAACCAGAGTCACAGGAGGTGTCCCTGATGGTAACTAAGCACGGGACGCCAGTGCTACAAGACCATCTATAAAAAAAAATCTATGTTTTCTTCAAATCAGAAGACCTCTGTTCCTTTTGCAAATCAAAATTGAGGTAAGGATAATTTATAATTGACCAATTATTTATTTTTTAAAAGAAAGTTTGCATCCTTTAATGATAGCAGTTTCATGAAAAATATAATTTTACTGGGTCTTTAAAATAAATGTATAATGGTTTTGTTTTTTCATTTTTTTTAAAGTATGCTAACTGGAGCTTTGTAACAATTGTTTATTTATATACCATCTTATATTACAGACATGTCACAGATTTTTTTTCAAAGTCCAGCATTATCCACATTCCATAATGAACCCGGTGGGGTTTATTTACTAAAAGAATAGAACAGTTTTTTTTACAAGCCCACTTTCCACTTGTCTCGTAGTATAAGGTGAAGCTTTGTTTACTTTGAATATGCCATTATGTGCATAAGAAAAAAGAAATCAGACGTTTTGTGAACACATGATTAGATGATTAAATCAAACACGGATCACTTTACTAAATGATGTAGGGATAGTATTACAGCGCTAGTACCAATTTATAAAAACAACACACAATTAATAATCAAATTAAAAAGGCTGCAATTATGAGGTGAACTAGACCAAATGTGAATAAATATAGAAATTAAATTGCGCTGAACTCAACTAACATGTAATACCGTAACAGTAGAGCAATATATGTGCAATATGTGCAATATAAATGCAACAAAGGTCCCAATGATAATATATCCAACAGTTCTTGTCACTGCCACATTCACACCGCTCACACTGACATCATGGGTCAGATTGGTAACCAACAACAAGCTCCAGCCTCACTCAAGGGTTTCTATATGATGTCAGTGAATCCCCTATAATGCTCACAGCAACGGCATGGATCAGGTCAGGATGCCGATTCCACCAGTACTCAGATAATCCCAGTATATATGCAGGGGAAATAAAAGAAAGAAGACATAGCACAATATTGCATGGACGAGGTAAAAACGACAAATGCAGTGCCTCTCAGTATGCTGGGCTCCTCATTCGGATGATCTGAAGGTCCCGTCACTATAGGCTCCTCCCCCACGCGTTGCGTCACTCGTCACATGACTTATTCATGGGTAACCACTAAATGAACTGTCTTTATAGTGGTTGATTTACTAAAGGGGAAACATTTCTCCAGAGCTTAGTAAATGAGCAGAAACTCTGCTGACTTTCATCATTCAATCACGTGCAAGCAAAAATACAGTTTGTTTGTGTTTTCCTTGCATGTGATTGGGTACTGTTGTAAGTGAAACCTTACCTCATTTAATAAACTCTGGAGCAACTGCACTTGCAGAGGGCAATTGCACTTTCTATTTGCCTTTAGTAAATCAACCCCCTTAGTATCAAGTGAAATTTACTATTGTTATCCTCTAGTTGTAATTCAGCCTCCAGAAAGCTGTTGCTCTCGTCTGGGGTGCTTCTAAACATTCTAGCTTCAAGTGGTGAATATGAATATTTTGTTATGTAAAAAAAAAAAATCTCCCGAATGTAATAAAAAATAAATTACATTAACTGCTTGCCGACCACCGCACGCACTTTTACGTCAACAGAATGGAACGGCTGAGCAAATGGGCATATATAAACGCCCCGTTTTAATTTGCCGGCCGCAGAGTCACTCACGAGCTCCGTGACTGTGCCCGCGGGACCCGCAGACTCGATGTCTACCAGTGTCCCGTGATCGAGTCACAGAGCTGAAGAACGGCGAGATGTCAGTGTAAACACAACATCTCCCCATTCTTCCCCTGACATGTCACTGATCGTCTGTTCCCTGTTATCAAAAACAGCGATCAGTGACATGTCATGGCAAGCCACACCCCCTAAAAGTTATAAGCACTCCCTAGGTCACACTTAACCCCTTTAGCGCCCCCTACAGGTTAACCTCTTAACTGCCAGTGTAATTTTTACAGTGATCAGTGCTATAAAAATGCACTGCTCACTGTAAAAATGGCAATGATCACAAAATGGTGTCAAAAGTGTCCGATGTGTCCGCCATAATGTCGCAGTCACGATAAAAATTTCTGATCACCGCCATTACTAATAAAAAATATATATTTATAAAAATGCCATAAAACTACCCCTATTTTTGTAGACACTATAACTTTTGCGCAAAAAACAATTAATAAACGCCTTTTCAACCGTTTTTACCAAACATATGTATAAGAATACGTATCGGCCTAAACTGAGGAAAAAAAACTTTTTATATATATATTTTTGGGGGAAAAAATATTGTTTTTTGTTTACAGTGCAAAAAAATAAAAACCTGCAGAGGTGATTGAATACCACAAAAAAATTGCTCTATTTGTGGTGGAAAAAGGGACTTCAATTTTGTTTGGGAGCCACGTTGCACGATCGTGCAATTGTCAGTTAAAATGTCGCAGTGCCGAATCGCAAAAAGTGGCCCGATCACTGGGCAGCAAAATGGTCCGGGGCTTAAGTGGTTAAACATGATCTATCCCCTTTAGGATGTCTACGATTATGGATAATTCTGTGAATTTACAGACCAGTAGTTAAGCATATGATGTGAAAATGCATAAGCAGAGATTACAGGTGATACTGTACATGAATGTCACAACTTTCAATAAATTCAATGATAGTGGTAACTGAATCACAATTCTTAACTTTGGCCTAAAAAGCTGAAAAGTATACTAGATATATGGCGGCAAGGAACCTCTCCTGTGCAGGATCCTGTACATCTTGGTCTGGGGGCGTCATACACGCCATCTGCAACTTGCTCCCACTGTGATTAGACACAACGTGATCTGACTGTGGTGCTTGTGTGCACGATATCCCGCTTAAACGAACCGACATACAGTCAAAGTAGCAAAGCACTGAGTTAATCTGTAAAGCCAGGTACACTACAGTTGTTTTTTCCTGCAACTCAGCTCTATGCGAGGTTGGTTCAGTGATCTCCCCCTGCTGAGCTGTTGCGCTCTATGTCATTGGCTGAGAGTACTAATCGGGAGTTGGTTGAATGCTGGTTTTCCAGCACGTGCATCTGACAGAAACAGGCAAAAGGCAGACCGACATACACACAGGCCAATTATTTTTAACCTGCCGTTGTCTCCCAACATTTGGCCCATGTGTACAAGGGCTTTACTTTGTGTTGTACTGAATATCATCCCTGGTCATTCAAAGTTTGTGTATCAGTTGAAATTTTCCTGCATTTATAGTTCTGTGAGATTGCCTTAAAGGCTTATAGGCAAAGAGGGGTGTCATATCCTTGTAACTTCTCCTTCTCAATCTTTGTCTCAGTCCTTTTGCTTACTTTTAAAATCTTTGTCATGTCTACATTTTCTCCAAATTCACAAATATTTTTCCACTGGGATATTGCAGATAATCGATGCTGGGTGAAAATGTGATGCCTCCAGCATAGTGTTTCCTTCTGTAGTGTTGTATACACTCTACTCATGCAAACAAATAGATCCAAGAATGGTACCTAAATGTAAGATTTGGGTGACCATGATTTTATAGGACTATGCCACAAATAGAGAGCGCACATCTCCCTAGAGGCAGCAATAGAAAATTATGAGAGAGGGTCTAACCCTTTTTCACTTCATGCAAAAAAGCTTTGCCTATAAATACACTTTAAAAATATCTCCCCTCTAATTATAATAAAATGATCAGATTATAAAGGTGAATATGCTGTGTTATTGTAGTCTTAAGCCTCTAGTAAAAAGACTAGTCTAGACCTGCTTCTATTACATTCATGTAAAAGCTGGACATTTCATGTCCCATTGCTGCAAGCTATTGCTATGGACTGTGCCTAGAATGTCTCTCCTCAAGAGCATTGCACAGCAATTATAGGAACTCTTTTATCTTTAGAGATATTTTACAGCTGTCTAGACAGGTCTGATGGGTTGATCTTCTTGTGTGTCAAAAATGAATGAGCATTACATGGTCTCAGTGGTGTACAATTCCAGAGATAGGGATGTATTTGGTGTTTGCATTTCAATAAAGGCTATTGTTCAGGAAAAAGTAAGAATTTATAGGCGTGACAAATAGGCAACTATTACTCAGTGTGTTTGCCCTCCATGGTGCCTTGAAATCGTATGTAACCATAGCAAACATTACATATACTCTATTATGTTTTATAAAAAGGGATTTCAAATTGTACATGAACATTTTTTTTTCCTTTAGTTTGAATATTTTAAATGTGTTTAGCACTTCAAATGTTGGATTATGGGTTAAACTTTACTAATTTACAGACTGTTAAGTATTGACTTCTAGCTGACATTAGACGGAAGTTGGTTGAGGGGACATGGTCTGAGTACCCAATGACTGTTTTAATTAATATAATTGTATTATGCTTTTATCACTCATATGCACATCTTAACTTAGTGAAGACGGGTTAACAGACACCCCGGTGAATTGTTTTATTTCATTTTAGATACAGCCTCTGCTAATCCAAGCAGGCTTTGTATTCATTAATAGAATACCCTGCTTGCCATGGCTCCAGCTCCAGCAAGAAGGAAGAAGAATATAGGGAAAAAAGAGAAAATGGGATCCGCTAGGTCCAAATAATTTTACAGAAATCTGTCGCACCTCATCCCATATAACAATAGATTCTATGGTATGGACAGTGGGGGACTATACCGGTGCTAATTCACAACATACAATAGTAATTTTTTAATAATTTATTTAAAAAAGAGAAAATTATCACAAAATGTAGTACACAAAACACATGTTTGGACAATGGGGTAGGAAAGACATAAAACCAGGCAGCTGTGGATCCTGATTACAGAAGCAGAGCGTATTACAGATGATCACAACCAAATAGATGTTAAGCCCGATATATTTAGCCTAGATTCCGGCTTCGTCAGGGGCTAGGTTGAGAACGAGAATTTGAAAACAGCTCTATTAATAGAAAAAGTTGCATATTACAAAAGGGCATAATTTATGCCCTTTTGTAATATGCAACTTTTTCTATTAAATTCTCGTTCTCAACCTTGCCCCTGACGAAGCCGGAATCTAAGCGAAATATATCGGGCTTAACATCTATTTGGTTGTGATCATCTGTAATTCGCTCTGCTTGTGTAATCAGGATCCACAGCTGCCTGGTTTTATGTCTTTCCTACCCCATTGTCCTAACATGTGTTTTTTGTACTACATTTTGTGAAAATTTTCTCTTTTTTAAATAAATTATTAAAAAATGACTATTGTATGTTGTGAATTAGCACCGGTATAGTCCCCCACTGTCCATACCATAGAAGAAGAATATAGCTCCAGAAGGAAGAAATATGAAGCGTCGGAAGCCTCGGAAGGGGGGTCGTCTTATACGGTGAGTACAGGCTAAAAATCTGAAAAAAATGTAAAATTAGGGTGTCGTCTTATACGCCCGGTCGCCTTATACACCGGAAAATACGCTAGTTGTGTTAAAAAAAAGGTCAAATATAAAATATCTCTGATTTTTGGGCTACTGGGTGCTGCATAATGGCAATGCAGACCCTCAACAAATCAAGAGATCAATGATAGGGGAGATATGTTAGAATTTAATCAAGAGATACAATTATTTCTTCCCTTACTTTTTTAATAATGATCTAACAATATTAACACATATATTTCTATTAAATGTAACTAAAGATGAAACAAATGCACACAGGTAAACCTCTATGCAAAGAATTTCAAAATACTTATAAGGAATCCTATGGATAGAAAAACAAATGCTATTGCCTTCTATGGACTTTGTAATATACTGTATAGTTTTATGTATCATACTTTTTACAAAACATATGTCTAGTCTTAAAAAAAATTCTGACATTTCAGACTAAGCTGGACCCTGTATAAATAAATCCTACGAAGGTTACTTTGTATATGTTTTGTTCATTCTCATCACTTTAGGGCTGAGGTTCTTGAACTTGGATTTAACATGTTACACCCGTATAGCAAATTCTTAACATCATTATTAGTGTTGGAAATGTTTATTTGCATGCTTAGACTTTCACAGCATGGGCTATGTCAGGGTTATATTGAATGTAGTCTATTGCTGGCTCCCAGGAGTCTAACTGCAAGCTACTGTATAACTGATTGCTGTCATGTCATCCGCAAAAGTCCAACATCAAAAGAGGAGTCTGTGTTCTGTGATTGGCAGATGAAGCCAACCATTTGGCACCACCGTACCCTTCAAATGAAGCATTCCTTCTAATCTATGTTGTTGGTCCATAGGTCCTTTGATTTTCCCATACATCCTTAAGTGATATCATATGCCAACATTATTATGACATGTCATTTAAATGAGATAAACCTAATATACTCATACTTCACAAATATGTACATATTGACTAAAAGGTTTCACATTTTTTCTATTAGGACCAATGTAATTACTTTATTCCTAATAATAACATTTTATCAGAGTTTTCACTCTACTGAGGCCTTGTAAACACAAGGGAATTTATCCGATGGGAACGGTCCGACGGACCGTTCCCATCGGATCTGTCCGCCGGATTGCTTTGATCCGATGGCTGTACACACCATCGGATCAAATTCCCTGCCGGCGGACAGCGCGGTGACGCGGCGGTGACGTTGACGCCGCCACGTGACCGACACGTCACCGCACCAGGAAGTAAACACTTCCGCGCGAATGCGTCGGATCCATTCACAGGATACGACGCATGTGCGGGCAGATATGTCCGCTGGTTTGCCGTACTAACCAGCGGACATATCTGACGGACAGCTCTCCGGCGGAAAAATTCCAAAGCATGCTTTGGAATTTTTCCGCCGGAGGAATCCGGCGAAAACGGTCCGTTTGCCCCTACACACGAGCGGATTTTTCGGCTGAAATGGTCCATCGGACCATGTTCAGCGGAAATATTCCCTCGTGTGTACAAGGCCTGAGAATACATAACTTGCAAAGCATTTAATAAATAAATTAAAAGTTTAAATAAATAAATATATTTATATATAGGTACCCTCCCCCAAATGCACAGCTGGCTATACATGGATCTAAATTCAGCTGGTTCAGCATGGACCAGATGAATTTCAAATTACATTCAACCTCTTGGAAAAGTCCCACTTGATAAGTGTTGCTGATATACTGTACACAGGGAGATTCTAGGACTTGTAGGGACTGGAAGGTATGTTAGAGTAGATGTAAACCCTTACCTAATGTCATGTAGGTAGCAAAATGTGTATTTTGGCGAGTTTTTACTATTTTTCAGCCTTTCTTTACATTCTAATGCTGTGTTGATACCCTGCAGCCTTCTTACATCCTGTCTCTGTCTTTATGCAATGCAGTTAAAAAAGGTTGAAAGTGTTTATTCATAAAGCATATTAAAAAAGGGAATGTGGATCAGCACTGAAGTTTCTTATGGGTGATCATGTGAATGAGTGATTTACTGGCAGGCAATTAAGGGAGACGGGAGAAGAACCTTCCCACCCCATTATACAAAGTGCCAAAATATGGACTTTTATATCAGCCTTATCAGCTATTATTTTCATGAAAGCTCATGAATAAAATAAAAATAGGCTTATTATTATTATTATTATTATTGTATTATCAGAATATTATTAGGCGCCGTACACACGGCCGAGGTTCTCGCTGAAAACCAGCGAGAACCTCGCTGGAATGCACATTCCAGCGAGGACCTCGGCCGTGTGTACGGTCTCGGCGAGCTTCCCGTCGGGAAGCCCGTCGAGCCGAAATAGAGAGCACGCTCTCTATTTCCTCGACGGCCCGCCTGGAAGAATGGCTGGTTGCCATTCCCGACGGGCGGGTCGCCGAATTCGACGGCCGGGAGAGAACCTCGACGAGCGGAACGATGTGTTCTGCCCGTCGAGGTTCTCTGCCGTGTGTACGGTGCCTTAGAGATATTATTATTATTATTATTCAGGATTTTTATAGCGCCCACAGTTTGCACAGCGCTTTACAACATGGGGCAGACAGTACAGTTACAATACATGTTAACACAGGAAGAATCAGAAGGCCTTGGGCGTTAGAGCTTACAATCTAGGAGGGAGGATCAAGTGGTACAAAAATAAATAGCTGTGGGGGGATGAGCTGATGGAGAAAATAAAAGTACAAGAGAAAACACAATTGGGAAGTGTGGGACTTTATGGGTGCTGCTTGATAGTGAAATTACATTACAACTCATATAATATAAAATGTATTTTATTACAAAAAAGGGAGAATATATGTATATATATATATATATACATATATATATATATATATATATATATATATATATATATATATATATATATATATATATATATATATATATATATATATATATATGTATATATATATTTCCCTTTTTGTAATAAAATACATTTTAAAGGGATAATGGTGCCAAACAATTAAATCTGGGAATTGATCACTCTAATTTATCATTTTAAAATAAAAGTACAATTGTTGGGTGGGAACAGATAAGGCTTCTCTGAAGAGAAGGGTTTTCTGGGATCTTCTAAAAGTGGAGATAGGAGATAGTCAGATAGATTGGGGTAGGGAGTTCCATAGGATGGAAATGTCCTGGAGGCAAGCATGGGAGGAGGTGACACGGAAGTTCTTGGGAGGAATGAAGAGAACGATTATGTTGGTATTTTGAGACTAGGTCAGGGCCGGACTGGGAATAAAAACCAGCCCTGGAAAAAATGTCATACCAGCCCCATAGCATAACGTCATTATTTTCTTATTCATGAAAGGGAAAACTATGCACATTTGAAGAGTGTATTATATATACAGAAGACAGATATACAAATCACATAGGGCTATATATATATATATATATATATATATATATATATATGCAAATACCAGTTAAAAGTGGTCAATCATCAAGGGGGACCCCATTTTGTATGAGGAATTTTACCAGGAACGTGTGCGATTGGAATATTGATCAGTTGTTGCTGACAGTCTGTTCAAGAACTACCTTTTTTCACAATGCCTCACTGCATCCTTTGAAAAAAAAAAAACAGTAAAAAATGTGTACTCAAACACCCCCTTTGTCCCTAGTGGTCTGCCCAGTGTCCTACATGCACTTTTATATAATAAAAACTGTTCTTTCTGCCTGGAAACTGGAGATTGTCCATGGCAACCAAAAAGTGTCCCTTTATGTCAAAAGTGGTTTTAGACTAGCTAGAAGTGATACAATGATAACAGTGATAATAAATTAGAATCACTTGCAGAATTGAGCGATAGTGATTTATGGGGAAATTCGTCATCAAAAAATTTAAAGTAATCATTATTTGTTACAATTATTCATATTTATTTATTATATAATAATTTATGATTTTGTGTTTCAATTTTTTTTTTTATACCCGTGATGTCTACTAGACTCTTGTTTGGACAGATTTAAGTGAGTTATCCCTAGGAATTGCAGGCCTACAATATAAAATGCCAAATTTCCATGCAAAATAATGGTACCGCTTTCGGCACCTAAAATCTGAAATAATCATACCACCAGGGAGGTTAACTGACAATGTATCCAAACAAAATGTATGTCCTTTTTTCCCACAAATAAACCTTTATTTTTGCTGTATTTGATAATCTCTGCAGTTTTTATTTTTTACGCTATACATGAAAAGTGACGATTTTTTTAAAAAAAAACACAATATTTTATACTTTTTGCTATAATAAATATCCCAATTGTTTTAATTTTTTTACATTTTTTTCCTCTGTTTAGGCCTATATGTACTGTATTCTTCTACATGATTTTGTTAATAAAAATCGCAATAAGCGTATATTGATTGGTTTGAGCAAAAGTTATATCGTCTACAAAATTGGGGATAGTTTTATGGCATTTTTAATATTATTTTTTTTACTCGTAATGGCGGTGATCTGCAAATTTTTATCGGGAATGCGACATTATGGTGGAGATATTGGACACATTTGACACATTTTGGGACGATTGACAACTATACAGCGATCAGTGCTATAAAAATGCACTGATTGCTGTATACATGTCACTGGCAGGGAAGGAGTTAACACTAGGGGGCGATCAATGGGTTAACTGTGTTCCCTAGTGTGTGTTCTAACTCTGGAGGGAGGGGAATAACTATAGGAGATGACAGGTCGTGGTTCCTAGCTATTAGGAACTGATGATCTGCCTTGCCTCTCAAAACAGGGATGTGTATGTTTACACACACACATCCCTGGTCTGCCTCTCGTGCCTGTAATCGCACGTGGCCGGCAGTCAACGTGACCACAGTTCACAAGCATCGGCACCCCTTACAGTGCAGCGTGGGCCTGCTATCCTGCTTAAAGGGACCAATGTACAGCTACGACGGTTCGCGGGATTGTGCCGATCTGCCGCAGTATAATGATGGCGGTTGTTCAGCAAGTGGTTAAATACAAGCCAGTGTTTTCTTTATTTTTTTTTCTTAAGTGCCAAGAAAAGATGCCAGTCTGGTTGTACTCTAGGGCAGTGATGGCGAACCTTGGCACTCCAGATGTTTTGGAACTACATTTCCCATGATGCTCATGCACTCTGCAGTGTAGTGGAGCATCATGGGAAATGTAGTTCTAAAACATCTGGGGTGCCAAGGTTCGCCATCACTGCTCTAGGGCATCAACCTGGGAGCCATTCTGCAACAAAGTCCATTACTGCTTGCAGGGTGGGTTAATGAATACAAGGTGCATTCTTTGTTGTGGCACCATGAGTCTTGGGCCATTGGCACCCTATTTTCAATAAAGCAAGAACAGGCATAAATACAGAGACGCATGGCAATGAAAACAGGGCCAAAGAGAATGAGGGGAAGAAAAAGAGGGAAGAAAGATGCCAAGAGGCAGAAATATTGGCATCAACAGAGAGAATAAAAGGGAGGCATGTTTGGTTTTTACCAGTTGAATATACAGTATATACAGTATATGTATTGATTTTAATAACATTTGCAGTAGGTGTTCTGTAGTCCTCTATGATACAGGTCTTACTAGTTTCACTAAAGTCATCTTCTCAGTCACAAATCCCCCTGCTACACTAAAGGCCCTCTCTCACATAACACTTGCAGGGAAGGCTAGTACCTAAAGTGCATATTAGGCCACCTCCAGCCAGTGGTACATCGTCAAAACCCAGAAGTCCATTTTATTTAGTCTTCCTTTCCCTGCCTGTGTTTGCTTGACCAAAGTAGAAATAGAAAAAACTAAACATTTAATTTTTCAAGTTGAAATAAATAATATTTACCCATCCAAAATATATGATGCCAGAGTACTGTGTCGCTAACACTGTCCATGAAAATTTGTTTTGTTCTCTAACACAGCATACAGATGAAATATATCTTCCAAGCATGTCATTTTTTTGTTCCCCTCAAACTTGCATTGGTAAATGTTCTCTGTGGCAGTGCCCAGCCTCCCATGCTCGTTTTGAATAGAATAGATTGGCTATTAGTGTTGCTCACAAATATTCGCATTGCGAATATTCGCTACGAATATTGCATATTCGAGTATTCGCGAATATCTCGAATATCGCGGCGAATATTCGCTATTTTGAATACTCGTATTTTTCAAATTTCACAATAAATTTCGCAAAAAATTCGCAATCAATTTCGCATTCGCGAATTTCGCAAAGGCGAAATTTCGCAATAGCGAAATTTCGCAATTTTTTATTTTTTTTTTATAAAATATCACGAATATTCGATATTTACGAATATTCGTGACCGCATATGTGAAATTTCGCTTTTTTTTTTTTTATAAAATATACCGAATATTCGTAAATATCAAATATTCGTGATATTTTATATAAAAAAAAAAAAAATCGCGAAAATTCGCATTAGCGAAAATTCGCATTGGCGAAAATTCGCAATTTTTTATTATTTTTTTTAAATATCACGAATATTCGATATTAACGAATATTTGCGAATATTCTTCGAAATATTTGCGAAATATCGCGAAATCGAATATGGCGTATTCCGCTCATCACTATTGGCTATTTGCCTCAAAAATTTCCAAAATTAATATCAAGAGTCGCCTGAAGAGACTTTAATGGGATTCGCTGCTAAACTCAGTTTCAACATTTTCTGAACCCTACACGACAAGCTTTGTCTATTAGAGCTATCACTGCTGTCACAAAATAGTAAATACAATTAAAAATCACCATATCATTTGCATAAATATTTAATGCAGAGCACCCATTTTACATTTATTGCTATGTAGGACACTAATTATAGTTGTAATGAACCTTTTAATGCCTAATATTATAAGTCTTAACTTTTTAAACAGGATAGCAATGATACAAAGCAATCTGAAGTTTGCATTTGGCATACATGCTTTAAAGTCCACAGAACTATTTACACCAATTTCTGGCGTGAGAAACTCAGTGGGAAAGTAACTTCCAAAATGTCAGATCTACATAACTAAAAGCTCTGTTTTAAAGGTTTTTTTTAAGGTGAACTTTGAAAAGACTGTGTAAATATGAAATACCGGTATCTTGCATACTAACGGTATTGAAATATAATCAGATTCTGTTTTAGGCAATGTTCACAAGATGCCATTTGACCTGTTTCTATATTGTATTCTTTGGGCAGTAGTCAAGAATCTTTGCTTATGAATTCACACATGTTGTTGTTTTTGACATTGATAAGGTTACAATTATATACACTACACATTTGCTCTGATCAGGTCCACAGGATATCACAGCTGTTTTGCACATTTGCACTTTACCTTGTTGCTCCCTGTGTGATGCTGTCAGCATAATGGTCAGAGAACTACAATGGATTGGTGAAAAGTTTGAGCCATGTTTATTAGATTTGTGCACACTGAAATATTTTGTTACGGAATTTCATTTTAGTTCCGAAAAATTAATTAATTTAGTTAATCCCGAAATTCGTTTTTATATATTTTGTTTTTTGTAAAAAAATTGCATTTGTCCGAAAAACCAAAATTAATTGGTAGACACTGTCATTGAAGGCTATGGTGTCTGTCGAATGTTCAATGAAGATTAGACAGAGCAGCTAAACTGTTTGACTCCGCAATCGTACATTTCCCGCCAAATGTTCCATCTACAAGCTATAGTAGAATTCTAATGTTATATGACTAGTAATAATTATATTTATTAATTATTATTACTAGTCAACCAACATTAGTTTTTTTCTATAGCCTTTTGGCGGATACATTTGACCGGAAATGTACGATTGCAGCATTGTACAGTTTAGCTGCTCCGTCAAATCTTCTTAGAACTTTCGACAGACACCATAAGCCTTCAATGACAGATTTAACGGTTTCTCCAAGTGCAAACTTTTAGCTATTTTACTGCTCCTCATCTTTGGTTACAATCAGCCAATAACATTTATCATCATCATTATTTTTATTTTACTTACCCCAACCAATTCCAGCAGCGATCTTTTCTCTCTATGTCAAATCTTTTATCTCTATAATGTCAAATCTTTTTTCTCTATGTAGAATAATCTCAGACTAATGTTGTTAACAGATTGTTATTGTCATTGTCATGTCGAATCTCCTATCTATATCGAACTGCTGTCAAAACGAAAATAAAACATTTGTTTATGTCGGATCTTTTGCTTTTCGGGTTCTTCGCTTTCGTTTGTTAAAATGATAACAAAAATACCAGAAATTCAGATGAAAATGCATTCGGACGAAAATTAATGCATGTGTCCAATGTTTATTAATATCTTGTAATTCTCATCTACCCCTACTATTTATGTTTACATTGCTCTGAATATTGCATCCTTTCTGAATGTGCTGGTCTCTTTACTAGATCATGAACACACTATTAAGAGCATGTCCTGCAAAAAAAATTGGTCCTGTATATTTTTATTATTTACCCTTACACATGTCATGGCGGCAACATTTTTACAAGAGCCTGTTATCTTGTGTGAACACCTCAAAATATAATTTTGACGCATAATCATTACAGATTGATTGTTGCAATGGATCATTTGTGTAGTATTGTATGAACAACCAATAATATTTACTGGGAAGTTACAGTGTTACAATATTATACTGTCCCTGTTTTGCTGAATATATGACTTCATGAGAGTGGGGGGATCACCCAGGAGTCATGAGAGCAAATAACATTTTGAATGCTTGTGTTTTATATTACTTTGAATATACTTGCCCTGGATCGACTGTCAAAAATACCATTGAAAAAGAGTGGTCCCAGCTCCAGATAAAAGATTATATTGCCCCTAAAAGAGTTATGAAGTCTTATGATTTGTTACATGCTGCTATGTCACAGGACACACGGAGTTCAGCAGAAGAGACCATGCAGTGCTGTGGGGGTGGATTTTGATTTAATGAATGTTCACTTTAAAGTGTAAGTATAGGCATCCCATTAACAAGCAGTTAAAATATATGTGCAATGACTATCTTAAATGTCAAAGTATTTGTAAATCATTGAAGTCAGTTTTATAATTTAAAGACCCATACAACTATACAGAGTTCTGACCAGTAAATTTATACCACTACAGTTAAAGCATTATAGCTTTGTTGTTGCTGTGACTGGATGGTAAAGAACAAGCAGCTCACTAATTATGCCCTCTCTGTGCTCATTCATCCAAACAGCAAACTATATTTGAAAAAAAGTATAGCTTCTATTAAATAGAATTTTATCTACGAATGGAGGAAGCAACCTTTTCAAAAATTTGGACATCCTCTATTCATAGATCATGTTTAATTCATAGAGGGTACTGTATAATAGGACTTCTATTAATGGAGGAGGTGGGCAGAAAGTCAGGCATGAGTGTCTATCACAGGTCTGTCTGCTCTATTAACCCCCTCCACATTGGAATTTTATGGTGGTAGGGATAGAGGGGGGATCAATAGAGGAGGATTTAAGTTGATAGAAGACCTAGCAGCACATGACTGTAAATAATCTCCTTTGTGCTTTTTTTTTTAATTGGGGCTAAAATTAGGCTTTAACACTTCAAATGCAGCAGCTGTAAGTATGGCAATGGCAACATCAGCATGTAAGCTACTAATAGTTGTAAAGTTAAAGTGGTTGTAAAAGCACAAGGTAAAATACTTCTGTGTGCAACAGCCCCCCCTCAATACTTACCTGAGCCCCCACTTTGTCATTATCGGGCAATCCCCTGTCTTCATAATGCTAAGTGCCCTGTATATGTGCCTTATTAAAAAAATGCTGTTCTATACCTTATTTCCTTGCGCCGATCAGCGCTCACGTGACCGGCTGCGTCTGCCCTCTCTCGATCTGACAGCTACAGCAGGAGGGGCCGATAATTCCCTGCAGACATCAGTCGGAAGGAGGGGAGGAGAGAGACATGTGGCCTGTCACATAAGTGACATAGAGAAATTGAAACTAGCGTCATTTGATTCTTTGGGTCCTCTGAGTTCAGGAAATATAAAAAAAATTGGGATTTTCAAGAATAAAATGGATAGAATTGTTTGAGGTTAAAGCCCTTGTCATGTATTTATTTCTATCTGTATAGCTATTAGGGATATATTTACTCTCTCTAAAGCTCTCTTCACACATTGCAGTCTGATCGTAGAATCTGCTTTAGAATTGTGAAAAACTATGTAGTACAAGGGCCTTTCTGATTGGATGCAAATGAATTGTATAGAATAGGTGGGTCCTTATATTGCATAGCTTGATAAATCTAAAGTTGATTGTAAAAAGATTGTATGATCCGATTGTAACATGCATTGTGATCCTAACTGTTCTGATCACCATTGTCACTGAAAAAAGAAAATGAGGGTAACAGGAATAGAAGAAAAACTTGTTTCCCTTAGGATCTTTGTTTCCCTGAAAGCTCTATAAGGATTTATGTCCTTCACATTGCAAAGATATCTGCCTACTTTCTAACTGAATCTCTTAAAACACCCTGCACATTTACTTTTATATAAGTGTAGATGCACTTTAACACTCACTGTCAATAGAGATGGCGCTGACATTTCTCATGCTTGGTAACAGCACAATGAATAAACATAATGACATTTTGCATGAGATCACCTATTGTGTGTTTCCAATAAATTACTTGTTTTGACTACCATGGGCTTTCTCAGACAACTTTACAACTTTACAATAACTCCATGCAGAGGCAGCTTGGATAGATTATAAAGGCATGTGTACTGTGCAGATCTATGCAGATGTCTAACCAGAGTCACTACTACTAATTTATAATACAGGTACATACAGCCAGGGCTGTTTTTAATATTGATTGGACCCTGGGCAAAAATGTAATTGCTCCCCTCCCCCATGCAGTTTTGCTCTCCACCTAATCTGAGACATACAATAAATAGCAGATAGACTCAAAATAAGTTTACTGAATCAGATCAGGCAGTGTTTGCGATTGGTTGCCAGAGGTTACAGTGTGTCCAGTGGCGTATCTATGGTGTGGCAGCCATGGCAAGTGCCATGGGCGACATGGGGGAGGGGGAGCGACAAAAATGTTTCCCCGCACACACAAAAAACACCCATCCTCCTGCGACGACCTCTTGCGCCAGTCCCCTGCACTAACATGGCCCCCGGCGCCGCAGCTGACCGTCTAGAGCGTGGCGCCGGCTTCTTTGCCTGTTCAGGGGAGCGGCGGCTTTTCCGGGTGCAGGAAAAATAGCAGAGTAACTAGCAGAGGCGGAGCCTAATGCTCCGCCTTCCCTCCTCTGCACAGCCTTGGCATCATCTTCTCCCCGGAGCGGTGTCTGTGACGTCACGTGCCGTGAGGAGGAGAAGAGACAAACCACGAAAAAAAGGGGAACCCACAGGTAGCAGCAGGGACTAACTCCTCAGCCTACCAGGTACTCTTGAAGATGATGATGAGCACGTGTGCCAGGCAAGCAGCCAGTCAAAGTGCTAAATATTATATAAATATGCATAGCAGCCATGGATATTGTAAATAAAGTGTAATACAATGATTCGTGCAACAGCAGGTACTACTTAAAAGCAGTATCTGCTGTGCCTGTTGCACAATCACTTTATTACACTGTATTTATGATATCTATAGCTGCTATGCATATGTATATAATTCACATTGAGCACTATATTTGATTGTCTGTTTGCTTCTGCTTGGCACACACACACAATTGCACATGATGATGATGACTTAAAGTCATCATCATGTGCGATTGTGTGTGTGTGCCAAGCAGAAGCAAACAGACAATCAAATATAGTGCTCAATGTGAATTATATACATATGCATAGCAGCTATAGATATCATAAATACAGTGTAATAAAGTGATTGTGCAACAAGCTCATTAAACAAGTCCACATTCAGTGAAAGTTCATGTAGTGCAAACTTGACTACATGAACTTTTACTGAATGTGGACTGTTTAATAAGCAGGGGCAGACTGACCCATCGGGCCTGGGACCATTAGGGGGCCCCATAAGAGGCCCTGCAAGACTGCAACACATACAGTCTAGCATTGCGCATTGCTCCCTGCCAGCACAGATGTAGGGGGCCTGGGCTCTCCTGGTCCCCCCACAGTGTCCCCCACCCCCGCATAGTGTCCTCTCCACCCCCGGCATCCCCCTGTTTCCCCTGTTCTCACTGCATCCCTCTCTGTCTTCCTCATCACACTGTGTCCCTCTGTCTGTCCCCAGCGTCCCCCTCTGTCCTCATCAGATGAGGGCTTCCCCCTGTTCTCACTGCATCCCCCTCTGTCTTCCTCATCACACTGTGTCCCTCTGTCTGTCCCCAGCGTCCCCCTCTGTCCTCATTAAACTGTGTCCCTCTGTCTGTCCCCAGTGTCCCCCTCTGTCTTCATCACACTGTGTCCCTCTGTCTGTCCCCAGCGTCCCCCTCTGTCCTCATCACACTGTTTCCCTCTGTCTGTCCCTAGAGTCCCCCTCTGTCCTCATCACACTGTGTCCCTCTGTCTGTTCCCAGCATCCCCCTCTGTCCTCATCACACTGCGTCCCTCTATGTCTGTCCCCAGTGTCCCTCCCTGTCCCTGGCATTCCTCTCTGTACTCATCACAATGCGTCCCTCCCTGTCCCTGGCATTCCTCTCTGTACTCATCACACTGCATCCCTCTGTCTGTCCCCAGTGTCCCTCCCTGTCCCTGGCATTCCTCTCTGTACTCATCGCACTGTTTCCCTCTGTCTGTCCCTAGCGTCCCCCTCTGTCCTCATCACACTGTGTCCCTCTGTCTGTTCCCAGCGTCCCCCACTGTCCTCATCACACTGCGTCCCTCTCTGTCTGTCCCCAGTGTCACTCCCTGTCCCTGGCATTCCTCTCTGTACTCATCGCACTGCATCCCTCTGTCTGTCCCCAGTGTCCCTCCCTGTCCCTGGCATTCCTCTCTGTACTCATCGCACTGCATCCCTCTGTCTGTCCCCAGTGTCCCTCCCTGTCCCTTGCATTCCTCTCTGTACTCATCGCACTGCATCCCTCTGTCTGTCCCCAGTGTCCCTCCCTGTCCCTGGCATTCCTCTCTGTACTCATCACACTGCATCCCTCTCTGTCCTCATCTCACTGTGGCCCTCTGGCTGGCTCCAGCGTCCATCTCTGTCTCCTGCATCCCTCTCTGTCTTTCCCCAGCGTCCTTTCTGTCCTTGTCACACTGCGTCCCTCCCTGTCCTCATCACACTGTGTCCCTCTGTCTGTCCCCAGCATCCCTCTCTGTCCTTGTCACACTGCGTCCCTCTTTGTTCTCATCACACTGTCCCTCTGTCTGTCCCCAGCGTCCATCTCTTTCCCCTGCATCCCTCTCTGTCCTTGTCACACTGCGTCCCTCTCTGTCCCCGGCTTCCCTCCCTGTCCTCATCACACTGAGTCCCTGTCTGTCCCCAGTGTCCCTCCCTGTACCTTGATTGTGTTAGTGTGTCATTGATTTTGTATGAGTTACTGTGTGCACTAATGTATTTTGACGAGTGTGAATGTGCCAGTGTGTTGGCATCATCAGTGATTTTTGTATCAGTGTGTGCCTGCAGGCCATTGTTAGCTGTTTTTTGTTAAGGTTATCTGAAAGATGGTTTTAGAATGTTTTGACAGGGGCGCAGTTTCAGTGCTTGCCATAGGCGCCATTTTCACTAGATACGCCCCTGAGTGTGTCATTACTGCTCATTGACTGGTTGCTAGAGGTTACAGCACACATTATGGCTCACTGATCAGTTTCTAGAGGTTAAAGCACATGATTACTGTTCACTGATTAGTTGGTAGAGGTGACTGCACATCATTACTTCTTACTGATTGGTTGCTAGAGGTTACAGCACATCATCTCCACAATGCCTGGACTGGGGAGGTGAGGGGACCCATTAATAGACAGGAAACTCCTAAGCATATTAGGACTTCTGGGATCAGTGGCAGGAGGGGAGGGTGTGATCAATGGCAATATTAATTTTGTTTACCGACTACCAATATAAAGAGGCGTTTCAACACTGGCCACCAATGCAGTTCACATTTCTTTGTGTCAGGAACGCGTGCAAAATGTCACTTTCCTGACACCACAAAAATGTGCTGCCCTTTAGCAGATACACAGCAGTTCCATTAATTTTTAATAACAACCTCACGCATCTGCTGAGATGTGCCTTTGCACCGTGTGATTTGGAAATAGGGTTTGGATTTTCTTCCGCATTTGTAGCGCATAGAGAAGCTCATTAAAAATGAATGGGCCACCCTCCACGTGACCTACATCTTTATCCACCCTGTCAGTACACCTTTGCATCCTAAAACCTATGCTAACCTCTGCACCCCAAACCTCCTCCATCCTCTGCACTTCAATCCCCCTGCCTTTTAACTCTGCCTTCCTCCTCTGCTCATCTTTGCCTCCACCTTCCTTACCTTCATACATCCCCACCTTGCTCACCTGTGCACCCCAAACTGTAATTCCTCCTCTGCCTACCTCTGCACACCCCATACTTACCTCTGCAGAACAGGCTGATGTTAGGCTTGATGACCACAGTTGTAGGCAAGACTTTCAAGCATACCCCTTTATCTCCCCAGTGGGCAGCATTCAGTATAGGTGACAGTGGATATGACCACAGTGCCTCTATTTACATATGAATGGTGCCGCTATTTACATATCAGAGCCAGTATTTACATATAAACACAGGGTCTGCAGGGGGAGTCATCTGTACACAACAATAGAGCAGAGCTAGGCAGAATTAGTAACAGAACTTCACATTGAAATACCAGGACACAGCATGGGACTGAAACCTCAAGGGATGAGAACATTTAAACTGGGATAGTTGGCAAGTATGAGACAGCTGCTTTGGGCCCCACAACAATAACAATGCCTTAAAGACGGCCATGCATTAAGCGGGTAAAATAAGTATTGAAGATTTTTTTAGGTAAATCTATTTCTAAAGGTGCTATTGACATAAAATTGTCACCACATGTCAGTAACAACCCCTGCAATCCATACATACAAATATATTCAGAAATTAAGTTATGTGTAATAAAATTCAATGACACACGGAAAAAGCATTGAACACATAAAGAAAGGGAGGCGCAAAAAGGCATGGAAAGCCAAGACACCAGCTGAAATCTATCAGTAATTATAAAGCAATCCTGCCCATTGTTAGTGTAAAATAACCACTTTAGTGCCGGAAAGGATTTGCCCCCCTAATGACCAGGCCAGACCTCTGCGTCACTTTAACTGACAATTACACGGTCGTGCGATGCAGTACTCAAACACATTTTTTTACCCAGAAATAGAGCTATGTTTTGGTGGTATTTCATCACCTCTGTGGTTTTTATTTTTTGCACTATAAACAAAAAAGACAACCATTTATTTATTTATTTTTTGCTTTCTGCTATAATACATATCCCCAAAAAAATATAAAAAGAAACAAATGTATTCATCATTTTAGGCCGATATATATAATTCTACATATTTTTGTTAAAGTTTTTACTGGTAATGGTGGCAATTTGCATTGTTTAGCGGGACTGTGATATTGCGGTGGAAAAAATCTGACCCCAAATGACACTTTTTGGAGATTAGTGACATTATTACATTGATCAGTGCTATAAAAATGCACTGATCAATTTAAAAATTATACTGGCAGGGAAGGGGTTAACACTAGGGGATGAGCAAGGGGTTAAGTATTCCCTGGGTTTTTTCTAATTGTAGGGGAGATGGACTGCCAGGAACATGACAGATATTACAAATCGCGATCGCTGGGAATAGTAGATCTCTGTCATGTCATTAGGCAGAACGGGGAATCGCCTTGTTTACATAGGCAGTTCCCTGTTCTGCCTCTCCTCACTGTGATCGTGGGTCACCGGCAGACATCGACTCATTGCACGGACCAATGTACAGGTACAGGTACATTGATTCACAAAGAAGAGCCAACCTGTCACAGTATAAGCCACCCTTCAACCACTTTGCATATTATTTTATAGATACAGTGATTCTATACTTGCCAAATATGCTGCAGAAATCTCCCTCCACTGAGTCTGTCTGCAATAATTTTAACTGTGGGCAGCTGAATCTGCTGCCTGTTCACTTCCTGGATTTACACAGACACACAGAGGCACACCTCCAGCTCTGCAGCTCTCATTGGCCCTCGTATGACTCATACCTTCTCCCTTTCTGGCAAACTCATACGAGAGTAGGAGAAAGAGCTGTGCATGGTGTCTTGATTTAAGACAAGAAACAGGAAGTGGGCTGTATAAGGTAAAAACAAATGTTTTACTATCCAAAGCTAAAACAACAAGGGCAGAAGATTTAATAAATGGAAAGGTGAAAAAAATGACTAAAGTTCCGCTTTAACCACTTAAGGACCGCCTACTGCACATATACGTCGGCAGAATGGCACGGCTAGGCACATCAACGTATATATACGTTGGTTTTAGTACCCAGCCGTGGGTCACGGGCGCGCGCCCGCGGCGCGCTCCCGTGACCCGGTACGAAGCTCCAGGACCGGGACCGCGGGACTCGCGGACCCGATCGCTGCTGCAGTGCGGCGATCCGTCCCTGGAGCTGAAGAACGGGGAGAGCCGTGTGTAAACGACTGTGGCCGCAGCATCGATCGCGTCATCCCTGTTACAGCCACACCCCATACAGTTGTAAACACACACACAGGGAACACTCAAAGTCACAGCTCCCCCTGTGGTTAACTCCCAAACTGCAACTGTCATTTCCACAGTAAACAATGCAATTTAAATGCATTTTTTGCTGTGAAAATGACAATTGTCCCAAAAATGTGTCCGAAGTGTCCGCCATAATGTGGCAGTCACGAAAAAAATCGCTGATCACCGCTATTAGTAGTAAAAACATTTTTTTTATAAAAATGCAATAAAACTATCCCTTATTTTGTAAACGCTATAAATTTTGCGAAAACCAACCGATAAACACTTATTGCAATTTTTTTTATATTTTTGGGGGATATTTATTATAGCAAAAAGTAAAAAATATTGCCTTTTTTATTAAAATTGTCGCTCTATTTTTGTTTATAGCGCAAAAAATAAAAACTGCAGAGGTGATCAAATACCACCAAAAGAAAGCTCTATTTGTGGGGAAAAAAGGACGCCAATTTTGTTTGGGAGCCACGTCGCACGACTGCGCAATTGTCAGTTAAAACGACGCAGTGCCGAATCGCAAAAAGGGGCTAGGTCCTTTACCTGCATTTTGGTCCGGGTCTTAAGTGGTTAATATCAACTTGTTCAGTCTCAATTGATGACCTATAAAAAGGTATCTAATTACCAAGATGTCACACAAGGAACATCTCATGATGGGTAAAAACAAAGAGCTCTCTGAAGACCTTTGCATCCATATTGTGGCAAAACATACCAATGGCATTGGTTACAGAAGGATTTATAAACTTCTCAATGTTCCAGTGAGCACTGTTGGGGCCAAAATCCAGAAGAAGGTATAACATAATTTCACCATAAACCAGCCATGACCAGGTGCTCCTTGCAATATTTCTGACAGAGGAGTGAAAAGAATTAGACTCAGTTGAGACTCAGACGAGTTGTCCAAGAGCCAAGGACCACTTGTGGAGAGCTTCAGAAAGACCTGGAATTTGCCAATACGATTGTTTCAATGAAAACAATAAGTAATGCACTTAATCACCATGACCTTTATGCACGCTCACAACACAAGACATTGCTGAAGACAAAGCTTGTTGAAGCTCATTTAAAGTTTACAGCAGAATAGTTAAAAAAATCCAGTGAAATACTGGGATAATATAGTCTGGTCAGATGAGACCAAAATGGAACTCTTTGGATGCCATAATACACACCATGTTTGGAAGTCAAATGGCAATGCACATCACCCCAAAAACACCCCAATACCAACAGTAAAGTTTAGAGATGGGAGCATCATGGTGTTGGCAGGGCTGTTTTTTTTAGCATACTGTAATGACAAACTTCATATCATTGAGAGAAGGATGAATAGAAAAATGTACCAATTCATTCTTGATAAAAATCTGCTGCCATCTACCAGGATGATGAAGATGAAATGAGGGAGGACATTTCAGCAAGACAATGATCCCAAACACAAAACCAAGGAAACTCTCAATTGGTTTCAAAGAAAATAAAGCTGCTAGAATGGCTCAACCAATTTCCTGACTTGAATCCAATAGAAAATCTATGGAAATAACTAAAATCATAGTTCATAGAAGAGGCCCACGGAACCTCATAGATTTAAAGACTGTTTCTCCGTACAGGGGAAGCTGTCATTGTACCAAGTATTAAAGAGATTTCAGTTAGCATGTTCAATACTTTTTCCCTGTGTTATGCCATTTTATTACACATAAATTAATTTCTGAACTTATTTCTTTTGCTGTCTTTGTAGGTATGGGTTGCATGGGTTGTTGCCAACATGTGGTGACAATTTCATGTCAATAGCATATTTAGAATGATATTTATCTAGAAAAATAGTGATGTCTTCAATACTTATTTTACCCGCTGTATGTATCAGTATTGTAGAATACGTATAGTAGTAGGCTAGACATATACATAGATCTTCACAGTACACATACTCCAAGGAGTTATTGTAAAGTTATCTGAAGAGGCCCATGGTAGTCAACACAAGTAATTTATTGGTAACACACAAAAGGTGATCTCATGCAAAATGTCATTATGTTTATTCATTGTGCCGTTACCAAGCATGAGAAATGTCAGCACTATCTCTATTGACAGTGAGTGTTAAAGTGCATCTACACTTATATAAAAGTAAATGTGTAGGGAGTTTTAAGAGATTCAGTTAGAAAGTAGAAGGATATCTTTGCAATGTGAAGGATATCTACTCTTATGCCGTGTACACACGATCAGAAATTCCGACAAGAAAACCATGGATTTTTTTCCGACTGAATGTTGGCTCAAACTTGTGTTGCATACACACGGTCACACAAAATTCCAATCGTCAGGAACGCGGTATTGTACAACACTATGACGAGCATGCACCGAGCATGCATGTTTTTTTGCGCATCGGAATTGCATACAGACGATCAGAATTTCCGACAACAACTTTTCCTGTCTGAAAATTTGAGAACCAGCTATCAAATTTTTCCTATTGGAAATTCCGACAGAAAAAGTCAGATTGGGCCTACACACGGTCGGAATTTCCGACAAAAAGCTCACATTGAATTCTTCTTGTCGGAAATTCCGATCGTGTGTACGCGGCATTAGATAGTTTTCAGAGAAACATGTTTCCTAAGGAAAACAAGTGTTCCTTCTACTCCTGTTACCCTCATTTTCTTTTTTTTTGTGACAATAGTGATCAGAACAGTTAGTATCACCATGCATGTTACAATCTGATCATACAATTTTTTTACAATCAAATTTAGATTTACCAAAGCTGTGTGTATTTTTGTAGATTCAATCTTCCCCCTGAAGAGACCATTTATGGGTCGAAACGCATCGGGGCACGCACACCATGCAACTTAATGTAATGTTGTATTATATTGTTTCCATTGTTATGGAATTCCATGTTTATCACCAGATCCGGAAGGGCTTTTATTTAATTGTCATTGTATTCTTTATGTATATTACTGATCATCAATTATTAAATCTTTTAACTTTATTACATCCCTATTTTACCATTTTTGCTGTTCAAAGCCCCATGGGGTAAATTTCTTTGTTTCACCATATTCAATTTTGGGGTTTGCAGCTCTCCTGTCTCTTCGCATATGCGTCATTCCATAGCTAAGATTTACCAAAGCTATGCAATATAAGGACCCACCTATTCTACACAATCAGACTGGCCCCTGTACTACATAGTTGCTCAGAATTCTACAGCAGATTCTATGTTCATATTATAACACGTGTGAAAATTTCAAGTCTATGGGCTCTTTCACATGGGGCGGATCATTACTGATCCGCCCCGTTCACCTCCGTTTGCTCAGCGGGGATCGCTCTGTTGATCTCCGCTGAGCTGCTGGATGACAGGGCGGTCCCCGCACAATGTGCAGGGACCGACCTGTCTTTTCTCCGCTCTCCCCTATGGGGGGATTGGATGAACACGGACCGTCTGTCCGTGTTCATCCAATCCGATCCTCCAGACGGAATGGAAAAGTAGTTTTTTTCTCCAGCATACTTTGGCAGATCGGAGTGGGTCCGATGTCAGCAGACATGTCTCCGCTGACATCCGCGGCTCCATAGAGGAGCACAGAGCGTCCGTTCAGGTCCGCAAAAAAAAAAAAAACGTCAGGCGGATCTGAACGGACGCTCCATGTGAAAGAGCCCTATAATACCTTTTTACTAATAGATTTACTTAGAAAATGGTGACGTGTTCAATACATATTTTACCCGCTGTATAATGTGCAATATAGGTTTTTGAATAGAAAGTTTAGCTCATGTATAGTGGCATGTAGTTGCCATCATCCCTTAAATCAATTATAAACTGAAAAAAATCAATGGGAATGGGATTTTTTAAGGCAACAAATATAGAACAAAAAAGTCATAAAAAAGTATACATTTATTACAACATATAAATTTACAGGAAATTCTGTCCTGCACGCCTACAGCCTTTTGACTCTGGGAATGCGGCGACGGACAGTATCTTTCGAAAAATGTTATAATTATCATTGATGTTGTTCCAATATATTTATATGTTGTAATAAATGTATACTTTTTCATGACTTTTTTGTTCTATATTTGTTGCCTAAAAAATCCCATTCCCATTGAGGTTTTTTCAGTTTAAAATAGGTTCTTGAATAGAGATGTAAATTATACCCAGTATAATAATTTAACCTCCCTGGCGGTATGATTCTTTCTGATTTTAGGTGCTGAAAGCGGTACCATTATTTGCAAGGAAATTTGGCGTTTTATACTGTAGGCTTGTAATTCTTAGGAATAACTCACTTAAATCTGACCAAACAAGATTCTAATAGGCATCCTGGGTATGACATTTTTTTTAAATAAAATTATAAATTATAATATAATAAATAATTATAAATAATTATAACAAATGATAATATAATTATAATAAAAATTATTCAATAATGTAATCAACTCAAAATCACTGAAATTACCTTAGTTGCAGAATTTTCGCTGTCATTACTTTTTTTTTTAATGACAAATTTCCCCACAAATCGTTATCGCTCAATTCTGCAAGTGTTTATAATTTATTATCGCTGTTTTTTAGCTGCTTTAAAAGCATTTTTGACATAAAGGGACACTTTTGGTTGCTATGAACAATCTACAGTTTACAGGCAGAAAGAAACGTTTTTATTTTATAAAAGAACATGTAGTGCACTGGGCAGACCACTAGGGACAAGGGGGGGGGTGTAGTTTTTACATACAGTACTGTAATCTATAAGATTACAGTATACTGTATGTATAGTGTTTGTTTACTTTTTTGAATTTGGCACCGATCTCCGACCCCGTGCGTTGTAACATCGCAGGGAACGGAGCTCAGCGGCACACGGGGACACTGTGTGAATCGAGCAAGCACCCGCTCGCTCACACAATGCGGATGCATCGCTGGATTCAGGGACAAGGTAAGTAAACCTTGCCTGTGGACAATGCGAGGCGAGCCCGAGTCTGACTCGGGGTTACCGATTGCAGCATGAAAATTTAACCCCGAGTCAGACTGGGGAATACCGCCAGGGGGGTTAACTGTTAATATTGTTGTGTTTTGTTTTCATGCACAGGTCACACAATCAAATACTTTTTATCTTTTTCAGGTGTGTTGGTAATGGGTTTCTTCATAAAAAAAAGTGAGGGGAAAATGTGTTGCTGGGTTTGGGATTGCAGTGTCTCTAATGCCGCGTACACACGATCACTTTTCGGCATAAAAAAAAACTATGTTTTTAAAAACGTCATTTAAAATGATCGTGTGGGCTTCACATCGTTTTTCATCTTCTGAAAAACAACCCAAAAAAATTCGAGCATGCTGAATTTTTTAACAGCGTTTTTAAAAATGTTTTTTTTTCGGGTTGTAAAAAATGATCGTGTGTGGGCTAAAACGACATTAAAAACTATGTTTTAAACCCGTGCATGCTCAGAAGCAAGTTATGAGATGGAGCTTGAATGGAACTTCCCCTTTAGAGTGCCGTTGTATGTGTTGTACGTCACCGCGCCTTGCTCATAATTTTTTTGAAAAACTATGGTGTGTGGGCAACGTCGTTTTTAATGATGAAGTTGGAAAAACTTTGTTTTTTCATGATGAAAAACTTCATTTTTTTCCATGCCGAAAAGTGATCGTGTGTACGCGGCATAAGTCTGAGCTTTTATATACAGTAGTAGTTCATTCTAAATATGTCAACTCTCAGGCCTTGTTCACACGATGTAATTTATCCGGTCGGAAACATCCAACGGATATTTCCCAGCGGACAAGGCAAATTTGTCCGTTGGTCTGATGAGCGTACACACCATCGGACAGAAATCCCAGCGGACCAGAACGCGGGCACGTAAACCACGTACGACGTCACTATAAAGGGGAATGCCAAAGCCTACGGCGCCGCCCTCTGTTCCACTTTTGCTAGTTCCGTGTTAGTGAAGGTTTGGTTAGAGCTGATTCGTGCTTTTCAGTCTCCGCGCTTAACAGGTCGTATTTTCCGGTTCAGTGTGTGCTTGTGGGCTCGTATTTGTCCTTCAGTGTCGCCGTGCGCGGCGTTTCTGCTTTGCAGTGCCGTCCTGTACGGTCGTATCTGTTTGACGTGCGATCTTTGCAGGTATTGCTGGATTTGGGGGTGCTTTCTGTTTGAGTGTGTTCTTGACTGACCAGCCGGCCGGTTTGAAGCCATGATGGAACAGCAGCGCAACTTTTCACGAGTTCGTGCTGTTTATGGGTTTTGTTCTGGGGTCTGTGGGCATTCCAGTGATTTGGACAGGAACAGTAGGAGGAGTTCCTGGGCCAAGAATTGGTTGCGCCAGCGTAACCGATTCTCTCATATGTCTCTGCTTAGGGAGATCCGGGAGAATAATCCTGATGACTTCAGGAACTTTCTCCGTATGACGGACCCCGTTTTCCACCGTCTGCTGGATCTCCTGTCCCCCTATATCACGAGGCAGGACACTGTGATGCGCCAAGCCATTCCGGCTGAGCAGAGGCTTATTGCCACGTTGCGGTACCTGGCGACTGGGAGGAGCCTGCAGGACCTCAAGTTCTCAACAGGCATCTCTCCCCAGGCGCTTGGGGTCATCATACCGGAAACATGTTCTGCCATCATACAAGTGATGCAGGAGGAGTTTATTACGGTAAGTTTCCTCCTTTAACATCACAATCTGTGTCTTTAATAATGTATGCCAATTTTAGAAACTTTTTTTCTTGGTTTTCCTAATTGCCATGATTGTAATATGCTGTGTGCAGAATGTTCCCTTTTCTCCCCATGCATGTTGTTAAGCTTTCCAGGTTAATTTTGTTTGGCCTACCTGCATATTTTTACCTTCATCACTACTAACCTATCCAGCATAATCTCCTAGGGACAAACACACCTTTTTATTTTTAATTATTGTTTTTTTGGTCCTGCTCCATTGTAGTTCAACCCCCCCCCCCCCCCTAAAAAAGTTTATTGCCCTATCAGCGGGATGTGCAGTCTGAAAATAATTGGCTCTGGATTTGTTGCCCTAAATACTCACTACACACTAATATTTAGAAATGTTAATACTGTGATGTTGCAGAATGATGTTTTTTTACTAGTGTTTGCAATGTTTTTTATGTGCCAAAGTACTAATTTAGAATTTTTGTTTTGTAACCACAGTTTCCCTCCACGCCACAGGAATGGCAGACTGTGGCTGCCCACTTTGCCCAGCGTTGTGATTTTCCAAACTGCGGAGGGGCAATTGATGGGAAGCACGTCCGCATAGTGCCGCCACCTCTTTCGGGGTCGTACTATTATAACTACAAAGGTTTTCATAGTATCGTGTTTATGGCGGTGGTGTCGGCAGACTACAAATTTTTGTATGTGGACGTGGGGAAGAATGGCCGGCTGTCTGATGGGGGAGTGTTCGCGCGGACCGAATTTTACAGGCGTCTACAAACTGGTGGTCTTGAACTGCCACCGGATGAAGACAATGTGGAAGGACTTCTGTTTGTTTTTTTAGCGGACGAGGCTTTCGGGCTTGGACCTCACCTCATGTGGCCTTTTCCCCAGAGGACCCTCACCCCGGAGAGGAGGGTCTTCAATTTCCGGCTGGCCAGGGCCCAGAGGGTAGTCAAGAATGCCTTTGGGATACTCGCCAGCCGGTTCCGCCTGTTCCAGACAGCGATACATCTGGCGGAATATAAATTGAACTCTGTTATTTTGGCCTGCTGCATATTGCATAATTTTTTACGCAGGCTTTCCCAGACGTACCTACCCAACATCGGTGATGAGGCAGGACTACCCTCAGATACCCTTCCTGGGCTGGACACTGGTCGCGCTGGCTCGGTCACCGAATCTGCTCGTGAGGTACGCGACAAATATGTTGAGTACTTTATGGGTCGGGGGGCCATAGCTATGCCAGATTAATTATTCTTTCTAATTCGGCCCCCAAAAGAAAGAAATATTACAAAGAACTAATAAATAATTTGACCATTGGACTTTATTCAGTTGTTTGTCATTATTGCTTTTTCTCTTTTGATCTGTCTTCCAAGTTCTGAAACTAGTGCACTTCCTGTGCCCAATTTACTTAGCAGGTTTTAGTAAATACACACAATTGCACATTCTAGTCACTCTTCTACAAACTGGGTATTGAGCCTACAAATAAGAAGCCACTGCTTTTTGTGTTTTTTTGTTGAAAAATTTTTTTTTTTAATTTGGTGTTTTTCCAAAAATCTTTAGGCTTTTCTTACAAAAATGTGTTTAGAAAGGATTTTTTTCTTCAACAAAATTTTGGGGGGGATAGTCTTCTATATACGTCCCAAAATATCTAGCATGTTTTTTAAGTTTTGGTCCATCACCACCATCCTTTCCCTTATATTGGCCAGCTCCGTGCTGCACTCCATTATCTGCTGTATTAGGATTTGTGCACTTGCACGAGAAAAAATAGGAGCAACAGATGTGCTAATCCCATCTTCATCCACTAAAAATTACAAAATAAAAAAAAAACATTGTAAGTAAGTAAGGTGCAGGCCTATCTACATCTCTTTTTCCCTGCAAAGCTGGGGTGTCACTGACCTGTTGTACTGAGAAGTTCAACATCTTCTACAACTTCTCCTTCTTCTTCAACTTCTCCTTCCTCCACCAATCCGCCTAATTCCACCAATCCGCCTAATTCCACCAATCCGCCTTCCTCCACCAATCCGCCTTCCTCCACCAATCCGCCTTCCTCCACCAATCTGCCTTCCTCCTCTCTCCCTTCCTCCTCTCCTTCTTCCTCCTCTCCTTCTTCATCCTCCTCCTCCTCCACATTTTTTGTTTGCCGTTTTGGAGACAGTGTGGGCCTCCCTGACTCCTCATAGCGCTGTCCTCTTCTTTCCCCTAAAAACCAACGAAAAAAAGGAAACTCATCAGCAACTAGATATTTTTGGAGGGCCTAATTTGCAAACATTGCTTAGAAGTGGCGTTACAATTGTAGTTGTGGGCTTATTCCAGCAAAAAACATATTTTTTTGTGGTAGATGACTTCTCCCAAGCTGTGATATAATGAGCCTTTTTGGTGAAGTGACACACATGGCTGGCCTCCTGAATAAGTAGTTTTTGGAGTCCCTTCACCAAAAGTACAAATTAGTATTTTATGGGGGGAGACACAGGTTCTCAATATTACAGCTGCTTATTAGGTTATCTCATCACTGTGTGAATGAATGAATCCTGTTTGCCTTTTAAAATCAACTTAGTTTGCACAAACAAATCATATTTTCCTCATTGTTTCTCTAAACAATGTTTTTCGCCAAATAGCCATGTCTAGGTGTGATGTTCCCGGACCCGTGGATTTTGGAGAAACTAGGTGACGGAACGATGTTGCCTACGATCGTGGCAAGTCATTGGATTTATTAGAAAACATTACTAAGTTTACAATGCAGGGGTTCAAAAATACAAGCAGGCCAACGAGGCACATGGCGAAATAGACATGGCAAAACATTTTAAAAAACAATAGGCACTCCAAAGACATTTTAAAGTACTTACTTTTTTCTATGATTTTCTGGATTTTGCGATACTGCTTTGGCTCGCGCAGTTTTAAGTCGGACCAGCGTTTCCGGAGCTGCTCTTTTGACCTGGTGACCCCAAAAATCTCAAAAAGTTTCATCGCCGCCTTATCCATAATTTTGGACTTCCTCCGGTTAGGGGTGCTGTATGGCCCATGCTCACCATCATAGTCCTTCCGTCGCAGTATGGACACCATCTCCACCATCTCTTGTAGAGACATGTTTGTGGCCTTGTATCGTTTTGGCCTGGATCTGGACGTTCCGGCCTCTGTCCCTTCCAGATCCCGATCAGAGGCTAATGTGCGCTCGTGTGATATCGCCATATTTTCCAATCTACATTGCATAGGGGCGTGGAAAACAGGAATTGGTACGTCATGGGCGGAGACAAGGGCAGCGCTTCTTGATTGCGTGGGGATATAATGGAAACAACGTGATTACGTAGGTTACGCGGAGATTACTTGAGCGGAAACGAGGAGAGAGAGAGACAAAAGTAAATGAAAACATCGGATCAGAGGCCTAGAATTTGAACAGCCATGGGGGATGGGGCTTTTCAATGTTGTTTGCACCCTTTTTGTGCTACTGTTATTTAGGCATTTTGGGGCACACCATAAAATTTAGAGAGCCAAGTGCTTGTACACATCACTTCATCAAGATATATGTAGAGAATGCTCTATCCTCTTTATTTGGATTTTAGAGTATGCAGTCAGATCATGCAAGTATTGTTGTGTGTTGGTTGTACAGAGATAAGTAGTTAGTGTTTTCTGCCATCAATGCTGAGGGGCATGATAGCTACACACAGGGCCGCCATCAGGGGGGTACAGGCATTACACCTGTAAGGGGCCCGGGGTCCCCAGGGGCCCGGATGGGAACCACCCCAAAAAAAATACATTACTAAATATTTTATTTTTTAGTAATTTTTTTAGAGGTCCGGAGGTCCCCAGGGCCCCGGATTGCTACCCCCCTTTTTTAAATATATTTTCCTTTATTGCTTATTTTTGTAAAGGCCCCCCCCCGCTTCTCAATTCGCGGCAGCACCCCCCCCCGCTTCTCTATTTCATCATGCGGCAGCACCCCCCCGGTTCACTGCTCCAGGGGGCCCATGCCTGAAGCTGTGTAAGGGGCCCCAAAATTCATGATGGCGGCCCTGGCTAAACATGAACTAGTGCCTTGATGAGTGCTAGCATTAATATTCATGGTGGATGTGTTCTTATCTACATGCTACATGCTACAACTTAAACAAATGACTCTGCATGACACCTTTTTTGGGGGGCTACACCAATGCGGCAGAGCTGGCCAGCTATGTAGCAGCAGAAGACACTGTGTTGAATGAATGTGCACATATTTTGAGAATCTCAAAGCCGAGCCTTTTTTAAGTTGTGCTTTGTGTTTGTTTGTCTTTTTCTATTATAGACATTACTATTGAAAGAACTTTTAGGAGCTGAAAGCTGGTCAAAATGGATTTGCTGAAAGGGAAGGAGGCAACAATGCAGCTTATCAACCGCTATCGGGATATGCCCCTTCTTTGGGACACCAAGCACCCAGAATATTTGGACACAGTGAAGAGAGCGGCAGCACTTGATGAGATTGCTACATACCTGCACACTTGGGTGCCAAGTTGCACAGGCGACATGGTGAAGGATACATTTAGTAACCTCAGGAGAAGCTACAGAAATGTCTATAAAAACATCAAATATAAAAAATCAGGATCAGCAGCATCTAAGAAAAAGGAACTCAAGCTCTGGTACTACAAAGAGCTCAGTTTTTTGAACGATGAACTGGATGGCAGGCCTTCTGATTCAACACTACCTTCCAGCCTTTCTCCCAGCGGAACTTCCCCGGATCCCAGGAGCCCTGCAGAATCTGAAGCGGGGCTGGCTGACATGGAGCCAGATCTGGCCATCTTCGATGAGGTCTAGTATTTTCCAACATATTTTGGTGCTGCTATTTGTTTTGAATTAGTGAGTTGATCTGGTAAACAAAAAACAAACCTTGGGAAGAGAAACCAAAGTTCTGGGCCTACAAATAGGTGTCAGGGATGCCAAATGCAGGGGTCAGAAGGACAGTCTGTTTAATTCAAATTAATACTAACTAAAACAGTCTAGAGAAAGAAAATGTGTGTGATTGATTGTGCAAAATATTACAACATGTCCCTTTTTTATACACAGGAAGAAGAGACCAGCCAGGAGGTGGCAGCTCCTGTGGCCCATGTCAGCCAGGCGGAAGGGGGGAGTGGCAGCCAGGAGGAGGCGGGGCCAAGTGAGGTGCAGCAGGTCCCCAGGCCCAGGCTGAGCACCATCAGCCAAGTTCCTCCCCTCCAGATGAGGCCACCAGCTGCAAGGAAGCGCAGGAGTGTGGTGCACGACGAAAGCCTGGAGGTTATACGGGAGGCTGCAGAAATCATGAGGGCCCCCCTCAACCCAACCGAATGCTATAGTGCATTTGTGGCCAATGAGCTCAACCAAGGGGGGGAGGAGCAAAAAAGCCTGGCCAAGGACCTGATTAATCAGGTCTTGGCCAAGATGAAAAGGGACGAGCTGAGCAGGGACACTGTGCTTTGTGACCCGGCCTGGCCTGCTCCCCCATCATCATCCTCCTCCTGCTGCCACATCACCCCCACCTGCAACGGTCCGTGGACAGACCCGTGGAAGTTTCGCTGGAAGGAAGGCTGGAAAGAAGTCGAGAAGATGATTCCCTGCCATCCAGTTGATTGTCCAAAAAACTCTCGTTGGAGTAGCACAGCTTGGGTTTCTTTTGTTCATGTGCTGCTGATTCTGATTTTTGTTATTGACTCCTGAGGTTACTAAATTTATCCTTCATCATGTTGTAATTCCCAAGTATGCATGTATGTTGCAATCTCATCAAGTGCTGCCGTTCTGGTGATTTATAATTTCTTTTTTGGCCGGAAATAAATGGCTTTTGTAGTTACTTTCAAACCTTGTCTATTGTGTTTTATACTGTGGTGAGTAAGCATCAGACATTTGTAAAATAAAATGTGGCATTTGCAAAGGACACAAACTCCTTGGAGGGGGGGGGGGGGGGGGACCTTTTGTGGTCGAACTTGGTAAACCCAAAAGAAGCCTAAATTTTTTTTTTAAAAAAAACACCCCCCCCCCCCCCCCAAAAAAAGGAAAAAAATTAAGGATGAAACAACAAAATGACATAAGTTGGGAAAATAAAAGGGAATTTAAACAGAAAAAAAAAAAACATGATGAAACAACAAAAATAACATAATTTGAAAAGATTCCTAAACCGTAAAGTACAACTCAAAAAAAAACTCAACAAAAAAATAAATATGATACCCTCAACATTAAGTCAAAATAGACATAATAAAAATGTGGAGACAAATGTGGGGACATCTGGCTAGCAAACAGTGAGAAATAGAAAAAACACTAACGAAAATGCAAACTTTCAGTATGTGACATCGGGACAAAATTGCATCAACAAGAGAACGGGTTTCTTCTAGCAAGAGAACAAAGAACAAAAAAACGCTAGAAACGGGACACTATATAGAGAGTTTAGATGACGAATGTGCCAGGTCCCAAACAAACGCGAGTTTTACCTGAACGAGTGCTCCCGTCCCATCGTTTGACTGAGCATGGGTGGGTTTTTGGTCCGATGCTTTTGTGTACTCACGAGCGGACATATCCGACGGACAAGTGTCCGGCGGAAATATTTCAAAGCATGCTTTGGAATTTGTCCGCAGGAGAAATCCGGCCAAAACGATCCGTTTGCCCATACAGACGAGCGGTTTTTCGGATGAAATGGTCCGTCGGACCAGTTTCAGCAGATTTATTCCCTCGTGTGTACAAGGCCTCATACAGCACATTACAAGACCAGGTCAGTTTTTTTAAACTAATACTCCAAAACATGTAATAAAACTTTATGGTGAGTTTTATGTTACTTTTGAAAAAATATTTAATAAAAAGTTAGTGTCAAAATATTTGTTTAAAACAATATGCGTAGCAGAAGGAATTACAGGTGTATGACTTTGGGTATTTGCTCCTTTAAGTAAGGCGTACTTGTTTATATTACAAAACCAAAAGGTTATTTCTTTATATTTATTTTCCATGTCTTGTAAAAACTGAAAAAGTGGTGTTCTGTACACAGAGAAAATCAGGGTTATCTAATTTTCCTGCCCAGGAGACAAGGTCAGACCAAATGTCACAGAAACTTGTTGAACTCTTGATTGATATGATTTATGTTTGTTTTAGTAGTCCTTTTCTTACTTAAATCTGAAGGACACCGATACCGTGTCCAAAGTATATTGTGAAAGGTTGACCCTAACATTACATTGTAGATCCTTCTAAATTATTTGAAATCATCTTCAATGTATGCTGTTTGTTTTTCTCCCTAGAGAAAATGGAGATTTATGACTGCCAATAATTGAGCACGCTTAACTGCACATGGCCATTTATTAATATTTGTTACAGATGGTGGCCAGCCCTACATTCTTAGGCATGGAGCTTTCATCAATAGATGGTTATCCAAGAGATTATGGATATTGAATGAGGATCTGTGCCTGTTTTGTTCTGTTCCTGAACCCCCATTCCAACTGAATTGCTTTTTTGCAAGTTACAGAAGTATTTTTAATCAAACAAATCCCCATGATTAAATTAAGTAACGGTGTTTTGACCCATAATAAAGGCATGCCTTTTCTCTTTACATGCTTATTTGTTTATCACCATTTTTTGGGTTATTTCGTTTTTGCTAGTGTTTGGTACAAGGTATCAGATTGCTTAAAGTGATACTATTGTTTTTTTTCTATTAAAATAACAAACATGTCATACTTACCTACTCTGTGCAGTGGTTTTGCACAGAGCAGCCCAGATCCTCCTCTTCTCGGGTCCCTCGCCATCACTCCTGTCCTCTCCCTTCTGTTGAGTGCCCCCACAGCAAGCAGCTTGCTATGGGGGCATCCAAGCCAATCAACAGCTCCAGGTACCCATTCAGACACAGAGCCAATGTTTGCCCCCCTCCTCTCTCCTTATTGGCTAATTGTCTTTGACAGCAGTGGGAACCAATGGCACCGCTGCTGTATCTCAGCCAATCCGGAGGAAAAGTCCCAGGTGGCTGAGGCACTCGTGGACATCACTGGATCGAGATGGGGCTCAGGTAAGTATTAGGGAGGCTGAAGGGGGCTGCTGCACACAGAAGGCTTTTTATCTTAATGCATGGAATGCATTAAAGTGGATGTAAACCCACTCTCATCCTTTCTAAACTGCTGCCATAGTGGTTAGCTATAAGGATATAAATGCCTTCTACATGTATCCTTACCTGTCAAATGTCTCCCCTCTGTCTGTTATGATACCTGAAAAACTGCAGATTCTGTGGGTGGATCTGTTGTCTGGAGCTCGGTGGGTAAAGTTGTGATGTCAGTAGACTCTCTGCCCACCTCTACACTCCCCTTGTCAGCATGCATTTTTTTCCTATGTATTTCTTACACTGAATTCTGCTATGATCACTAACATTCAGTCAAAATACAGAAAAGTAACCACATGACTTCAGAAAGGGAGTGGGGGTGGGAATTAAAAAATAATGCATGTCTGAAGCTAGTGCAAGGGATATGTAAATAACCTGTCACTCACAGCAAGGGGGCGGAACGGACTAAGGTTTTTCTCTGTAAGTCTGTGTAGCACTACCCCCAAAGTAGCTGCTGGTTTGTTTTGGGTGGCATGTTACCTTTGTATATCCGCTGTCTAGGGTATTTGATGAGAGTTGTATTAAAGGGAATGTCCACACAACAGGTGTCTTTTCTGTGCTTTTATTACCCAGCCGGGTAAAAACGATTAAACAGTAGAAAGGTGAAGGAATAGCAAATGGAAGACAGCAGATTCAGGTGTAACTGCATACTGGAAACAGTCCTTCTTCCAACAACACTTTATTTTGCCTCTCCAGCTGGAGTGGGTATAGTGCACCTGGACAGGCCTCTCTTACCAGCCTGGCAGCCAGAGTGTCTCTCGAACCTAGGATAAAGTCTCTGCCACAGACCCTCCTACAAGAATGGAGACAATTATGGTCCGGAATCCTCTCTCAGTAGATTCAGCACCCAGGTAGTTTTGCAAAATTAGCGACTGACAGGTGACCAACATCCAGCCTGTCAGATCCCAGGTTGTCCCCCGATGAATGGACAGGCTCCTTCTGGAACACCAACCTCGTGCTTGGTATCTTTTCGGAAAGACTCCTCATTGGTCAGATTCCTCCAATTGGACAGACAGCTCGGGACCCCCTCCAGATTGGGGACCCAGTCGATCACTGGCCCACACAGCAGATCAATTGCTCTGGGCCAAAGTGGTCCCGGAACCAGGAACACTGCTACCCACGCACACCCCCGGCCAGTAGGGGCCATATGCGGGGGTGTCGTGGAATGGCTACCCCAATGGTGGGCACCACACGAGGAAGAACCTTGAGGTAATGGCATCTGCCCCTTTATACCCCTCCCCAGCATGCACAGCGAGGCGGCCAACCCCTGACTGGCTGCTTAGGAGTGATACTCAGACTTACTTGACCCCACTGCTGCCACCTGCCGTCCAGGGTTGACGGGAGTTCCTGAACGAAAGGTTAGCCCACAGCACAGCCAAGCTAGAGCAGAGACCCAAATTTAAACAGTCAAACTAAATCAGAGCTACCTATTTCTCTGAATTCTCCCCTAAATTTTACATAGCACCGGCTCTGAAAGTAGCCAGGCACTACATCTGTTTTATTTCACTGAGCAATAAAAGAGGATTGCTCAGAGCAGGATTAACTCTGTGTGCCAAGACTGGGCACAGATGATAGGAAATCTTATACTGTACATTGTGACATCAACAAAAAAAAACATATTCGGGTTTACATCCACTTTAAGATAAAAAAAAAAACTTTTGACTTTACAAGCACTTTACGCACTACTAATGAAACCTCAAATACTTTTCAATTGTTTCTGTAACTGATCCAAACACTTGATACTTGATAGACAGTATCTGTTCTGTGCAATTGTTTTGCACAGTGCAGCCCCGATACTCTTTTTCTTGGATCTCCTGGCTCCTCCTACATGATCAGTGCCCCCAATAGCAAGTCGCTTGCTATAGGGGCATTGGTGTTTCTCGCTTCAGAGCGCCACTCTATGTGTTCATAAGACACATAGTGCTTTGGCTTGGCCCCCGTCCCTGCTCTCTCCTCATTGGCTTTAAGGCTGTGATTGTCACAGTCAATGAGGAGAGAGAGACCCAGGACAGCTGAGGCTCCCTTGAACATCACTGGATTGAGAGGGGGTTCAAGTGAGTATTGGGGGGCTGTGTGGGGGTGCAGCACACAGAAGGTTTTTACCTTCATGTATAGAATGCATGAAGGTAAACAACCTTCAACCTTTACAACCACTTTAAAAAGTTTGTTTAGACCAAACTGGTAAATCTTGGTATAATGTCAATACAATTTTTAGTGACACCTATACATTTAAAGGAGCATCTCAACTATCCTTCTTTACCCATGTACCCTTATAGCAGGATAATTTTTATTTACTTTTGCATGATTGGATAATGGGAATCATCAAAGCTTCACCCCATTCAATAAGGCTATTTTCACACTAAGGTGCTTTTCAGGCGTTTTGGCGCTAAAAATAGTGCATGTAAAGCATCTGAAAAGCACCTCTCATGCCTCCCCAGGGTGAAAGTATGAGTGCATTCACAATGGGGTGGTGCGCTTGCAGGATGGGAAAAACAGTTCTGCAAGTAGTGTCTTTTGGGGTAGTATACATCACTCCTAAACCGACCCTGCCATTGAAATCAATGGACGTGCTATTTTTACATTATGCCGGGTACACACGATCGAACATTCCATCAACAAAACCGTGGATTTTTTTCCGACAGAATGTTGGCTCAAACTTGTCTTGCATACACAGGCTCGCACAAATGTTGTCGGAAATTCAGATCACCAACAACGCGGTCACGTACAACACTACAACGAGCCAAGAAAAATTAAGTTCAATGATTCTGAGCATGTGTCAAATTGATTCCGAGCATGTGTAGGATTTTTGTGCGTCGGAATTGCATACAGACGATTGGAATTTCCAACAAGAACTTTTGTTGTCGGAAAAATTGAGAACTAGGTCTCAAATTTTTGTTGTTGAAAATTCCGACAGCAAATGTACGATGGAGCCTACACACGGTTGGATTTTCCAACAACGTGCTCACATCGAACATTTGTTGTCGTGTGTACGTGGCAATAGACTACTTAGTTTGTGATTGCAATTGTCACATTTTCTGGAAATAGAATGCCTTTGTGTCTGTGGAAAGTTGTTTCATATGGACCCCTGTACAACTTCAGAAACTGCACAAGTTTGGTGAAATCTATCTATTGTGTTTGACTAGAATAGTTCTTAGATAGTAACACTTTGGTGTAATACTGCAGTTATTTTCTCTGAGGCCTCATACACACGGCTGTTTTCCTTGACAGAATCCATCAAGAAACTTGCCGGCAGAGCTTTTTTTGCCGAGAAAAAAGGTTGTGTGTATGCTTTTCATCGAGAAAACTGTCAAGGAACATGTTCTCTTTTTCTTCGACGGGAGTCTCAATTTCCTCGTTGCGTTCCTCGTCTGGCTGTTTTTTGGCGAGAAACACGTTGGTGTGTATGCTTAGAAACCTGCGCATGCTCAGAATAAAGTATGAGACGGGAGCGCACCTTCGGTAAAAGTAGCGTTTGTAATTGAGATAGCACATTCGTCACGCTGTAACAGACTGAAAAGTGCAAATGTCTCTTACCAAACTTTTACCTAACACGCAGTAACATGAGATTAGCAAAAGCAGCCCCAAGGGTTGTGCCAGTGGAATCGAACTTCCCCTGCCGTCTATGTGTTGTACGTCACCGCTTTTGAGAATGAGGAGATTTGGTCTTGACAATGTGTACGCAAAGACAGGTTGTCAAGTTTCTCGACAAGCCTAACAAGGAACTCGTCGAGGAAAACGATGTGTCTTTTCCGACGAGTTCCTGGGTCATGTGTACAAGGCCTGACACTGAGGATTGGTAGCTTTCTTTTTAAAAAAGCTGGGGAAAAAAAAAATAGGCACTGCTTGGAGATACTATATATATATATATATATATATATATATATATATATATATATATATATATATATATATATATATATATGTATGTATATATATATATATATAGATATATATATATATTATTGTTTTGTTTTTTCTACATTGAATGCAATTTTGTCCTGATTGTTACTAGTCAGATGTTCTAGGAATCTTATTACTGGTATTTCAGAAGCTTTCTCTAGACCTGTTTGTGCACTAGCATTTAAGATGTAAACAAAGATCATTTTTAAAGGGCTCCAATGTCTTCAAGTCAGATTAGAACAGTAAGTGTAACCAATATCAAACTAATTTGGAAAAAAAAAATAACATTGCCCAGAGTTTAGCACAACTAATTCTTCTGTTTGCCGTCACAACAAATAAAACAAATTCAGAAGTCTACTTAAATGCGTACTTTGAAAGATGTTTTTGTTCAAGCATATATCCTAAAGGTGTCTTCTAATTGGCTAGACATTGGTCTGAGATGCCGACTGACTTGCAGCACTCCAGCAAAATGTGAAGATAAAACCACTTAAAAGCCCCAGCATTCTTTAGAGGGCTTAAAATGTTTAAACAAACTGTGATTTTAAAAGTAACAGTAATTTCAGAAAAGCATGTTTACCTTCTTCTTAGCTTCCTTAAAGCAGACTTTAGCGTTTGGATTCCCATTGCAATTAATGAATTGCAACTTGAACCATTTTATTTTCACAGAAAGTTAGCCACAGTAGCATTACTAATTATTGACTAGAAAGAGAAATCTTTATAACAGTTTTAAAATATTTTGTGGTTTTAGGTGCAAATCCTACTTTTTCAAATAAGCTTAAATCAAACTTAAACTTTACTTCTAGATTATACACACCCATCCCTGTTTCAGATAGACAGAGGCCATGCATCCATACCAATATTGTAAAATCATCCTTATCCTTTTACTTTAAAGTGCATTTTAACTCCACTAGAAAAAAAGTGCATATTTAACATACCATCATGTCTTAGGCCTCGTACACACGATCGGACATATCCGATGAAAACGGTCCGCGGACCATTTCCATCGGATATGTCCGATCGGGAGTTTGATCCGATGGCGTGTACACACCATCGGATCAAATTCCCCGCCGCCGGACGGCGCGGTGACGCGGCGGTGACGTTGACGCCGCCACGTCACCGCCACGTCACCGCACCAGGAAGTTAAACACTTCCGCGCATGCGCCGAATCCATTCGGCGGCGGCGCGGCGGCGGTGGGGCACGACATGTCTGCTGGTAAGTGTACTAACCAGCAGACATGTCGGGCGGACAGATTCCACCGGATGGATTTCAAAGCATGCTTTGAAATCTGTCGGGTGGAGAAATCTGTCCGCTAGCCCATACACACGAGCGGAGATGTCTGCTGAAACGGTCCATCGGACCGTTTTCAGCGGACATATCCCCTCGTGTGTACGAGGCCTTAGAATTCAGTCTTTTGGGTTCTGATATACAGAATGATGTAAATTCCATATCAAACAGCAAATGTATTTAAAATGACACCGTTTTTTTTATTTTTTTTAGATGTATTACTAAATATGTTGCTGGTTTAAGATGCAACTCAAGTTTTCTGGAAAACATAATACCCCTCAGCTTATTATTATTATTATTATACAGGATTTATATAGCGCCAACAGTTTGCGCAGCGCTTTACATCAGGGAAGACAGTACATTCACAATACAAATCAATACAGAAGAGATCAGAGGGCCCTGCTCATTTAATAAATATTGCATATATATTGCAATTACTTTATTACATCTTATCCCATATCCTTTCCTACCTCTGTAAAGCCAATGCAATATATATATATATATATATATATATATATATACACACACACTATAAAGCAAGGTCCATAAAGACATGGATGGGCAAGTTTTTGGTGAAGAAACTTGATTGGCCTGCACAGTGTCCTGACCTTAAGACAATAGAACACCTTTGGAATAAATTAGAGCAGGCCTTCTCGTGGTCAAACATTTCCATAAACACACCTCTAAACCTTGTGGACAGCATTCCCAGAAGCTGTTATAGCTGCAAAAGGTGATTCAACTCAATATTGAACCAAATCCTGCACACTAAGACTGGGATGCCATTAACCACTTGCCATCCACCTTCCGCAGATATACTGTATGTCATTCCGCTGCACGGTAGGGGAGCGTGTGCGGGTCCAGTGGACTCGATGCCCGCCATCCACCCGCGATCGTGGTACAGAGAGGCAGAACAAGGATCTGCCTATGTAAACAAGGCAGATGCCCCTTCTTTACAGGAAACAACACTAAGATCAGCTGTTCCTAGTGATCAGTAAGCCCATCCCCCACACAGTTATAACACACCCAGAGAACACAGTTACCCCCTTGATCGCCCCCTAGTGTTAACCCCCTTCTCTGTCATTGTCCTTTATACATTAATCAGTGCATTTTTTTAGCACTGATCACTGCATTGGTGTCACTGGATCCCCAAAAAGTGTCACTTAGGTTCAGATTTGTCCGCCGCAATGTTGCAGTCCCGCTAAAAATCGTGATCGCTGTCATTACCAGTAAAAACATAAAAGAAAAAGTCCATAAATCTATCCCCTATTTTCTAGACACTATGGGCCAGATTCACAGAGCCATTACTCCGGTCTATCTCCTATTAGACCGGAGTAATTTCAAATTACCCGCGTCGTATCATTAGTTTGAATCCTCAAACCATGATACGACGGCTTCGGGCTTTGATCCGACAGGCTTACATCTTCGTACGCCGTCGGATCTACGCTGCAATCTTTTTCCGCACGCTGGGTGGAGTTTGCGTCGTTTTCAACGTCTGGATATGCAAATTAGCTTTTTCCGGCGATCCACGAAGTTACGATCATCCGTCGCATTCTCTTATGGCATCTGTAGTCATCTTTTTGCTGCGTAAAGTTAGGCAAGCAAAAATCTGGTATAACGTTAGACAGCCCATGTTAAGTATGGCCGTCGTTCCCACGTCTAATTAAATTTATTTTTTTTTGTTTTTGCGTAAGTCGTCCGGGAATAGGAATGTACATAAACGGCACTACTAAAAAAAAAATTACGTAACAACGTTATTTCGCGCAATGCACGGCGGGAAATTTCTGAACAGAGCATGCGCAGTTCGATCGCCGCGGGGGCGCGCCTAATTTAAATGCTTCACGCCCCCTAATCGCGTATTTCGATTCCGCCGCGAGAAATACACTACGCCGCCGTACCTTACGGGCCGAAATCTACCTGAATTCGTCTTAGAGCCAGGTAAAATACGGCAGCGTAGTGTATCTCTGATACTCTGCTCCAGGGCAATTGTACCTGAATCTGGCCCTATAACTTTTTTTTTCTCATTCAAAGGTTTTATTAATTGAAAGATAAAAGATACAAGGCATGTATACATGGAGGATCAACACAGATGCAACTGTGTGTAATTCAAGCCTGATAGAGCTGCAAATACAAATTTCCATAAACTGACATGGAAAACAAATATTGATATGAATACTAATGCAATCGTGAATTCAACAAAACAATAGAAATTAATGTCATATCAAATGCTGTGGTTGGAACCTAAATATTCGTGTCAATGAGGTATCAATTCACAGGTATACTTTATGTGGTTGATCCGGGAGCCAGACGTATCCAAAGAAATCATAAGGAAATGTCTCAGAGGAAAGAAGAGGAAAATAAGAATGAAAAGAGAGGGGGGGTTAGGGGAGGGTGGGGTAAGGTGATGGTATATACTGCGCATGTGCGATTCATCTGAGAACTGATCACGGTAGTAGGTGTCAGTAATGTGTTCTCGGGTCTAGAAAGCTCGGTAGCGTCCCCTGCATAACATCAATTCATCAAAGATTCATAGTCTCGTGAAAATCTGAAAGTAAACCAAGGTCGCCAGGTGTCAAGGAATTTTTCAGCCGTTCCCCTGTCTTGTGCCAACGTGTCCTCCATCTCACACACTTCCGCCACCGTGCAGAGTCACTCCTGAATGGAAGGCACTCTGGTGTTGTTCCAATAAAGGGGAATCAAGGACTTAGTCGCATTCAGCAAATGCTTAGTTAAGGAATTCTTGTAGCGAGAAAGCGAGAAAGCGAGAAGGAGGACAAGTGTAGCAGACAGCAAGCAGCGGACAACTCCAAGGACGTTTCTGTGATCTGTTTGATTGTACCACAGACCTCCCGCCAAAAGGTAGAGATCGAGGGGCATGTCCACCAAATGTGGATCAGCGAGCCTACATCAGATTGTCACCTCCAGCAGGTGTCTGGTTTCGAGGGATTCCATTTGTGGAGCCTCGCCGGTGTGTTGTACCATCTGGAAAACAGCTTATAACTTGTCTCCTGCAGCCTCGTGCTGATGGAGCACTTGTGTGCTAATATGCAAGCATTTTGCCACTGTCCGTCTGTAATGGTTAGGCCAAGGTCTTCCGACCAACTCCGTCTCTGTTTGTCCAGGCCCTCCTCACTCCAACATTTCAGCCATGAGTATGCCACTGAGGTGGCCCTGACCACCGGGTCCTGCGTGTGGCAGATGGACTCCAGAACCGCCTGTGGTCTTGAATCCGTTCAGATAGCTTCGCAGTTAAAAGTATGACCACAATTTCATATTGGGGAGATTGTTGTCTAATTTGAGGGAAGGCCACTCCTTAAGTTTGTTCCCATTATAGCAGTCTCCAGCTAGTAGTGGGCTGTAGGTGTGTGGTGATCTAAACGTCAGGGTGTGCAAACCAGGAGAGAAGTCGGGATTATCAGCCAGGGGGGTGAGTGGGCTAGGAAAGGAGGAGAGTTTCTTCAGCCTGGATAGTGAATGGAATATTCCCAGGGTGGTGCCCGTGATAGGATTTTTACGGAGAGGTAGGGGACATTTGGGCCACGCAATCCAAGGTGAGTACATGAGGGTCACCGGGCTAAGCTCAGCCTCTAACGCCACCCATTATTTTGCGTGTCCATGGCAGTGCCAATCAATAATCCTAGCTAGGTGGCCCACCTGATAATATTGTTTGAAATCCGGGAAACCCAGGCCTCCTCGTTCCTTAGGTTGCATTAGGCTAGAAATTTAATTCTAGGTTTCTTCCCGTTCCAAAGGAACAGGAGTAAAATGGAGTTTAGTGAGGTGAAAAAGCGACGCGGGACCGCGATCGGAAGGGTACGTATCAGGTAGAGGAATCGGGGTAGTATTACCATTTTGACTATGGCCGCACGTCCGAACCACGAGAAGTTTCGCAAGCCCCAGTGATTAAGTTCATTCCCGCAACTCTTAAGGAGCGGCGTGAAGTTCTTCTCAAAGGTATCCCAGAAGGTGCGGGTTAGCCACACCCCCAAATATCTGAGGGTTCCGTTTTCCCATCGAAAGGGCGAGTTTGTTTTGTTCAGTGACAGTAGTCTGTCCGGTAGCGAGATGTTGAGTGCTTCCGATTTTGTGTAGTTGATTTTTAAATTTGACATATAACCATATTGGGTGAATTCCTTCATTAAATTGGGGAGTGATATGTGGGGCTCAGACAGAAAAAATAGGAGGTCGTCGGCGCAAGCCGCAATTTTGAACTCACAGTCTCCCACCCGGAATCCATTCACAGCCGTATTCAATTTAACCATCCTAATGAAAGGTTCTAGCGTTAGGATGAAAAGCAGGGGTGACAATGGGCAGCCCTGCCTTGTCCCATTGGTGATTTCAACCCTCTTCGAGAGACTACCATTGATTTTGAGGCGTGCCGACGGGTTTTGATAGAGCGCCGCAATCCATGCCATCACGTGTGGGCCAAAGCCCACACGCTCGCACACCGCCGTCATGAAGTCCCACGCCACCCGGTCGAGGGCCTTCTCCGCATCCGTAGAGAGGAGAAGGCCCTCGATCTTCCGTAACCTCGCCGCGAGGGTCAACAACAGTGCCTTGGTAACATTATCTTTAGCTTCCCGGTTCGGCATGAAGCCCGCCTGTTCAAGACCAATCAGCCCAGGGAGCAACGGACTGAGCCTAGTGGCGATGATCTTGGCAAACAGCTTCACGTCCAAATTGAGGAGTGAAATGGGCCGAAAGCTCGAGCACGACGTGGGATCTTTACCAGGCTTTGGTATAACCGCTATATGGGCCGAGTGGAAATCTGGGGTTACATTTCTGGGTGTAGACAGTGAGTTCAGGGCATTTTTCAGGGGTTCTGTAAGGCGTTCAGCATAGGTTATATAGTAGATAGCTGAGTAACCGTCCGGTCCCGGACTTTTATTAACTTTCAACTGTTTGATCGCTGTCCCTATCTCCTCGGTTGTGATTGATGTCTCCAGTATGGCAATGTCAGTGGCCGAGAGCGTCGGGATGCCACTCTTGGTCTGGTATTCTCTTATAATTTGTGGTCTGTTACCTGTCATGAAGGGTTGCCTATGTTGAGGAGGGAGGTTATAGAGGTTTGTATAGAAACTGTGGAAGTGATTTGCAATCGCGTCAGTCGTCACATCCAGGCCCCCATTATCTCGTTGTATACCAGCAATATTGTTGGCGAAGGAGCATTCGCGAAGCGCTCTCGCCAAGAATCTACCAGTTTTGTAACTCGCTTCGTAGTAGTCGTTTTTTTTAAAATAACAAACGTCTGGCAGAAGAATCTAGCAACTGTTGTAGTTCTCGTCTCAATTCAAGCAGCTGTTTAGCTGAATCAATGGAGAGCGATTGCTTGTGTAGGGATTCCAAAGCATGAATTTGAGTAGTCAGCTTGAGCATTAGGGCCTCCCTTTCCTTCTTACGCTTGGAGCCGAGACCCATCAAAACTCCTCTAATGGTGCACTTATGGACTTCCCAGACCGAAAGCGGATCTGATCCCGGGATGGCGTTGAGTGTAAAAAATTCCGTCAGGGATTCGGTTATAGAGGGAAGCGTGGCCGGGTCGGTCAAGAGGGATGCATTATGTCTCCATGAGGGTGAGTGCCGAGAAGGGTGTGATAGATCCATGGAGAGAGATACCGGAGCATGGTCCGAAAATGTCTGGATGCCAATGTGTGCTCCCGTCACTCTCGTAAGGTCGCGTTGTGTGACAAAAAGATAGTCTAATCTAGCATATCTGGCGTGTGGGATTGAGAAGTGGGTGAAGTCTCGCCCCCCCCCCCCCCGATGAGAGAAGCGCCACGTGTCTACCAGCTGGAGAGGCTGTAGCAGCACTTTAAGTAGTTTTAGGATTCTATAGGTAATACATGACTTCCCGTTAGAGGTGTCCTCAAGGGGGTTCAGGGGCACATTGAAGTCCCCCCCCAAAATAATGCAACCGCTGGCAAACCCAGCAAGTTCCCCAACAATTTTCCTACAGAACGAGCTATGAGCCTTGTTCGGAAAGTATACGTTCGCTAGGGTCATCGGGGATCCCTCAAATGTGCCCTTGAGAAAAAGAAATCTACCCCCAGGGTCGCTCAGCTGATCCGTAACCTGAAAAGGGGCGTCTCTACTAGTCAATATCGTCACACCTTTTGATTTTGAGTCATTGTTGGTTGCGTGGAATACACCTGGGAAGTGGGCATTGGAAGGTCTAGGAATATGATGGGTCCTAAAGTGAGTTTCCTGGAGGAAAACAAAATAGGGCCTACATTTTTTTAGTTCTCTTAGGAGGGAGGAGCGACGTTCCGGGACGTTCAATCCCCTGACATTGTGCGATATCACAAAAGGACGGTTCCCTAGGGAGGAGTAGGCCATGTTGAGGAATTCGGGCGACGGAGTCGGTCGGTGGGACACCCTAAAGGAGCACAACTGTAAAAAACAGGTTAACAACAATACTGTTGAGCCTATCAACATCACAGCACAGCGAATCGGTTAATGTACCTTAGCAGCACGAGGTAGAGGGGGGTGGCGGGGGAAGAGCCAAGGGTTAGTACAGGGAAAGAAAAGAGAAAGAACAGTAGGGAAGGAAGCGTAGAGAAAGAGTCAAGAGGAGGTCACCTAGTAGAAGATCTCTCCACGAGTCCGAGGACAGTCCCGTCAGGGAGAGTCTGCCTGAGGTGTATTGCATGCCCAACGACCCTAGGAAGAGGTCAGGGCACCTTGTGGGGTGTTAGGGAGGCAGCGACAGCGGGGCAGCAGTACCCCAAAGAATTCAATATCTGAACAACAAAAAAAAAATACGAAAACAAGTAAATTCCAAACAGATGTTGTCAAACAGCGGGCGGCACACACAGCCCTATAAAGCTGGATCAGAATGATCCAATAGGCACAATATTGTACAAATACCCAACTTTCTTGCTATCAGACCCGGTAAGCAGGAATGAGAAGGCAACTATAAGTGTCTGATTGCTGATTCGAGTCCTCCCTCCCCAAATAAACAATGACAATGCAACAGGAGAGGTCCCCCCACCCCTCATTCCACCTATAATAGCAGGCTTTGAAAAAAAAAAAAAGGGGCAGAAAATGAGCTGAGGCACTACAAGATCCTGGCTGCCCTGTCAACTAAAAACAACAGAAAAGAGCTGTCAGATCAGTAGAGCACACCCCCATCACTGTGTGGGTGATATCACATTGTTTGGAAGATATCCTCAGTCCGAATGTAGGTGGTGCCCAAAGACCGTATAGTCACAAGAAATCCCGTACCATGAAAAGAGTCACGTCCAGGGCAGGGTACAGGATTAAACAGAAGGATCCCATCACATGAAAGCAGCGGGCGTCGGTGATGACTGAGGGAGTATCAGAGTGTCTGATGCAACATCCAGAGGCTTATTGAAGGGGTTCAGGCTAACAAAGCCGCAGCCATAGGGAGTGACAGAGCTAAGGGTGTGTGCAAGGGTCAGCTATGGGCAACAGAAGGTGGCGCGGGGGGGACATAATCCGGGAGGGGAAATACAGCAGGGGACACGTCTCATGTAGGGTACAAGATCAGTACTCACGGTCAGCAGAACGACCCGGGGTGTCGTTTCTCGTGCCTCCACCGCGGGCTTGTTTAGGCCTTTTCGCCAGCCTCTTGTCTGGAGTGGAGAGTAGCGAGTCCGGAGGGCTGCGTGCTTGCGTCGGGAGCAGGAATTCTGCATACCAGTCAGGCAAATCCATCGGACCCAGATCGAGGGCTTCACAGAACTCAGGGAGATCTGCCGGAGTGCGGAGTGTAAACTGGCGTCCATTGTAGGATACATTCAGGGTGAAAGGGAAGCACCACGTGTATCTTAAATCTCTTTCCGCAGTCTCTCCAGCAGGGGGCGGAGAGCTCTCCTGTTGCACAGCGTTATCTGGGACAGGTCCTGAAATAACATGATGGGGGAGCCATTAAAGATGATGTTATCACTCCTTCTAGCTTTGCGCATAATGTTCTCTTTAAGAGCATAGCTCTCCAAGCAACATATTATGTCTCTCGGTGGTGCAGTATCAGGCCCTCTGGGCCGCAGTGCTCTGTGTGCCCTCACAAAACCAATTTCAACATCTTCCTGCCGTTCCAGCAGGCTATTAAAGATACTTCTCAGTGTAATAATAATTTGGCCCGGTTCCACTGATTCCGGTATGCCTCGTACACGTACATTACACCTGCGGCCTCTATTGTCGAGGTCTTCTATGTGTTGGTTCATGGCTATCAGGTGCTGGGCATGGGCCATGGTAATCCTTTCTATTGTGTTGATCGCCTTGTCCCTTTGTTTCCCCGCCGATTCCGTGGCCGCCATCTTCTCGTTAAGCACGAGCATGCTCGTCTTTAAATCTGTAAGGGCTGCCGAGAAGGTGGCTTTGATGTCAGCCACAATCACTGACATGTCTGCAAGGGTCAGCGGGCGATCAGGGGGAGACCTACCCCGTGCCGTACCTTCAGGAGCATACTGGGATTCTTTGCTGTAGTCATCCTCATGATGAATCGGCGCCATCTTGGTGCCAGTAGCAACTCCACGTCCCGTCCGTCTCGGCTTGAAAAGCTCAGCGATGTTTTTAGCCGAGGAAGGAACCGAATTCCGTCTCGGGTGGGATGAGGGAGTAGAGCTTTTTGCCAGGCATCTGGAGTCTTACGGTCGGGTATAAGCTGCTAACGGGCCGTGTGTGCCGGAGAGCCGTCTCAGCAAGCTGCCATCTTCGCCACGTGCCAAGCCACGCCCTGGCCCTATAACTTTTGCCAAAACCAATTAATATACGCTTATTGCGATTTTTTTATACCAAAAATATGTAGCAGAATACATATTGGCCTAAACTAATGAATACATGTTTTTTATATTTGTATTATAGAAGAAAGTCAAAAATATTTATTTCTTTTTTTCGAAAATTGACAGTCTTTTTTGTTTATAAAAATAAAAACAGCAGAGGTGATCAAATACCATCATAAGAAAGCTATTTTTGTTTGGGGAAAAAAAACATATATTTTGGGTACAACATCGCTTGGCTGTGCAATTGTCAGTTAAAGTGACACAGTGCCGTATCTCAAAAAATGGCCTGGTCTTAATGGGGGTTCATGTGCATGTAAAGGCAGGCATCCCAATACTTCTGACACTATAATGTGTGTGTATATATGCATGTGTGTGTGTATATATATATATATATATATATATATAATATGTGTGTGTGTATATATATATAAAAATCAAATGCATAGCTAAATATCAGTGCTAATAAATAAACAGTTCAAAGATTTTCCATTTTTATTGCATTCCAAAAATTCTATGTCAAACAAGCATGTCCAAAAAATCAATAATTGTGATGCACCACTCTGTATATATTAAATCCACTAACTTTATAGCTCCAGCACTTGTCCTTACAAGTATAAAGAAGATCAATAGCACTCAATTCAAGGAGGAATGGCGAACAACTCCTCCTCTCCAAACTATCAACTGATATATTTTAGACAGTGGCTCCTCTAGTGAGGGTAATTCATGATATCTGCTTTTTTTCATATCAATCTATCCACAAATAGACATGGGCCGAACACCCCCTGTTATATTCGCCCAGAACTCCCGCACAGGGGGAAGTTCTAACCCAAACCACAAACCTATTGAAGTCTCAGGGAGCCGAACAGGAAAAATCAAAAGTGCCCATTTTGAAGGCATATATGCAAGTGATTGCCCATTAAAGGGGTATGGGGTCTGGCTACTGATCTGGGGGACATGTACTGTAGCAATTTTGTTTTTTAAAACAATCGTTTTTTTTAGGAGCAGTGATTTTAATTATGCTTAACGTGCAACAATAAAAAAAAATACCTTTTTAACATAGTGCCTGGGGGTTCCTTTAGTGTGCCTGTAAAGTGGCACATCTAAAGCATATATATATATATATATATATATAACATGCTGAAGCAAAAACTGTAATTTCTAGAGAAAAGTAAACAAGTCAACTCCCATTTAAAATGACTCATGGTTACAAATGCTGACACCTGGCTATTGAAAAAATAAAGAAAAACATGGCATGGGGTCCACCCAAGTTCATACCAGGCCCTTCAGGTCTGGTATGGATTTGAAGCCCACGTTAAAAAAAAACAGCGTAGGGTCCCCCACAATATCCATACCAGACCCTTATCCGGGCATGCAGCCTGATAGGTCAGGAAAGGGGGGGATGAGTGAACTATACCAGACCACATGGCCTCAACATGGGGGGCTCTGCCTTAAATCACCTTGTGCCCATGTTTATTAGGACAAGGGTCTCACCTCTACAACCCGTGGCCAGTTTTATTTACCCATTTTTACCTTCCTCAATTCCAGTAACATAATCCCCTGTGTCAGTGAGCTGTGACTGGGGGGGAGAGAAGGGTGCACTCAACAATGGCTGAATAATTATGGGAGCCATGATGTCACTCAAGGGCTTCCATATCCCAGCCATTTTCAATGCTCCCTCCTGTCCCCTGCAGCTGCCGCTGACTGATACAGGAAAACTGGAGTGACAAATCATGGGACCGGACTGAAACAGTCATAATAAAGTAGCTTGCAAGGGTCATTCCTTCATCCATGCTGTTTAGTGTGTATGGATGAATCTAATAGATTTCTCTCACTGAGGCCATGGGCTGAACAAGAGAACCCTATGGCCCAGATTCACAAAGACTTACGCCGACGTATCTACCGTCTTAAGTACAAATGTGCGCAGTCGTATCTATGCACTGATTCTTTAAATCAGATAGGCCTGAATTTTGCCAAGCTACGACCAACGTAAGTCTCCTATGCCGTTGTATCTTGGGTGTATATTTAGGCTGGACGCATTCGGCATTCCTATTATAAATATGCAAATGAGCAAGATACGCCGATTCACGAACGTACGTACGCCCGACGCAGTAATCTACGACGTTTACCTTAAGCGTTTTTCGGCGTAAAGATAAACCACTAAAAAGGTGGAGCATCCCATGCAAGGTATGGACGTCGGAACAGCCGTCAATTTTACGATGTTTACGTAAGTCGTACGTGAATGGGGCTGTGACGATCACGTCGTAGGCAGTGTTCAACTTGTATCTCAGGCATTCTATTCGACGTGATTCTGAGCATGCGGCGTTCGCTCGGCCGATCATTTACAGGGGGTCACGGTTAGTTTAAATGAAGCATGCCCACTACCTGCCTACTTTGAATTAGGCAGGCTTAAGCCGGCCTATTTACACTACGCCGGCGTAACATACGGCGCGACTGCTTCAAGAATACTGTTCTGGGCTCCCTGTTTTACGTCGGTGTAGCCCAATGAGATGCGCTACGCCGGCCAAAAAATACACCGCTGTTCCTGAATCTGGCCCTCTATGTCTACGGCAAGTCTTATTTTTTCCTCTCTTCTGCTTTATATGTTATGCTATGCCAAATGCAAATCAAACTATTTAAATATAAAAGCATTGTGTTTTTGGACGTGGTTATCCATCATTAAGTTGATTTACAACTGTAAAGAAAACAATGAATCGATTCTGTGCCACAAATGTTACGTTGATCCATGAACCATCTCTGATGATAACAAGACAAAGTAACACTTCCAATCATAAATTATCTCAACCAAATTGAACCACAAAGGAAAAGACCGCTTTCCATGGGTTTGGACATACTCCCAGAAACATGTAAACACTGGGGAACAATGAATTTTGTCATAATTGTGATGTACATTGCAAATGAGTTATTTGATCTGCTAGCTGATTTTCCATATTAAGCCGTGTATATCACAAACATATATCACTAGAGGCAAACATATAAAGGAAATGAGTAATTCAGAACAAATTGGTTTTGTTAAGACTAGATAAATCAAACAATTATTGATATTTTCAGCATATTTTAGAGAAAACACACAGCTAATAGGGATTATTCACATGTTTGTTAATAAGAATTATTATGTCCTTTGGGCTTTTTTAATTTGTGGGATTTTTTTTTATAATACATGAGAACAAGTATTTATTTGTAAGTAATAGCACACACAGGAGAGTGTGGTAAGTGATTCATTTATTTTGGCAAAGCTTTGTTTACATTTCACATTGACAATTATCTAGATTTTCTGGTGGGTAAAGATGCCACACCCTGCATCGTTGAAAGATTATTTTGATAATTAATAGTTACTAAGTCATAACATAGTGATTGTGGCATTAAAACATTCTTAATGGAAGTTAATTATGTCAGCTAAAGATTTATTTAGCAAGAAATCTGCCAATTAAAATGTCATATTCCCCATGACATATAAAGTGAAATTTAAAAAAAACATTGATCAAAAACAGTGGTCCTAATGTAAGAAGACAAGTTATTTTTTTATTTTTTTGCGGCATGTTTAAAACCGAAAGGATTGGTAAAAACACAGCGTGAATACTGGATCCTATATTTGAGAGTAGCAGATCTCACAGACCTATATCAAGTGTTGCACAGCATGTAATTCATGTTTACTTTTCCACAAATACTTAGAGACCAAGGATGCTATAGTGTAGCTTCCCTCCTTAGTACAACAAAAATATTGGTGGGAATGTAATGAATATGTTAAATAGAGATGAGGAAATAATTTGTCACAAATTGGATCCTATACCAACTGATGATATTATCTGTATAGCTTTACAATATTTAAATTTCCTGATAACATAGTATATGTTAAGCTTTCCCTTGCTCCCTCCCTACTTCCCCTGTGCCCATTCCACAATTCTCATCACCTAGCAGGCATAGTTATGTCATAACCTATAAAGGCATTACAGTACCAAAGCAGTGATCAGTTTCTGTGTGAATTGGTATAGGATTAAATTTTTGGAGGTAGCAATATTTAAAATGTAAAAAACAAAAATAACTCTGCGCTGGGGAAGATTTTAACACATAAAAGCAGCATACACGAAAATCTGTGATACTAAATTTGTGCACAAATAAATCAAATAGTGTGGACCTGAATCATTACAATATAATAGTAAATATACAATGTGAAAAAACTGGTGAATAAATATATATGTGCCCTACTTTCTTTACACACCACCACTGTACCTAAAAAAAATATATATATATATATATATATATATATATATATATATATATATATATATATATATATATATACATATTTACACACCTAAAGCTGCTACTTAAAATATTTAAATTACTGTGTGATTATTTTGAATAAACAAAATAGTAGCGCTGTGTTCACAAACTAAATGAACATACGTATAGATATAAATGAAAAAAGTGTCAAATATTATATCTATAGAAAAATATATAGTATAAGTGTTCATAACGTTAATCCAAATTAAGTCCATAAATGATTGTGTTATTTCCAAGTGTTTAACCGCTTGCCGACCGTCCACCGTAGTTTTACGGCAGCAGGTGGGCTCGGCTGCGCAAAATCACGTAATATAACGTGATTTTGCATTGCGGCCACTTGGGGCCAATGCGAGTGCCCCAGTGGGCGTGATCACCGCCGGACACCCGCGAACGTTTGTGACAGAGCGAGAAACGGGAGCTGTGTGTGTAAACACGCAGCTCACGGTTCTTTCAGGGGGAGAAATGACTGACCACATATCCATACAATGTATGAACAGCGATCTGTCATTTTTCCTAGTCAGTGCCACCCCCCCCCTTCAGTTAGAACACAATGAGGGAACATAATTAACTGATCACTATAAAAATGTCAATGGTCCCAAAAATGTGTCAAAGGGTCCAATCTGTCTGCCAAAAGGTTGCAGTACTGATAAAAAGCGCAGATCGCTGCCATTACTAGTAAAAAAAATATATATTAATTCAATAAACTCGTATTGCGATTTTTCTTTACAAAAATATGTAGAAGAATACGTATCGGCCTAAACTGAGGAAAAAAAAAGTTTTTTATATATATATTTTTGGGGGATATTTATTATAGCAAAAAGTAAAAAATATTCAAATTTTTTCAAAATTGTTGCTCTATTTTTGTTTATAGCGCAAACAATGAAAACTGCAGAGGTGATCTATTTGTGGGAAAAAAAGGACACCAATTTTGTTTGGGAGCCACGTCGCACGACCGCACAATTGTCAGTTAAAGCGACGCAGTGCCGAATCACAAAAAGTGTCCCGGCCATTGACCAGCAAAATGGTCCGAGGCTGAAGTGGTTAAATGCAACAGGTTATCTTCTTATAGTAACTTGAAAAAAATCTTCCACCACACCATTTGTGTTTATTGACTTTTATCCACTCCCTTAAAAATTGCACACACCAATAAGATGTGCCTTGCACTCTCATGCTTGGCAATATGGGTTAATATTCCCCATATCAAACGATTCCAACGGTGCTCAACAAACAAAAAAGCTCCACATGTAAAAATAAAAGTGCATCCAATAGTGAAGTAGAGTAAAACTATTTATTTTAAACAGCACACAAAACCTTCAAATATTGCACTTACATCCTTTAAAACAAACATAGGCATTTCAAAAACAATTTTCTATGAATATCCATCGAAATTAGGAAATGTATTTTAAATCAGACAGTTTTATTTAATATTTATTTATAATTTTTAGTATAGCTCTCTTAAGGGAGCAGAGTCACTGAACACAAATGGTGTGGTGGAAGATTCTTTTCAAGTTACTATAAGAAGTTTAAACACTTAGAAATAACACAATCATTTATGAACTTGATTTGATTTGTTTAATCACTTGTTTATTGAATGAATGTTATGAACAATTATGCTATATATTTTTTCTATAGATATAATATTTGACACTTTTTTTCATTTATATCTATACGTGTTTAGGTATGTTCATTTAGTTAGTAAATATACAATGCTTGGTGTAAATATAAATGAAATGAAAATGAAAATATATCAATACAAAACTAATCTCAGTTAATAAAGTGAAAAATCATGAAATAAATGCATATTTACATATCATAAATAATCACCAACATAATAAAATGAGTAAAATGAAAAAAATCCAATAGTTAAATCCTACAAACAAATAAAATATTCCTATTCATGAACTAAAATTGGTAATTCATGTGCAATACCCCAATAAAGTAGTCCCATATCCAAGTGTAAATAGATGCCGCTTCTGTCCAATTAGTATAAGCAATCCAAGAAATTATTTGTTTATACAAACATTGCTAATTACCACAGTGATAGCACCCATGATACAAGATATGGCAGGCTCCTCACCATATAGTATGGACCATAATAAATGGTCAACAGCACATTTAAAATAATCAGGATGTCTTGCTCAATCATCACTGGCTGTGATTTTACAGCATAAAAATGTCTCCCAATGCTGTATTTGAGCCAATGAGGAGAGAGAGCTGAGAGAGTCTCAGCATTTGTGCACATACAGTAGCTGGATAGAGATCAGGCTCAGGTGTGTATTTAGGGGCATGCAGTATGGTAAAAAAAAATCTCCCTAACGACCACTTTATTAAAAGTATTTTTTTAGTATGTTTAATCTTAATATCCATATCAGACCCGAAGGGCCTGTTAATGTAATTAGGGGGGACCCCCACACTTTATTTTTTGATTTTTTATGAATGAATCATCTCTGAATTGCCAGAGCCGACAATTCACTATAGCCGCAAAGCCGGTTTTAAATGCATTTTTTTCTTTCAGAAATGACACTTTGTACAGGGACAGTTCTATGTACGGGAAACATGCGCTTTTTCACATGCTGACTTTACGCCCCCCCCCCCAGGTATGAAATGTAAAGTAATATTACACTTTTATTGTTTCACTTTTAGCATTATTAAATTCACTGCTCCCGAAAAAAACTGCCGTTTTTAAAACTTTTTTTTGCATTGATACATGTCCCCTGGGACAGGACCCAGGTCCTCAAACACTTTTTAGGACAATAACTTGCATATTAGCCTTTAAAATTAGCACTTTAGATTTCAAATGTTTGAGTCCCATAGACTTTAACAGGGTTCTAAAGTTCACACGAACATTTGGTGTGTTCGCAAGTTCTGGTGCGAACTGAACAGGGGGGTGTTCGACTCATCCCTGGCTATCTCCATTACGAACGCTACTTTTACTGAAGGTGCACTCCGTCTCATACTTTATTCTGAGCATGCACACGTTTTTAAGCATACACACGAATGTGTTTCTCGTCATAAACCAGCACGACGAGAAACATGGCGAGGAAATTGAGACTCCCGACGAAAAAAAAGAGAACAAGATCAAGATCCACAACAGTTTTCTCGAAGAAAAACATACACACGACCGTTTTCCTTGGCAAAAAAGCTCTGCCCCCAATTTTCTTGATGGATTTTGTCAAGGAAAATAGTTGTGTGTACGAGGCCTAACTGATACACTTGCAGCAGGGCATGATCAGCTTGCTCTAAGCTTGTGTTTAGAGAGGACACTGTCCAGCATCTTAGGTGGCTCAGCAAGGAGAGCTACTGCCATATGCAACAGAGGTTGTAGGTACAGACACCCATTCTCTACAAAACAATATGTTTTGACTATAGATACATTTTTACTAGTTTCATGATAGCAGGTTTGTTACACAATTAAAGGGGAATTCCACTGCCATTAATACAAAAATAATATAGCATATAAAATTGCAACACAATTAATTTTGTAATTACATTTTATTAAACATTACCTTTCTATTTAAAAAACCGAAAACTGGAAAAGAAATGCAATGCTCAGATATGTAATTTCCTTATTTTTTGGTATGATACTCCTTAAGGCCCCACACACACTGATTGTTTAGGCCCGATGCATGGGGCTCTGAAATTACATCCGGGGGTGGAGAGGCTGACAGCTGTTGTGGCTGAAGCAGGCTGGATGAAACGTTTGTACCACTAGGTGCCACATCCAGCCCCCTCCAGCCACAGCAGCCATCAGCCTCTCTGCAAAAAATCTATCTGACTTTAATATGTGTGAAATTAGAACTGCATGCATGTCTATTTTTATTTGTAATCTTTTTTCATTGCTAAAAAAATCCTCTAAATCCATTAAAAAAAAAAAAAAAAAATGTTTCGAAGTATAATTGTTGCTTAACAATGTGCAGTGTGAACCCATCTATACCAGTTTAAAACCTTTGTTTTATACAAACAATACTAAACAGTACTAAAATGAGTAGGGTTGTATGAGAACGATATGCAAAGAACAAAAAGACGCAGAGTTGCTTTCAAGTTGCTTTGTAATTGTGGTGAGCGTAGGAGTGAGAAAAGTGGCCCACACCCATTGACAATAGGTGCCCCTCAGATATTCTCCCTTCATCTTCAAAGGCTGATTAAAAAATAAATAACAATTAATGTTTGCACTACATAACTATAATACAGCTAAAATGTTACAAACATAATCTAACTGAAATTATTTATCTTACCGTAGAAGGAAACAAAATATGCTAGCTTGAAGTATGTGTAACCCAAGAAATCTGTAATTAGATTGACAACACTAAAGGAAAAGTTGAAAAAACAATGCCACATAATTACTCAGAGTTTCCACATCAATCAACATGTCTACAACAAATTTGTGTGAACGGGGATGAGTCTGATTTTCTCCACCTAGCACTGGCATGACCCAGACTAAAGATAAAAGCTTCTAAGTATTTCCAAAAAGAACTACCCTAGTTAAGCTATTAATTATGTTGCAGAAACACTTTTAAGAGGCCTATGGAGTTAACCAAGAGCTGGGTGTTACATCATAAGAGACATAACGCAAGTGACAAAGATATCATCTTGAGGGAATTCTGTATTTTTTTACTTGTCAATACACTGCTTCTTAAACTTGATAGAGTGTTTAGTTACTGACTGCAACAAAGAAGCAATAAATATACTGTATATGGTGTGTATTTACTATCATATCATTAATAGAAAATAATATATTTGCAATAGTTGATGATTCCGGTGGTTATCCTACAATGACAGTTGTAGCATATTCAAGTCTCACCTTAATCTAGCTCCTAAATACCTGAGCCTAATCTAATAAGCCAACCCACACCTACAAGAAAATCTTTTCCTGCAGTATCTATATGCAGGAGAACTGAAAGGCACAATATTAAGAATTTAGTCACATAATTCCAACAAACGTCATAAAAACTGAAGCATAGTTGTTTAAAAGTAAAGTTTCTATATATCTCAAATAAATCTTATTTGCTTTTTTCCAGCAGTTGATAGCCTAGGTTTCAATTCACATGATTACCAAATCAACCTGTATTTCTTTACTGATAAAAGGCCTTTTGTTGTGCTGTATTAAACATTTTAATAGGTTCATACTTCTACGCTTTGCTAGAGCAACGTTATTTTCAACCCGATCGTTAAAACGGCCTTGCCTACACACGATCGTGAAAAAAATGCTCTAGCAAAGCGCGGTGATGTACAACGCGTACGACGGCACTATAAAGGGGAAGTTCCATTCGGATGGTGCCACCCTTTGGGCTGCTTTTGCTGATTTTGTGTTAGTAAAAGACGATTCGCGCTTTTCAGTCTGTGAGGCCGCGTACACACGAGGGGATATGTCCGCTGAAAACGGTCCGATGGACCGTTTCAGCAGACATCTCCGCTCGTGTGTATGGGCTAGCGGACAGATTTCTCCACCCGACAGATTTCAAAGCAAGCTTTGAAATCTATCCGGTGGGGATCTGTCCGCCCGACATGTCTGCTGGTTAGTACACTTACCAGCAGACATGTCGTCCCCCACCGCCGCCACGCCGCTGCCGAATGGATTCGGCGCATGCGCGGAAGTGTTTTACTTCCTGGTGCGGTGACGTGGCGGTGATGCGGCGGCGTCAACGTCACCGCTGCGTCACCGCGCCGTCCGGCGGCGGGGAATTTGATCCGATGGTGTGTACACGCCATCGGATCAAACTCCCGATCGGACATATCCGATGGAAATGGTCCGCGGACCGTTTTCATCGGATATGTCCGATCGTGTGTATGGGGCCTTACAGCGTGATGAATGTGCTTACTCCATTACGAGCACTAGTTTTATCAGAACGAGCGCTCCCGTCTCATAACTTGCTTCTGAGCATGCGCATTTTTTCACATCGTTAAAGCCCACACACAACCATTTTTTACGACGTTAGAAATTACAGCGTTAAAAACGTTGTGAAAAATTACAGCATGTTCTAAATTTTTAATGGGCATTTTTTACATCGTTAAAAATGCTCTGGAGCCCACACACGATCGTTTTTAACGACGTAAAAAAAACGTTATTTTTTACAACCCGAAAAGTGGTTGTGTGTACGCAGCTTTAGACTCAAACAAAGTTTACACAGAGTACATAGAACCATTCAGATCAATTCCAGTTCCCTGCAGAGGCTCAAAGTACAGAGTTAAATCTCTGCTAAACTTTACAGCCCCTCACACATCCATTTTCTAAGTTTTCACCTTTGAGTGTTCAATGTTTATTTATTTTGCTTCAATTGATCAGTTATATTATTAGGTTGTTTCCAGTTTGCTAATTTTGTCAATTTCTTTTTGCTGCTTTTCCTTGCCCCTTTTCACATCTCTTCAACTTCACCTATTTAAAAAATGGTTGAAAAATCAAAAGTGAACGGGTAGTGAAAGATTGATGAATTAATTGGTGCCTTTATAAATAGTCTCATTGAAAATGAAAGGAAGAAACTAGGTAATGTGGGCAACACAGACAGTTCACTTAGACACTGAGACAAATGAGGTCATTGTGCTCTGTATGTTCTATCTGAATTGTAATATAATACAAACTATGATTAAAAGCTAGGAAATACTAAACTGCACATTTCTGTTAACAGCAAGTGTAGATTAGATAAAGAGAACAGCAGATAGATAGATAAATAAATACTGTAGCATACAAGAGAGATGAAGAAACACAATGTACATGGAATGAAGGAAAGTATAAAATCATACTTTTAACCATAAATTAAGCTTTATGAAAAAAAAAAGTATATTTTTAAATGTATTCGCACAAGATTCACAAAAAATCCAGTTAGAAAACTGTGTGATTCTTGGGTGAATGTTGAGTGAAAATATTTATACGTAGAACCCAAAGGTATGTCCAGACAATATTTTTATTCGATTTTTAGCTGAAAGGGGTTAAAACCCCAAACATGTTTTATTATTTATTCCCCAATAGGGAGATTCTTCTCACTTCCTGTTGTTATGCTGACAATGACACTAGACGGGAAGTTAAGGTAAATCTACAACAGCAACACAGATACAAATGTTTTTGTTTTTTAGCAAATCAGGAGAAGACTTGAGCGTCTTTCAGATTTACACGTATGTTTCTATATACAATGAAATGCTTAGAATATAATGACATTTACAAAAAGGTATATCTACATATCAGTTAGCAATAGGGTTTTCACCTGCAGCAAAGCTGCCAGGTAAGGTTGGAACTAGCCATTTAAATGAGTTGACTTTAAAATTAAATGAATTTTGACAGTGTGCAAATGAAAAGTCATACTCTAAATGACTAAGAAAGAATAATTAACACCAAAGGGTCTCTTTAAACAGCTTTTAAGCTGAAGTATGTAGACCTTTGCAGGAAGGGGACTACACAGAAGTAAAAACACTATCCTTTTACAATAACACAACCCTTATAATAAGCCCTATTCAGAAGGGCAAATTAGCGTTAGCTCAAATTCCCATCACTATGCAAATGGTCTGACCCAGGAGTGAGCTTGGCAGGTTTATACTTAGTAATTTTTCTAAGTTTTCTTTGTGTGGTTTCTGCTGCCCAGGGCATGGTGCTCAAAGGGTGCTCAACAAGGAGGCAGATCTGATAATTCAGTGTAAAATGGTAACTTGAAAACTCAATATATACTACTTCACACCATTACACAATATAATTAGGAACTACTTGCTTTTTGGGAGAGCACTTTGGTAACTATGTCTCACATCACTGATTTGCATGTTCTTTCTTACACTGAGTGCATTCACTGACCTGCTCTTCATTCCACCATTAGGTGAAAACAAAATAGCAGGCAATTGAGAAAGGATTGAAGTTCCATCCAAACCGTTGTCATTTTTTTCTGATAGCAAACAAAATATAAAAACTGTCACCATCTATTTTTTAAGGTATGTCTTCTCATAGCAAACCTGGTATTTGCACAGTATGTATACCTAACCCTTTAGGTTTGTATTGGATAAAGCTTTAATACAATTTCACAAATACAATTACTGCCTTACTTATACTCTTTTATATCTGATATCATTCTTAATTTTGTGCTGGTAAAAAATATTTTTTTTTCATTGGGAGGAAATCTTTGTTTATTTTAAGTGACTCTGATGACAAAACGTGTCTGCTCTTCCTGCCTCTTGCAGATTGCGTGACAGAATAGCCTGCGATTCAGACATTTCAAGAGAGAAGAAAAGTGCTACATGAACAGGCAGGCATCTTCAGACACCTATAATTAACACCTCCTAGAAGCTTTCTTTTTATTAAAGTTACATGGTCACTTTAATCCACAAATTTTCTTATTTTTTTTATCCTAGTATAGTTGTCGCTTAACTGTCATTAATCTTGTGCTCAATTGACAGTTTCTGAAGCAGTGCTTTGTGTTGCTTAGTATCGGTAGACATTAGTAACCTCACACACACACAGAGCTTAAAAAAAATGTGCTTATACAGGCATGTTATTATGCTGTATGAGCACATCTATATTAGCCTATGTGGCCATACATACAGGGGGTTATTTACTAAAACTGCTTGGTGAAAAATCTAGCAAAGCTCTGCATAGAAAATGATCAATTTCCAGGTTTTACTGTAAAATCTTAATTGAAGAAGCTGAAGTTAGTGTCAGATTGGCTACCATGCACCGCTGCACCACATTCTTAGTGCACCAATTTTAGAAAACCTCCCCCAATGTTTTTAAAATTAACATTTACTTTTTTTTTTTTTTCTCCTTTAGTAAATCAACCTCACCGTTCTGATACTGATTTACTAAAAGCTTGGAGTATGTTTACTTTCAAAGTGAATTTTCACATGACTGGATTATTAAAGGCTAAGTTTACCTTTTTACATGTAAAATGTGCATTTATTTTTTTCTTAGGAGCCTTTAACCACTTGCTTACTGGGCACATACACCCCCTTCCTGCCCAGGCGAAATTTCAGCTTTCAGCACTGCATTGCTTTAAATTAAAATTGACGTGCCTCACAAACAAAATTGACGTCCTTTTTTCCCCACAAATAGAGCTTTCTTTTGGTGGTATTTGATCACCTCTGCGTTTTTTATTTTTTGCACTATAAACAAAAAAGTGCGACAATTTAAAAAAAATACATAATATTTTTTACTTTTGCAATAATAAAAATCCCATTTAAAAAAAAAAAAAAAATCTCAGTTTAGGCCGATATGTATTCTACATATTTTTGGTAAAAAAAAAAAATCGCAATAAGCGTATAGTAATTGGTTTGCGCAAATGTTAAAGTGGCTACAAAATAAGGGATAGAATTCTGACAATTTTTTTTTTTTACTAGTAATACGGTGATCTGCAAATTTTGTCAGGACTGTGATATTGCGACGGACACATCGGACACTTTTGACACATTTTTGGGACCATTCACATGTATAAATGTGACTGGCAGGGAAGGGGTTAACACTAGGGGGTGAGGAAGGAGTTAAATGTGTATCCTGGGTGTGTTCTAACTGTGTGGGGGGAGGGGACTGACTGGGGGAGGTGACCAATGCTGTGTCCCTATGTACAAAGGACACAGCATCAGTCACCTCTCCCTGACAGGACGTCCCTGCTCTAAAACTGCCGATCGCATGTACCTGACGGACATCACGACCGCCAGGCACGCGCGTCGGCATCTCGGGGACGCGCCGGGTGCGCGCGTGCCGCCATCGGCGCGCGTGCACCTCCCAGTGGCCGGAGAAGATGATGCCGTCAAATGACGGTGGCTGGGATATTCAGATCCCATTTGTCGCCGTCATTTGACGATAAACAGGGATTCAAGTGGTTAAAGCATCGCACCTGCGATCTGCTGATAGTGGGTGCAATGTCAGGCTCTTGCAGACTGTCAGTGTAAGGCGCCGTACACACGGCCGAGGTTCTCGCTGAAAATCAGCGAGAACCTCGCTGGAATGCACATTCCAGCGAGGACCTCGGCCGTGTGTACGGTCTCAGCGAGCTTCCCGTCGGGAAGCCCGTTGAGCCGAAATAGAGAGCACGCTTTCCTCGACGGCCCGCCTGGAAGAATGGCTGGTTGCCATTCCCGACGGGCGGGTCGCCGAATTCGACGGCCGGGAGAGAACCTCGACGGGCGGAACGATGTGTTCTGCCCGTCGAGGTTCTCTGCCGTGTGTACGGCACCTCACTGTCTGCTCATACCTCCGATATAGGCAGGCAGTTACTGCAGTCTAGGAAGATCAACAGACTAAGGGCCAGATTCATCAAGACTTATGACGGCGTATCTTGAGAAACACTGCGTAACTTCTGAAATGCGCAGGCGTATCTTTTTTCTGTATACAGAAAACAATATACGCCGGGATTGAGCTAAGATACGAGCTGTGTAATTGTATATCGCCGTTGTATCTTAGTTGCATATTTACGCTGGCCGCCAGGTGGCGCTTCCGTCGATTTATGCGTTGAATATGTAAATAAGCTAGATACACCGATTCACAAACGTACGCCCGGCCGTCGCAGTAAGATACGCCATTTACGTAAGGCCTTTTTTAGGCGTAAAGTTATTCCAACAAAAAGATGGCGCAGCCAATGTTAAGTATGGACGTCGGGACCGCGTCAACATTTTTTAATTTTACGTTGTTTGCGTAAGCAGATTCAGAATGGGGCTGGGCGTAAGTTACATTACGTTTTCATTGACTATTTGCGCAGTTCATTCGGCGCGTCATTTACGTAGGGTCATCGTTCATTTCAATACAACACGCCCCCATACCTGCTAATTTGAATTTGCGCCGACACGCCGGCCCATTTACGCTACGCCGACGCAACTTACAGTGCAAGTGCTTTGTGAATACAGCACTTGCCTGTAAAAGTTGCGGAGGCGTAACGTAAATAGCTTTAAAACAATTATTTAATACATCATTTTAATTTGTTTATTTGCAGATGTGTTTGTTCTTAGTAATAATGGTAGAAAAAAGTTAGTTACTTGGCCATAACTTTATTATGCTTTACAGCAGTGATGTAGAATCCGCGTTACTAAAAAAAAGGGACTAGCCATTTGTTCCAAATGTTTGCCTTTAAAATTACTTTCACATTTGGTTGAATAAAATGCTGTATAACATCTTTAGCACCAATTACAGTGCATTTGTCTTCCATGTAATTATAAGGAAACAAATGAGAAAAGTGAAAGCAGAACAAGGGGCCCAATGCAAAATTGCTCATGTTGGAAGGTAGGTACTGGTGATGGATTAGCACATGTGTTCTTAAGCACAATATAATAAGTAGTGCAGGCTATCAAAATAACTCAGAGCAAACCGACTGAAATAGCATGTCAGCATTACATAAAAAGACATCGATCAAATTACTTGCAAGAAATTACAAACACCTGAAAGACTGTGGGTAACGTTTTTCTTATGGAGTTGATAAGATACCAGTCCTTGAAGCATTCATCTCCTTGACCGATTGTCATTGAATTAAGCCACAATGCATGTTTTCCTTATCCTTTAGCCACTTACCTAGAAACTTGAGATGAGTTTAAAAATGAGTGCAGTAAATCTTCCGGGGCTACCTCTACTGGTGCAAATAATGTACATGTGCTTTAATGTTTGAACTGGAAATGTATCATGTGAGAAACTGTCAACACTTGACACAGAACCACCTCAGAAGAGATTCATGCCATGTTTCTTTAAAATGTATATAATGTGAAACAGTTGAGAATTTAAATATCTTGGATTCTGGGCAGAGTATTATGTATGATATGTAGAGATCTGTGTGAATCAAATGCAGATTCTCATAAAAGGTTTATTTCTTGAGATGTTCCAGTTTCTCATATTTGTCTGCTTCACATTATAATGGCAGTCACACATACCACTGTTAATGGGTGATAGTTTAGTCATGCTGTGTCATTTCTATTAGAAGGCTAAAGTCATGATGGGGTCACAATCTGTGCATGTTGCTGGTACGTTTTTAATACATTTCTGAATCTAAGCTTAAGTATATAATGGATACAATGATGAATATTTAGACATACAGAGGCTGATTTACTAAAGGAATGAAGTATCTTCAGTCATCGAATCAGGCAAATTCCTCACGTAATTTATGTGGCCATGATTGGATAACTTGCTCTTTACATAATTGTATAAAAAGTAAATTTTCACACAATTTATTATGCAAAGATAATTAACTTTTTTTGTTTGTATAGCTGTATCTGTTATAATTTATAATTTAGGTATTCACGTATAACAAGATACAATGAACAGTTATTATTTTGCATGCAAATGCATGTGTTGGTTGGGGGATAGATAAAGAATAACTCAAAGTATGAATATTTTATACATGATTACAATAATCTAACTACACTGAGCAAAACTATAAATGCAACATTTTTGTGTTTGCCCCTGAACAAGGGGTTACTACCAAATGTATCCTAAAAGGCTACAGTGTATTCCTAAATTGGAATCTGGCTCCCTCTGATGTCCGATTTGGGTTATACAGTTGTTGAATTCAGTCACATTATAGAGCAAAGCATGGTGGGCATTGCAGTGTAAGAGGAAGTGACTCTGTTGCTGTGGCTTGGACTGAGACTACAATACCTACAATGCCACTGCGCTACCAAATTGCAGTGCACCATGCACAGCCTGCTGGGGAATCAGATATAAGGAGAAGGAAGGCCTTAGCTCGCTCTCTTGGGACGCCATCTTTCAGCCTGCTGTGAGGCCTGTTGTGAGTGTGCGTAGGCCGAAGAAGCCTGGGGTCTAGAATGGATAGGGAATCACCTGTGAGGGATCCTTGTAGACAACCCTGTCGATCGAGCCAGTGAGGAACCCATCTACGCTCTGCAGCATCTGAAGTTGTCCATCCACCATTACCTTGTGAGCGGCCATGTGGTGAATCGGAGACAGTTTGCCTGACAAAGGAACCAGGGACTCAAGGACTCATGGTGGTGAAAAGGCACCTGCCTACCTGAGTAGTTAACTGACTAGCAGGAGAGTGGTTCTTAGGATCAAATTCATACTTATTGACAGTGGAAGTGCTTTAGTCAGGGAACCATTGCTCCTGAGAGCTGTATAGCGGCCTGAGAGACCTAACAGTTCTTTTGTCATTACTGTACATTTACAAGGGGATCACCTTTTTCTCTTTACCTGTTGTTGGAATACAATTACGTGCACCAAAAAAGCTAGCAGAAGACCAAGAGACTTAAAGGAACAGTTATCCTTTTCGTTGCTCCTTCTTGAAAGTTCATCACAACGGGACACGCACCCGGTTGAACTGTCCAAATAGCTATAAAGGTTTTAATGTTTGATGTGAATGTTTATATCATATCTGTTATTCTGTTATTCTGTTATTCTTTGGTGTCCCTAGGACACACTTAACCCCTTCCTTGCCCCCTAGTGGTTAACCCCTTCCCTACCGGTGTCATTTACACAGTAATCATTGCATTTTTATCTCACTGATCGCTGTATAAATGGTCCCAAAATAGTGTCCGATGTGTCCGCCATAATGTCGCAGTCACAATAAAAATCAAATATAAATATACCATAAAACTATTCCCTATTTTGTAGACGCTATAACTTTTGCGCAAACCAATCAATACATGCTTATTGCAATTTTTTTACCAAAAATATGTAGACAAATACATATCAGCCTAAACTGAGGATTATATATATATATATATATATATATATATATATATATATATATATATATATATATATTGGGGATATTTACCATAGCAAAAAGTATTTTTTTTTTAAATTGTCGCTCTTTTTTTGTTTATAGCGCAAAAAAATAAAACCACAGAGGTGATCAAATACCACCAAAAGAAAGCTCTATTTTTGAGAAAAAAGGACATCAATTTTGTTTGGGAGCCACGATGCGCGACCATGCAATTGTCAGTTAAAGCGGTGCCAAATCGCAAAAAGTGGCAGGTCATTTGGCAGCCAAATCCTTCAGGGCTGAAGTGGTTAATAGTGATTACTAAGTTATCATATCTGATTTTAACAAGTTCAGCTGCTGGTGTGAAGTAAGAAGGCTGTGGTGACAATGCAGTGAAAACAGAGCATTGAATGGCAAACTTTTTTCTTCTTTCTAGGCAAGGATTACGGAAGTTAACCAAAGCACCAGCAAAAAAAAGTCTTGTTTGATCTACAAAAAAGAAATACATAATACAAAACTGATAATGTCCTCTGCCTGTTGTACTCCTGCATTGTCACCTACCATATTATGCAGGCTTCCTATAGAGATACATATGACCTTTTAAACACACATTATTCAAGCATGGTCAACTGTTGTCACAGTCACCAGGAAATATGACCCGAAGAATCCCATGTAGCCATTGCCAGAGTGCATTCATGTAAACAGAAAGTGGTTGCAAAGAAACAGCATGAGGCCGATGGCATTGATCATTTTAAATTAGGAGGTAGAACAAAGGATCTCCCATACCTGGAAATTTGGGTATCTTGCAGTGGTTGTCACATGAGGTGGAGCAGTAAGGTATTGCTGGAGAGATGAGTATCAAGTGATTGGGGAATTTTACACGGTTACTTTGCCCTTGGCAAATATATTAGTGTAATCTTGTAAATATATTCTTCCTCTAAATGGTATGCCATATGATTGAACAGATTCCTATGTTCATTGGGAAGAACGTTGGTGATTTTTTTTTTATTTGATTTCAGTGATTTACTGCAAGGTCACTTCTTCACTTTCTTGAGTTTGAAATCAAATACAAGGAATATACTGTATTAAATCGCCCTCCTAGTGAGTTATTTTGCTGTACTAAAAAAAATATTGTTTCCTTTAATTATTTAGGGAAAAATCTTCTCATTTGCAAACTGATATCGAGCAATATTTTGTTTATTACATGAAAATAAAGTTTATGATGCTCTTGACTAATTACTATCTAATATATTTTATACAATTCCTTATCGTGTCGTGTATCAAGTTATTTAAACACTTGATTTACTAATTTTCTAAATCCAATTTGTACTTTTGCAGGTTAAATGGAGATACATAAAAGTAATTACCAAAGTGACAGTAGCTGTCAACCATTGTCAACCAAAGCTTAGTTGAGGGCACACATTTAAATAAATAAAGTCCTGTCCCGAGATAGGAATATCTCAGTTCAGTGTTTATTGACATAGGAAATAGCCATTTTGCAGCAAGTACACAGTAATATAATTCTTGACCTTTGGGGACCCACAATAGTGAGAGTGCTATTTGGAATTCAAGTCCACAAGTGATGACAGTCTATAGACACTTCATTTATTTGCTGTTAACCTAAGGTGACCAGATGTCTTTTGTAATTCAATGTGCACTTGTTTAAGATGATTTTAAGATGACTTTAGCATTTTAATTTTACAAACTGCATTTTATTGAGTGGATTTAAAAGAGAATTGAGGCAATATAAAATAATAAACACATACACTCACCTAAATGGCTGCAGCAATGGTCCAATGTTGAAGCTGTCCCTCGCAGGCTCTACACCAGGCTTTTCCAAAGTCCACCCCACGGGCCAATTGCGGACCCCCTTCCAGTTTAGTATGGCCCCCCTGGGCCACAAAAGATATATACTGTATTTATCAGCGCTGCCTCGGAGGGGACAGGGAGGAGGGGCGGGACAAACGCCTTCAGATTACATACAGGAGAATCTCAGGTTTACACTGCGGCATCTGTAATAGGCAGTCCCGTCTCCTGGGCTGCCATTGGACGACTGTTCCGTCTATTATAGGACACAGGACTTCGTATTAAAGAGGCAGCCGAGTAAACAGGAGATTCTCCTGTATGTGATCTGTTGGGGTTCACCCTGACACCCTCACTGTCCCCTCCGAGGCTGCAAATGGGCATCGATCAGGCTGCACTGATGGCAATGGTGATGCTGCATTCATGGCACTGGTGAGGCTGCAGATGGACACTGATTAGGCTGCATTGATGGGCACTGACCCTTATTTAGCTTCACAGTTCTTTATTTAAAATGTTTTTTTTTTCCTGAAACTTCTGTCTTAAAGTGATAGTGTGTGTTTTTTTTACAGATAAATACTGTATATCCAAATAAAAGATCATCTCTTCACCACACACAGACACAAAGGCAAAATAATTCTTGTTGGGCAGTGTATTAGTGCTCAGACAAACACACTTAGACCAAATTTTATTGTTCAAAGAATGTCAGGCAAAATGGTTGGCCCTCACACATGTTCTCTTCATCAAATCTGGCCCTGTTTGAAAAAAGTTTGGACACCCCTGCTCTACACTGAGAACTAAGCAATCAAATACTGCAGAATACAGAGCTGTGACTGTCACAGGTCTCCAGTGCTCACTGAAGCACTGGACTGTAAAGGGGGCAGGAACGGCTGGCTCTGGCTCTCAGTGGCTTGGACAGGAGCCAGTTAACCTACCAGTGTGTCTTTGGAGTATGGGAGGAAACCAGAGCTGGAAGTTGTGGTCTACAACAAGGTAAAAAACAAGGGACTTTCTAGGAAGGCATTTAGAAATACAAATTCAACACATATTCAAGTATAGAAAAAAAATATTTCCAACTGTATTAATCACATCAAGAATCACATCGTAAAAGAAACACATATCATTTTTTAATGACAAAGAACAAAGAACATATACAGTATATATCGACTTCCAGACCAGGCCTTTTCTGCCACTTTGGCTATCCGGCCAGCTGGCAGACATGCTGGCTGGTCACTTGGGTCTCCTGCAAAAGGCGGCGGGAGGGGGGAATGTCCCCTCCCACTGCTTGTAAAAAGAGGTCCAATGGCTAGTTCATCTTTACATTAGTGTTAATGTAGGGATAGTTCAGTCAGTGTGAGTATAATGCAACCACTATTCATCTTTACATTAGTGTCAATGTAGGGATAGTTCAGTCAGTGTGAGTGTAGAGACTGTTTACTGCCATATAGTTCTGTTCATTGCTGCAGGTTTAACACCATATATTTCATTACTGCAAGTTTAATGCTTATAGTTCTGTGATTTACTGCAAGTTTAACGCCATATGTTTCATTTCTCTAGGTCTCTAGGCATTTCAGGCACTCATACAAAGCCAGTGCTCGGTTGGCTGAAACTTAGCAGGAATTCTACCTGCCCATAAACCGCCTCATGTGTGACATACCCACCAGGTGGAACTTCTTCAGCAGAGGGACGTCAACAGGTACCTGTGTGAGTATGGCACAATGACAGGCTCAGGCCGGCTCTGCTTTTTTTCCCACACCAAAAGCTGCTCATAAAGTAGGCATGCACTGTACTCTCACTATCTGAGGAGACCAAAATGATGCATGTATTGTCATGGCTCACCATCATGCTCCGGTACCTACCCACGTGATACCTACCCACGAGGGTAGATACCGAAGCATGATGGGACTGTGACATCGTAGGTGGCCTATATAAATCGGTGTGAGCCATGCACCCGGCATTGCATCGGGAGGAAGCGACGTGTCAACATCTAAAGAAAAGAAGAAGCGAAGACAGCAGAAGGCAGAAGAAGGAGAAGGCAGAAGGCGACAGAAGAAGACGGAAGAAGAAGACAGAAGCCTGGGCACACCACCCCCCGCCGAAGATGTCGGAGGAAGCGCGCAGGGGGGGTGCTTTTATAAAAGCGACCCCCCCCGGCGGCGGAAGAGAACCAGATGGTGGGAAGAAGAGCGGCCCCCACCCGAAGACGTCAAAGACCAATCCCCCCCTTCGTGAAAGAGCTAAAAAAGAGAGGGGGCCCCGGAGCAGACTAATAAAAAAATTTAATACCCGGTGTTGTTTATTTGTGTTTACACTTTGCTTGCAGGTGAATGGGTAGGGGTACGATGTACCCCATATTCATTCACATAGGGTGGGGGGTCAGCCTCCCGCCCGCATACCCCGACAACCAACTGCCAGGGTTGTCGGGAAGAGGCCCTGTCTTCATCAACATGGGGACAGGGTGCTCTGGGGTGGGGGGGGTGCAGTGTGCCCCCCTGCCCCAGAGCACCTGACCCCCCCATGTTGAGGGCATGCGGCCTGGTATGGCTCAGGAGGTGGGGGCGCTCGTTCGTGCCCACCCCTCCTGACCGGCCGGGTGGCGTGCTTTGGATACGGGTCTGGTATTATTTTTCAATTTCTTTATTTTATTTCAATGGATCAAACACGTTAAACACTGGTGAGTGACTTTTTCAAGCATTTATCGAGGTTTATCAGTGCTCTAACGCTGATAAACATCTATAAACGCTCAAAAACGACCTAGATCACTTTGATTGGTTATTGACTGGCATAAAATTGACTATTATTAGTTCGACATCTGCATGATGTTAGGTATACCTTTTAGTCAGTGAATGTATTTTCTTTAAAGATCTCTTGTTGCCCCATGTATGCTGAACGAAAGGAATTTGTTTTCACAAACTGCTTGACTGTAACCCAACCGCAACAGAAGCATATTCCTGTTCTTTGAAATACTGTATCATTATATTATAAAGTATAGCTTGCTAGAGAAATATGAGCTATTTGAACTATCCTGTCCTCTAAATAATTGGGTACTAAAACCACAAAGTTCATTCATTCACTGGCTACAGTGGAAGTATTATAAAAAAAAAAAACCCTTGCACAGCATGGCTCTTTTTCTGGGGGGTCATACACTTCCTTGATATCTATTGGGTCTCTGGAGAGACAGTTTTTTTTTTTTCACAACAGTTACTTGTAATGAATGACATTTTTCAATAGAGAACATAATGACTTTTTTTGTGACAATGTTACAGATTCCCTTTAAAAAGCTTGAATACTTGTCTCTGATACATATGATATATTTGTCATCCCTGGCAGAATTGAATGCAATTTGCAAAACAATCAGGTCTGCAATTTCAATAAAGAACTCCTGTAAGTGTGCTCTATGATTTTTAAATCAATAAGAGCCCACATGGCATTGGCATCCCTCAATTATTTTAACGGTAATATACGTTTTTTTTTTTTTTTATAAAAGAGGTCAGCTTAATCCCCTAAATATATGTGTTAATATCAATATGTGTTAACATCTTAAAATTTTAGTTTTTATGTATATTGTATGAATAAAAATAAAGCAGTCAGCTTTATGCTATTTGCAAACCAGTGACAAAACTGTTTCATAGCTCATGATCTTCTTTTTTCACAGTAACAAACTCTAAAGCCTCCTACACACGATCAGATATCTGATGGAATCTAATCTGATGGATTTCTTCGTCGGATATCCGATGAAGCTGACTTTCATCAGTCTTGCATACACACCATCAGTCGAAAATTTTTAAAAAAATGGCAAAACGCGGTGACGTAAAACACTACGACGCGCTGAAAAAATTGAAGTTCAATGCTTCCGAGCATGCGTCGACTTCATTCTGAGCAAGAGTGGATTTTTGATTGATGGACTTCCACATAGCCGATCTTTTACAAAACAAAGCACCTGCATGTCCCATGAACCAGTAATGGACATTTTCCTCATCTGACTTCTGGTTTGCATACCATACCATAAAATTTACTTTTACAACCCCTTTAAGATGTGGTTTACCTTTCATCATGGAGGGGTTACGTTGATTGAAATAAGCTGACAAATTTGCACAGACTCATGAAAACATAATTATTATTAAATATTGTTATTCAAACAGATTTTAAAGTTCATGAACTTCAGTATATTGCTAAATTCAGAACATTTTATGAGACAGATATCTGTAAAATGCAGATTAGGTCTTTAGGTGAACTTGTTGGCAGAAACCACTAATCCACGGAGCTGCCCAAGAACTAGGAATAACCCAAAGAACTGTAATTGCATATCTGACATGTTTGAGGATAACCATGCAGCTGTTCAGCAATTTCAAGAACTGGATAATTTTCAAATTCTTTCTTCAACGGAGAGCTCATAACACTGATAAATTATATGTGCAAAATAGGTCTGTACATGCATTGAAAATAATATGCGCCTTGGCTTATTAGAAGAAAACAACAATTTGTTTTAAAAAAAAAAAGAATATCTTTGGACACAGAAGTGCTCTTTCGTTGGTTTTGCTATAAACTGGATTCCACACAAATATGTTTTATACAGATCTAACAATTCTTTGTGCTTTAAATACAGTCTTTACTACTCCATCATTTCAAATCATCGAACTTTAACTATGTTTTTGTCACTTCCTTAGTTTCATGTAGCTTTGTGCTTATCTGTTTATGAATTTTACCTGTAGTATGCATTTCTAAAAAACACAATCAGGATGAATTGCATATTTGTGTTTGTGTATTCCATTTGACTGAATAATTCAAGCAAACATTAACACAATTTATTGTACAAAGACGATCAACTCCTTTTGTGAATAAGCCTTATTAGGGTCTTTTTTCTAAAGTGCTGTGATAAATATCCAATCAAGTTTGGAGAAACATTAAAAAAAAATATATTTCTTGCCTATGACTGGTATCTTTAATAAGACCCAGGTTTACCCCATTGCATTTCACATGCCTTCAGTTAGTAAATGTGAGCATAATTCAAACAGATTTATATACCCCCATGGACCTCACTTCACTGTATGAACTGAATTATGCCCCTTTTCTACTGCACACTAAAGCAGATCTTTCTTCTTGGGCCTCTATTTCACTGTCTTGGTTTAGCTGTATTAACACCATTAAAATGTATGTGTTCCCAAAAAATCTTTACCTATTTCAAACCTTACCCATTAAACTACCTCAGGCGTTCCTTCATAAACTAAATCGCCTTCTCCTGAAATGTATTTGGAAGATCTCCTGTCCACGCCTCAACCGCAGAATTGTGTGTCGCCCAAGGGCCCTTGGGGGATCGGGCTTCCTTGACTTTGAAGTATATCAAAAGGCAGCTTTATTCTTGTGTATTTTCTACTGGTTACACCATTCCCCACACCTAAAGGACATTGTATTTTCCCATCGACCTCAGACACTTGCTGGCGCTGCAGTGCTTCCCCAGGTACTCTTCTTCATATTCGGTGTGTTTGCCCACCGATTCAACACTTATGGGACCGGGTCCTTTGCTTGACTGCTTGCCGACCTGCCGCCGTCAATTTACTGCGGCAGGATGGCTCTCCTGGGCGAGAGCCATAGCTCTACGTCGGCTCTTCTGCGGCCCTTCTGCACTCCCCGCTCGCCCCTGAGTCCTGTGCACGTGCCCGGTGGGCACAATCGCCGCCGGGCACACGCGATCGCTCGTTACAGAGCAAGGACCGGGAGCTATGTGTGTAAACATACAGCTCCCGGTCCTGTCAGCGGGGGAAATGCTGATCTTCTGTTCATACGATATATGAACAGAAGATCAGTGATTTCCCCTAGTGAGTCCACCCCCCCTACAGTAAGAACACACCCAGGAACATACTTAACCCCTTCCCTGCCCCCTAGTGTTAACCTCTTCACTGCCAATGGCATTTTTATAGTAATCCAATGCATTTGTATAGCATTGATCGCTAACAAAATGCCAATGGTACCAAAAATGTGTCAAAAGTGTCCGAAGTGTCCGCCATAATGTCACAGTACTGAAAAAAAACTAGCAAAAAAAATAATAATAACAATTCCATAAAACTACCCCCTATTTTGTAAACGCTATAACTTTTGCGCAAACCAATCAATAAACGCTTATTGCGTTTTTTTTTTACGAAAAATATGTAGAAGAATACGTATCGGCCTAAACCGAGGAAAAAAAAAATTATATATTTTTGGGAGATATTTATTACAGCAAAAAGTAAAAAATATTGCATTTTTTTTTAAATAGTCGCTCTATTTTTGTTTATAGCGCAAAAAATAAAAACCGCAGAGATGATCAAAAAACACCAAAAGAAAGCTCTATTTGTGGGGAAAAAAAGACGCCAATTTTGTTTGGGAACCACTTCACACGTGCAATTGTCAGTTAAAACTACGCAGTGCCAAATCGCAAAAAGTGCTCTGGTCATTGGGCAGCAATATGGTCTGGGGGTTAGATGGTTAATATGCTCAGTCATCAATTGCCAACTCTCCTGAACTAGTCCTCCTTGCCCTCCTTCCTCAACCGTTGCCAAATCTTCCTTCCTTAATTTTTTTTAATTTTTGTGGTTAGACAGTTGATACATAAACATTGGGTCACTTACATTCCTAAATGGCTTGAGACTCTTGATGATATTATGCGTATGGAGTAGTTGGTGGCTATGCAGAATGACAATTCAAATCAACTTGGCTGGCAAAGATAATGCTTAAGGACTCACCCCAGTTCAGTGCCTTCGTGGCTGACCCTCGCTGAATGTTACCCCTCTGGCCTAACCTGTCGTTACCCATATGGCAGTTTGCCTTTATGAATGTTCTAATTAACTCCTGGGGCTGCCATGTGTCCATTCATACACAGAGCTGCCTTTTGTCCCCACCCCTCCTGATTGGCTAACTGACTTTGGTTGACAGCAGAAGGAGCTAATTGCGCTGCTGCTGTGTCTCAGAAAATCAAGAGGAAAAGTCCCAGATGACCGAGACACATCCTGAGCACATCGCGGGACAATGATGGGGCTCAGGTAAGTATTAGGGGGCTGCTGCACACAGAAGCCTTTTTTATCTTAATGCATACAATGCATAAATAAAATTCTCACTTTACAACCCCCTTAATTGACAATGTCATTGTACTAGTCTTTTTGTTGTTTTTGACTTTCTGTTAAATCTCAATAAATATATGTTGTATATATCTGTCTAAACAGATTTATATGGTTAAAAATTCTACTATAGAACATTTTTGAAATGGAAAAATAGACATGTGGACCTAATAATTATGTAGCTATAAAACAAAGTTAAAACTTGAATTTCAAGCAAACAACACGTTCATAGTGTTATTTATTTGACTGGGTAGATTTCAATGGGTTGCCTTAGTTCAAGGGCTATGTGCCATTTTTACTATTTTAATACTAATTGATAGTGATGATCAGGGTTTGAGATTCGGTGAATTTACAGATGTATTGAACGTTTGAGTATGTTTGGATCTGTATCACTGGACTGATTAACAATGGATTTACATTGTAGAACTTTCTTTAAATAAAGGATTTGTCAAAAAGTGTCTGTCTTTATTTATTACTTACTCTTTTTTATAAAGAAGTAGGGATACTCCTTACTTATTCACAAAGTGGAAGCTAATATCTGAGAACCTACTTTAAAGGGACTTCCAGATTTCAATAAACCCTCTACCTGCAGATCTCCACAACCATGGGGCTAGGGTTGTGGCGAGGAGACCCTTGTCCACATCAGCATTGGGACCATGTACTTTGTCTTAAAGATCACCCCTGGCAGGGTACCCCATCCATGTTAAAGGCTTGTAGCCAGGTTTTGTTCAGGGGGAAGGTTCATACTCAGTTCTACCTTAAAATGTATACAAAACCCTAATCCTTTGTCTACAGTCACCTCTCAGCAGGAAATCCCCAGCTGAAAGCTGAACGGCCAGGTGGGGATACATCACTGGTTGAGAAGATGCTGGCAGCCACCAGCTCCTAAGCCAGGAGCCTTGAGCAGGAAGCTGTCACATTTAGAAATGAGGTTGAGCTTGGATGAACACCCATTTAGTTTGGTCATTCTCCAAACCTCATAACAGCCACAAAACTTGGTCTGAACCAGCTCATCCACTGTTTTAAAACACACACATGCACACACACCATACACACACACTGCAAATCTACAAAGCACAACAATGATCCCACACAATAGCCTGCATTTTATAAATTAACAACGTGGACTAACCTATCAATTTGTAATAAAAAACAAAAATATTTATCCATTCTTCATAATAAATAAATGAGAACCTTAGAGCAGTTTAGTACCTGGTAGTCAGGGGCGATCCGATAGGCTCACTATGCATGCCGCTTAGGGCCCCACCAAGCTTTGGAGGGCCCCCCAAATTACTAAAATTACCCAACTGGAGAGAAGTAACTTTTGGCCCCCCACCCCGCTTCTCAACTCGCTGGCTGCATGGGTGAAGAGGTAAGATGTCATTTTCGACAGCCGAACACCGAGCCCCCCCGCTTCTCAACTATTGAAATTACTGTGTTATAGGGTATAGAGACATAATAGTTAATTGATTCCTTTTAAAAACAATTAAAAACAGATAAAAATCAATCATATAATGTACCTGTAGTTTTTTAGTTTCATTTTTGCATCTAGTTTCGTTGTTGCATGTTATGCTGTATCTGTGCTGGACAGAGCCATAGAGCAGTGATGGTTTGGAAAACGAAACTAGAAGCTCCCAGTACTCTGGTCCTCAGGAAACAGACAACCAGGAGGTGTCCAAAACAGGAGAGTTACAGCAACATCAAAGCACGGACAATCAGGACATGAAACCAGGACTGCAGTAAGGTAAAGGAAGCTATTTAGCTAAAAAAAAACAAATCCTTTAGTGACCCTTTAATGTGACATGTCACACTGTCAGCAGCCCCCCCCCCCGCTTCTCAACTTTAATGTGACATGTCAATTTGCTTAAGGCCCCAGGGAGGTCAGGATCGGCACTGCTGGTAGTGGTACACACTGGGGTTGATTTTGCTAAAACTGGAGAGTGCTAAATTAGATTGAGCTCTGCATAGAAACCAGTCAGCTTTTTTTTTTTGTCAAAACGTAATTGAATAAGCTGAAGCTAGAAACAGATTGTTCACCATACACAGTTGTATCCGAGTTTGCACAGCTGTGAACAAGGCGTATTGCCCAAAAGCATCTGCTACCGTCTGTATACTCACTGGGATGGCTTTACAATAAAAAACAGGTTGAGGTTTATGAAGTTGCCAGCTATCTTTTCTGATGAATACATTGTCTTTTGGTGGATGGGAGGACACCACATCTTGGACACCCTAACCACAACTTCCAGCTACATACTAACATTCCACTGTTCTGTGCACTGCTCTTGCGCATAATCGAAAATTATTTGCAAACTGAGTTTTCACCACATTCACTATGCTGTGGGGAATATTCCCTGTGGCTTTATGAAAAATGTTGTTTACTATAGACACAGTGATTCAGCGCCAAACTAAATATATAAATCTAGATAAAATATTGTATTTAATAAGTGCTAAGCTGCTCCCCTAATTTTATGAAGTGAATATCTTCTATCTAAATAGAGTGTAGGTGGTAGGGGACGCTATTTATGTATATCAAAAAATGTAAACAAATAGTGATGGCAAATTAACAAATAATAGTGGTGTATCCTGTGAAAGATAAATCAATAGTGATATTCAATTAATGTCCAGTAAGGCAACTAATGCCAAACCATGTGATGAATATAGTCCCAACTTGTGTCAGATGAAACACAAAAAGTGCTTCAAATCCAATAAGGATTTCTCCAGAAAAAAGGTGCAACCTTAATCCTTCCCCATATTGCTTGCAGGTACGACACCCAAAGTGCACAGGTAATATTGTGTGCTTACTAGATTTTTTGGACATCTTTACTTAAAAAGACGTACGTTTTATTTGCTTAATGTCTTCAGGGGGGCTAAAACGAAACGTACGTCGGAGGCGTAGCCTGGTCACGTGCTCTATGCCCAACGTCCCATCCGGTCCTGCTGGTCAGAGCGAGTAGCTGCTGGAATGCACGCCGACACGGAGGTAGAGGAGCCTGTACTAAAATGACAAGCCTGCAGCCCCAGTCGGGATGGGCACTTTTTAATGTAAGCGGCCATTCGGCCAACGTTCTTTTTAATCAATTCTTATACAAATAAATAGGTTGCACTATGCAAGTTTTTTATTTCTGTTCCATGTGGAAAGAGGTCATTGCATAGAACTCCTGTCTTTTGATATGTGTGCAGGCACTATCCTGCATAAGCGGTTGTGGCCATCTTTTTAAATAAAGAGGTCCACAATATCTGGCAAGCACACTATATTACCTGTGCACTTTGAGTGTCGTACCTGCAAGCAATATGGTGAAGGATTAAGGTAGCACCTTTTTTCTGGAGAAATCATCTATCGCAGCAAGCATTTGTTGTTGGTGGCTGTCCTTATTGGATTTGAAGCACTTCTTTTGTTTCATCTGACACAAGTTGGGACTATATTTATTACATGGTTTGGCATTAGTTGCCTTACTGGACATTAATTGAATATCACTATTGATTTATCTTTCACAGGATACACCACTATTATTTGTTAATTTGCTATTACTATTTTTCCACGTACACATGATCGGTCCATCCGATGAGAGCGGTCTGATGGACCGTTTTCCTCGGTTAACCGAAGAATCTGACTGATGGTCAGTCATGCCTACAACGACGACGTGCTGAAAAAAATGAAGTTCAATGCTTCCAAGCATGCGTTGACTTGATTCTGAGCATGTGTGGATTTTTAACCAATGGTCGTGCCTACTAACGATCGGTTTTGTTCTATCGGTTAGGAATCCATCTGTTACATTTAAAACAAGTTGACTTTTTTTTAACCGATGGTTAAATAACCGATGGCGCGTCCACACATGATCGGTTTTGACCGATGAAAACAGTCCATCAGACCATTCTCATCGGTTTGACCGATTGTGTGTATGCGGCATTAGTTTACACATGGTTGACCTGAACCTGAATCTCATCCCTACGTATATATCGGTATTTACATCTACTGTACAGTATGTACCCAGTCTCACTGCATAGAGTTTAAAAAAAATATATATAACTTTATGATTTGGAGTTTAATAAAAAGGAAGACTGATATTTGCAGAAACATAACATCATATGAACTTAAATATAGAAATTAGATTGAAAGAATTTTATTATGTGGATCGTGCATTTCTTTTTCTGTGGATACATTTTGAGGTTATCTGGTATCAAAACATGTTTACACGTATTGAAGGAAAAACAACTCTATTTATCTGTATAGTGAAGAAACACAAGCATCAAGGGAACTGCTACTAATCCAAAACCATCCCATAGCATAGGAGAGATACTTGTTATTTTTGCAATGATAACCTATTGGGGATTGTGCTGTATTTTCTGTAGACTGGAGCAACTGGGACATGTTGAACTTGATGACATGAATTTAGAATTCAATATAAGTAGAAAGCGTGCCAGCCTGAAAATTCTGGCTCCACTGATGTATTTATTAAAATTATCAACAAAAATGCTGGTGTACAAGGAGTAAATATTTTGCTGCATTTACAGTAACCTTAAATTCAGTTTTGTTGAATAGTTACCACTTCTAATGTATATTAACCACTAGCCGACCAGCCGCCGCAGTTATACGGCGGCAGGTCGGCTCTCCTGCGCGAGAGCCCGTCATGCTACGTCGGGACTTTCGTGGCCACTAGGGGGCGCGTGCGCGCCGCCGGCGGCCCCCGCGCGTGCCCCCCGCTCGGCCCCGAGTCCCGCGCGCGTGCCCGGCGGAAGGCGATCACCGCCGGGCACGCGCGCTCGCTCGTTACAGAGCGGGGAACGAGAGCTGTGCGTGTAAACACACAGCTCTCGTTCCTGTCAGCGGGGGAAGCGCTGATCTTCCGTTCATACAATGTATGGACAGAAGATCAGTGATTCCCCCTAGTGAGTCCACCCCCCCCCACACAGTAAGAACACAAATAGGAACACACTTAACCCCTTCCCTGCTCCCTAGTGTTAACCCCTTCACTGCCAATGGCATTTTTATAGTAATCCAATGCATTTTTATAGCATTGATCGCTATAAAAATGCCAATGGTCCCAAAAATGTGTCAAAAGTGTCCGATGTGTCCGCCATAATATCGCAGTACCGAAAAAAAGGCTGATCGCCGCCATTACTAGTAAAAAAAAAATATTAATAAAAATGCCATAAAACTACCCCCTTTTTTGTAAACGCTATAAATTTTGCGCAAACCAATCAAAAAACGCTAATTGCGATTTTTTTTGACGAAAAATACGTAGAAGAATACGTATCGGCCTAAACTGAGGAAAAAAAAAATGTTTTTTTATATCTTTTTTGGGGATATTTATTATAGCAAAATGTAAAAAATATAGCATTTTTTTCAAAATAGTCGCTCTATTTTTGTTTATAGCGCAAAAAATAAAAACCGCAGAGATGATCAAATACCACCAAAAGAAAGCTCTATTTGTGGGAAAAAAGGACGCCAATTTTGTTTGGGAGCCACGTCGCACGACCGCGCAATTGTCAGTTAAAGCGGCGCAGTGCCGAATCACAAAAAGTGCTCTGGTCTTTGGACAGCAATATGGTCCGGGGCTAAAGTGGTTAACAATGCTATATTTTGTTATTTGTGTTTATGTTTTTTTGCTAAATGAGTTTACTGGTGGAATGAAACATTATGATATAAAGAGCAATAATTTTTTAACTGCCCAAAGAAGTCTCATTTGCTGCTTAAAATATAGTTATATTGTTAACTCGGGAGTTCATATGGGGAGTTTTGTGGAAACTGCCAACCTGAATGTTCCTTAATGATTTGCACAAAGCCATCATTGGCCAAAGACTTGCACCTCACTTTTGGCCATATCACCTGACAAGAGATAAAATGCAAGACTTTGACCAAAGATGATTTTTGTTTAAATACCAATCCACACAGTGTAAAAGGCTGATTTCTTAGAAATATTTTGTCAATGTGTTTGAGTTTAGTAAAAGAGAGGGACAGCTGACAGTACTGCAGGGAGTAAGAAGTTTATGACACAGTGTGCCACCACAGAGCTATATAGTGTGAGAGTTTTATATCATGGCCGTATATTCCTACTGATTTTCTAAAGTGAATTGCAGTTTGTGGGGCTAGGCGGAATGACGTGAAAGCTCATCTGTATCCATTGTCATCTGAACAGATCCAACAGACCTTTCTAGGACTACTTTTTGCTTGTGTTAGACAATTTCTGTTTCTGGGTTGCAGAATTAATTTTTATTTCTTATGGTCGTCTAAAGCACTTAAATGCATTTTAAAACAAAACTCCATACCCCCATGCATCTGTTTTCCATAGCTCCTAATAGGAGTAGAGAATAAACCTTGCAATAACACTATGTCTAGGAGGCTTAAAGGGGCTGTAAAGGTAATTTTTTCCCCTAAATAGCTTCCTTTACCTTAGTGCAGTCCTCCTTCACTCACCTCATCCTTCGATTTTGCTTTTAAATGTCCTTATTTCTTCTGAGAAATGCTCACTTCCTGTTCTTCTGTCTGCAACTACACACAGTAATGCGAGGCTTTCTCCCTGGTGTGGAGAAAGCATATTGATGGGGGAGGGGGCGAGCAGGCAATTCAGGACACTCTCTACTTTGCAGATAGAGAAAGGGGCTGTGTGTTAGTGGGCGTCCTGACTCTCTTGCTCGCCCCCTCCCCCCTCAAGAGGCTTTCTCCACACCAGGGAGAAAGCCTCGCATTACTGTGTGTAGTTGCAGACAGAAGAACAGGAAGTGAGCATTTCTCAGAAGAAATAAGGACATTTAAAAGCAAAATCAAAGGATGAGGTAAGTGAAGGAGGACTGCACTAAGGTAAAGGAAGCTATTTGGGGATTTTTTTTACCTTAACAACCCCTTTAAAGAGAGATGCAGAGGTTATTGCCATACAGCTCTCAGGGGTGAATCACATTTGTATCCACAGAGCAAAGTGTTGGTTGGGGTACAGCATCCAGAGGCAGGGAACATGTGTGGCAGAGTGGCTATTCAAGCCTTCATCATACTCCTCTTCTTTCTCCCATGCTCAGAGTAGTGTGAAGTAGGGGTCGACCCATTTAGTTTTTTTCAGGGCCCATACCGATTTTTCGGCCACCTTTCAGGCCGATAGCTGATATCAGGTGCCGATATTTTTTAAAGTTTTGAAAAAATCTAAATTTTCTACACAAATCTCGTATAAACTAAACATGTTAAAGTTTATTAAAATTTTTAATATTAAGGGCTCGTTCTTCACACCATACCTGCATGAAAACTGATGGGAAAAACACACAGCTTTCAAAACTGACATCTCTGTCTGTATCATAGTGTGATGAATGAGACCTAAAAGTAAACAATTAGGAAAAATAAAGTGCTTGAAAAATAATAACTTATTAACCACTTAAGGACCCCCGCACGCACATATACGGCCACAGAATGGCACGTACAGGCACAAGGGCGTAAATTTACGTCCCCGCCTAAGTGCGGTTCGGGGGTCCCATCGGGACCCCCTCCGCGGCGTGCGGGGGTCCCCCTGGCTCCGGGAGCGATCCGGGATCAGCGGGCGGATGTCGGCGCTTACACGCCACCCCGCGATCGCTCCCAGCCAATGGGAGCGCGCTCCCATCCTGTCAGTTCCTCCTCCTGTGTTTACACAGGAAGGAGGAAATGATGTCACCTCTCATCGCAGCGCTGTTTCCCAGCGCTGCTGATGAGAGAAGACATCACAAGTAAGTGTGCACCAACACAACACTGACACACACTCACATAGGCATATTAACCCCTTGTGATCGCCCCCCCACCCCCTGTCACAGTGTCACTGAATGCAGTGATCTAATCACTGCATTTAGTGTCAGTGTGACAGGCAGTGTAAAAAACAGTTAGTGTTAGGTTCAGGATAGCCCCCCCACCCCCCCTAATAAAGTTTTAACCCCCTGATCACCGCCCTAGTTAACCCTTTCACTCCCTATTGCCAGCGTCACTAAGCGATCATTTTTCTGATCGCTGTATTAGTGTCGCTGTTCCCGCTAGGTAGCTATTTTTTTTTATTGCGATTTTTTTTTTTACTAAAGACATGTGGCTAAATAAATTTTGGCCTAAATGTTTGACTAAAATTTAGTTTATTTGATTTTTTTTTAACAAAAAGTAAAAAATAGTGTTGTTTTTTCAAAAATGTCGCTCTATTTTTGTATATAGCGCTAAAAATAAAAATCGCAGAGGTGATCAAATACCACCAAAAGAAAGCTCTATTTGTGGGAAGAAAAGGACGCAAATTTTGTTTGGGAGCCACGTCGCACGACCGCGCAATTGTCTGTTAAAGCGACGCAGTGCCGAATCGCAAAAACACCTTGGGTCATTTACCAGCGTATTGGTCCGGGTCTTAAGTGGTTAAATGGCTTTCCAAACATAGACACATTACATACCTAATAATGTACATACCTACATAAACTGCATTGCACTGAAAAAAACTAGGCACTGGACACTACACTTTCTTCAATACTCCCAGTTACGTAGAACAATATTATCCACTTAAGGACCCCCGCACACACATTTACGGCCACAACATGGCTCGTACAGGCACAAGGGCGTAAATTTACGTCCCCGCCTTCGTGCGGTTCGGGGGACCCCCTCCGCGGCGTGCGGGGTCCCCCTGGCTCTGGGAGCGATCGCCGACGAGCGGGCGGATGTCTGTGTTTTCCGCCCCCCGCGATCGCTCCCAGCCAATGGGAGCGCTCCCCCTTCGTTTCAGTTCCTCCTCCTGTGTTTACACAGGAAGGAGGAAATTATGTCACCTCTCATCGCAGCAGTGTTTCCCACCGCTGCTGATGAGAGAAGACATCCACAGTAAGTGTGCACCAACACAACACTGACACACACTCACATAAGCACATTAACCCCTTGTGATCGCCCCCACCCCCCCCACCCCCCTGTCACAGTGTCACTGAATGCAGTGATCTAATCACTGCATTTAGTGTCAGTGTGACAGGCAGTGTAAAATCAGTTAGTGTTAGGTCCAGGATAGCCCCCCCACCCCCCCTAATAAAGTTTTAACCCCCTGATCACTGCCCTAGTTAACCCTTTCACTCCCTATTGCCAGCATCACTAAGCGATCATTTTTCTGATCGCTGTATTAGTGTCACTGTTCCCGCTAGGTAGCTATTTTTTTTATTGCGATTTTTTTTTTTACTAAAGACATGTGGCTGAATTAATTTTGGCCTAAATGTTTTACTAAAATTTAGTTTATTTGATTTTTTTTATAACAAAAAGTAAAAAAATAGTGATTTTTTTCAAAATTGTCGCTCGATTTTAGTTTATAGCGCAAAAAATAAAAATCGCAGAGGCGATCAAATACCACCGAAAGAAAGCTCTATTTGTGGGAAGAAAAGGACACAAATTTTGTGTCTGTTAAAGCGACGCAGCGCCGAATTGTAAAAACACCTTGGGTCATTTAGCAGCGTATGTGTCCGGGTCTTAAGTGGTTAAAGTGCAGAAAGCATAACATTTTTAGCATGTTCACCTGTTAAACAGATTATGTTTTTTTCATATATTGCTGCCATTTCACTAAAACACGCTCACTTGGTACAGTGGAAGAAGGAGAAGAGAGGTATCTTCTAGCATGAAAGGCAAGACTTTTGTAGCAGGCCTCATTTTATTTCCACCACGGAAGAGGATCACCACTGTCAATTACTGGTTCCTTCAAATAGAGATGAAGTTTATCATCCAGGCTGATTATTGCAGATTCAGAAGAATCCTCCACATAAGGCCCCAATAAAACACTGAACCACGACATCAATTCAACTACAATGAAGATTCTCTTCTGCCCGCTATCTTTTTTGACGTTTGTTTTTACAGCATCCTGCTCTTCCAGATTAGTCACATGCTCTTCCTGACTTGACCTTTCTTCAGGAACCTCCTGTACCTCCTTTTGAATATCTTCTGTCAGACATTGTTTTGCCTTTGCCAAAACATTATCAGAAGAGAAATCACTATTCTTGCATGAAGGATCCAAAAGACATGCCAGCACAACATTTTTCTCCTGATGCTTCTCAAAGCGTTTTGGTAAAGGCTGTCCCTCTTCACCTACCTAAATGTTTTAATGCCACGTGTGTTGAGTCCTTCAGTCCCTTGAAGAAGTATCTTCAGTACTCTTAGGCCTTGTACACACGAGGGACCGTTTCGGCCGGATTTTTCCAGCGGAAAAATTTCAAAGCATGCTTTGAAATATTTCCGCCGGACCCATGTCCGTCGGATATGTCCGCTCGTTAGTACACAAAAGCCTTGGACCAAAAACCCGCGCATGCTCAGTCAAAACGATGGGACGGGAGCACTCGTTCAGGTAAAACTCGCGTTTGTTTGGGACCTGGCCCATTCGTCACCTAAACTCTCTATATAGTGTTCCGTTTAGATCGTTTTTTTGTGCTTTCTTCTCTTGCTAGAATGAACCCGTTGTTTTGCTGTAGCAATTTTCTCCAGATGTCACATACTGCTAGCTTGCATTTTCCTTATTTTTTTTTTCCATTTGACACAGTTTGCTTGCCAGATGTCCCCACATTTGTTTCTGTTCTCCACATTTTTAAAATGTCTATTTGGACTTAATGTTGAGCGTTTTTTTTTTTTTTAAGATTTGGATTTAACGTGTTTGGAATATTTCAAATTTAGTTTTTTTTTCTTGTTTCACCCTTTTTTTTTTTTTTAAATGTCCCTTTTTTCACCAACTTATGTAATTTAGTAGTTTCATCCTTTTTTTTTTTTTTTTTATCAAAAATTGACGCTTCTTTTGGGTTTACCAAGTTCAAACATAAAAGGTCCCCCCCCCCTAAAAGGAGTCTGGGTCCTTTGCAAATGCCACATTTTCTTTGCCAAATGTCTGATGCTTACTCACCACAGTATAAAACACAATAGACAAGGTTTGAAAGTAAATACAAAAGCCATTTATTTCCGGCCAAAAAATAAATTAGAAATCACCAGAACGGCAGCACTTGATGAGATTGCAACATACATGCATACTTGGGAATTACAACATGATGAAGGACAAATTAAGTAACCTCAGGAGTCAATATCAAAAATCAGGATCAGCAGCACATGAACAAAGGAACCCAAGCTGTGCTACTACAACGAGCTCAGTTTTTTGGACAATAAACTGGATGGCAGGGATTCATCTTCTCGACTTCCTAGCAGACTTCCTTCCAGCGAAACTTCCACGGGTCCGTCCACGGAACCTTGCAGGTGGGGCTGATGTGGCAGGAGGAGGATGATGATGATGGGGAGCAGGCCAAGCCGGATCCCACAGCACAGTGTCCCTGGTCAGCTCGTCCCTTTTCATCCTGGCCAGGACCTGATTTATAATGTCCTTGGACAGGCTTTTTTGCTCCTCCCCCCCTTGGTTCAGCTCATTGGCCACAAATGCGCTATAGCATTCCGTGGGGTTGAGGGGGGCTCTCATGATTTCGGCAGCCTCCCGGATGACCTGAAGGCTTTCATCATGCACCTCCCTTCTGCGCCTCTTTGCAGCTGGTGGCCTCATTTGGAGGGGAGGAACTTGGCTGATTGTGCTCAGCCTGGGCCTGGGGACCTGCTGCACCTCACTTGACCCGGCCTCCTCCTGGCTGCCACTCACCCCTTCCGCCTGGCTGACATGGGCCTCAGGAGCTGCCACCTCCTGGCTGGTCTCTTCTTCCTGTGTATAAAAAAGGCAACATGTTGTAATTTTTGGCACAATCAAGCACACATTTTATTTCTCTAGACTTTTTTAGTTAGTATTAATTGAAATTAAACATACTGTCCTTCTGACCCCTGCATTTGGCATCCCTGTTTGTTTTTTGTTTACAAGATCAACTCACGAATTCAAAATAAATAGCAGCACAAAACTAGTTTGGAAAATACTAGACCTCACTGAAGATGGCCAGATCTGGCTCCATGTCAGCCAGCCCTGCTTCTGATTCTGCAGGGCTCCTGGGATCCGGGGAAGTTCCGCTGGGAGGAAGTGGAATGAAACATTATGATATAAAGAGTAGTGATGAGCGGAATACGCCATATTCGATTTCGCGATATTTCGCGAATATTTCGAAGAATATTCGCGAATATTCGTTAATATAGAATATTCGTGATATTTTATAAAAAAAAAAAAATTGCGAATTTTCGCCAATGCGAATTTTCGCTAATGCGAATTTTCGCTAATGTGAAATTTCGCGATTTTTTTTTTTTTTTTTATAAAATATCACGAATATTCGATATTTACGAATATTCGGTATATTTTATATAAAAAAAAAGCGAAATTTCACATATGCGGTTGCGAATATTCGTTAATATCGAATATTCGTGATATTTGATAAAAAAAAAAATTGCGAATTTTCGCTATTGCGAATTTTATTGCGAATTTTTTTGCGAAATTTGAAAAATATTGAATATTCGAAATAGCGAATATTCGCCGCGATATTCGAGATATTCGCGAATACTCGAATATGCAATATTCGTAGCGAATATTCGCAATGCGAATATTCGTGAGCAACACTAATAAAGAGCAATAATTTTTTAACTGCCCAAAGAAGTCTCATTTGCTGCTTAAAATATAGTTATATTGTTAACTCGGGAGTTCATATGGGGAGTTTTGTGGAAACTGCCAACCTGAATGTTCCTTAATGATTTGCACAAAGCCATCATTGGCCAAAGACTTGGAGGCTAGGAGGCTTAAAGGGGCTGTAAAGGTAATTTTTTCCCCTAAATAGCTTCCTTTACCTTAGTGCAGTCCTCCTTCACTCACCTCATCCTTCGATTTTGCTTTTAAATGTCCTTATTTCTTCTGAGAAATGCTCACTTCCTGTTCTTCTGTCTGCAACTACACACAGTAATGCGAGGCTTTCTCCCTGGTGTGGAGAAAGCCTATTGATGGGGGAGGGGGCGAGCAGGCAATTCAGGACACTCTCTACTTTGCAGATAGAGAAAGGGGCTGTGTGTTAGTGGGCGTCCTGACTCTCTTGCTCGCCCCCTCCCCCCTCAAGAGGCTTTCTCCACACCAGGGAGAAAGCCTCGCATTACTGTGTGTAGTTGCAGACAGAAGAACAGGAAGTGAGCATTTCTCAGAAGAAATAAGGACATTTAAAAGCAAAATCAAAGGATGAGGTAAGTGAAGGAGGACTGCACTAAGGTAAAGGAAGCTATTTGGGGATTTTTTTTTACCTTAACAACCCCTTTAAAGAGAGATGCAGAGGTTATTGCCATACAGCTCTCAGGGGTGAATCACATTTGTATCCACAGAGCAAAGTGTTGGTTGGGGTACAGCATCCAGAGGCAGGGAACATGTGTGGCAGAGTGACTATTCAAGCCTTCATCATACTCCTCTTCTTTCTCCCATGCTCAGAGTAGTGTGAAGTAGGGGTCAACCCATTTAGTTTTTTTCAGGGCCCATACCGATTTTTCGGCCACCTTTCAGGCCGATAGCTGATATCAGGTGCCGATATTTTTTAAAGTTTTGAAAAAATCTAAATTTTCTACACAAATCTCGTATAAACTAAACATGTTAAAGTTTATTAAAATTTTTAATATTAAGGGCTCGTTCTTCACACCATACCTGCATGAAAACTGATGGGAAAAACACACAGCTTTCAAAACTGACATCTCTGTCTGTATCATGGTGTGATGAATGAGACCTAAAAGTAAACAATTAGGAAAAATAAAGTGCTTGAAAAATAATAACTTATTAACCACTTAAGGACCCCCGCACGCACATATACGGCCACAGAATGGCACGTACAGGCACAAGGGCGTAAATTTACGTCCCCGCCTAAGTGCGGTTCGGGGGTCCCATCGGGACCCCCTCCGCGGCGTGCGGGGGTCCCCCTGGCTCCGGGAGCGATCCGGGATCAGCGGGCGGATGTCGGCGCTTACCCGCCCCCCCGCGATCGCTCCCAGCCAATGGGAGCGCGCTCCCATCCTGTCAGTTCCTCCTCCTGTGTTTACACAGGAAGGAGGAAATGATGTCACCTCTCATCGCAGCGCTGTTTCCCAGCGCTGCTGATGAGAGAAGACATCACAAGTAAGTGTGCACCAACACAACACTGACACACACTCACATAGGCATATTAACCCCTTGTGATCGCCCCCCCCCCCCCACCCCCCTGTCACAGTGTCACTGAATGCAGTGATCTAATCACTGCATTTAGTGTCAGTGTGACAGGCAGTGTAAAAAACAGTTAGTGTTAGGTTCAGGATAGCCCCCCCACCCCCCCTAATAAAGTTTTAACCCCCTGATCACCGCCCTAGTTAACCCTTTCACTCCCTATTGCCAGCGTCACTAAGCGATCATTTTTCTGATCGCTGTATTAGTGTCGCTGTTCCCGCTAGGTAGCTATTTTTTTTTATTGCGATTTTTTTTTTTACTAAAGACATGTGGCTAAATAAATTTTGGCCTAAATGTTTGACTAAAATTTAGTTTATTTGATTTTTTTTAACAAAAAGTAAAAAATAGTGTTTTTTTTTCAAAAATGTCGCTCTATTTTTGTATATAGCGCTAAAAATAAAAATCGCAGAGGTGATCAAATACCACCAAAAGAAAGCTCTATTTGTGGGAAGAAAAGGACGCAAATTTTGTTTGGGAGCCACGTCGCACGACCGCGCAATTGTCTGTTAAAGCGACGCAGTGCCGAATCGCAAAAACACCTTGGGTCATTTACCAGCGTATTGGTCCGGGTCTTAAGTGGTTAAATGGCTTTCCAAACATAGACACATTACATACCTAATAATGTACATACCTACATAAACTGCATTGCACTGAAAAAAACTAGGCACTGGACACTACACTTTCTTCAACACTCCCAGTTACGTAGAACAATATTATCCACTTAAGGACCCCCGCACACACATTAAGGCCACAACATGGCTCGTACAGGCACAAGGGCGTAAATTTACGTCCCCGCCTTCGTGCGGTTCGGGGGTCCCATCGGGACCCCCTCCGCGGCGTGCGGGGGTCCCCCTGGCTCTGGGAGCGATCGCCGACGAGCGGGCGGATGTCTGTGTTTTCCGCCCCCCCGCGATCGCTCCCAGCAAATGGGAGCGCTCCCCCTTCGTTTCAGTTCCTCCTCCTGTGTTTACACAGGAAGGAGGAAATGATGTCACCTCTCATCGCAGCGGTGTTTCCCACCGCTGCTGATGAGAGAAGACATCCACAGTAAGTGTGCACCAACACAACACTGACACACACTCACATAGTCACATTAACCCCTTGTGATCGCCCCCCCCCCCCACCCCCCTGTCACAGTGTCACTGAATGCAGTGATCTAATCACTGCATTTAGTGTCAGTGTGACAGGCAGTGTAAAATCAGTTAGTGTTAGGTCCAGGATAGCCCCCCCACCCCCCCTAATAAAGTTTTAACCCCCTGATCACTGCCCTAGTTAACCCTTTCACTCCCTATTGCCAGCATCACTAAGCGATCATTTTTCTGATCGCTGTATTAGTGTCGCTGTTCCCGCTAGGTAGCTATTTTTTTTATTGCGATTTTTTTTTTTACTAAAGACATGTGGCTGAATTAATTTTGGCCTAAATGTTTTACTAAAATTTAGTTTATTTGATTTAAAGCATGCTTTGAAATATTTCCGCCGGACCCATGTCCGTCGGATATGTCCGCTCGTTAGTACACAAAAGCCTCGGACCAAAAACCCGCGCATGCTCAGTCAAAACGATGGGACGGGAGCACTCGTTCAGGTAAAACTCGCGTTTGTTTGGGACCTGGCACATTCGTCACCTAAACTCTCTATATAGTGTTCCGTTTAGATCGTTTTTTTGTGCTTTCTTCTCTTGCTAGAATGAACCCGTTGTTTTGCTGTAGCAATTTTCTCCAGATGTCACATACTGCTAGCTTGCATTTTCCTTATTTTTTTTTCTATTTGACACAGTTTGCTTGCCAGATGTCCCCACATTTGTTTCTGTTCTCCACATTTTTAAAATGTCTATTTGGACTTAATGTTGAGCGTTTTTTTTTTTTTTAAGATTTGGATTTAACGTGTTTGGAATATTTCAAATTTAGTTTTTTTTTCTTGTTTCACCCTTTTTATTTATTTATTATTATTATTTTTTTTAAATGTCCCTTTTTTCACCAACTTATGTAATTTAGTAGTTTCATCCTTTTTTTTTTTTTTTTTTTATCAAAAATTGACGCTTCTTTTGGGTTTACCAAGTTCAAACATAAAAGGTCCCCCCCCCCCCTAAAAGGAGTCTGGGTCCTTTGCAAATGCCACATTTTCTTTGCCAAATGTCTGATGCTTACTCACCACAGTATAAAACACAATAGACAAGGTTTGAAAGTAAATACAAAAGCCATTTATTTCCGGCCAAAAAATAAATTAGAAATCACCAGAACGGCAGCACTTGATGAGATTGCAACATACATGCATACTTGGGAATTACAACATGATGAAGGACAAATTAAGTAACCTCAGGAGTCAATATCAAAAATCAGGATCAGCAGCACATGAACAAAGGAACCCAAGCTGTGCTACTACAACAAGCTCAGTTTTTTGGACAATAAACTGGATGGCAGGGATTCATCTTCTCGACTTCCTAGCAGACTTCCTTCCAGCGAAACTTCCACGGGTCCGTCCACGGAACCTTGCAGGTGGGGCTGATGTGGCAGGAGGAGGATGATGATGATGGGGAGCAGGCCAAGCCGGATCCCACAGCACAGTGTCCCTGGTCAGCTCGTCCCTTTTCATCCTGGCCAGGACCTGATTTATAATGTCCTTGGACAGGCTTTTTTGCTCCTCCCCCCCTTGGTTCAGCTCATTGGCCACAAATGCGCTATAGCATTCCGTGGGGTTGAGGGGGGCTCTCATGATTTCGGCAGCCTCCCGGATGACCTGAAGGCTTTCATCATGCACCTCCCTTCTGCGCCTCTTTGCAGCTGGTGGCCTCATTTGGAGGGGAGGAACTTGGCTGATTGTGCTCAGCCTGGGCCTGGGGACCTGCTGCACCTCACTTGACCCGGCCTCCTCCTGGCTGCCACTCACCCCTTCCGCCTGGCTGACATGGGCCTCAGGAGCTGCCACCTCCTGGCTGGTCTCTTCTTCCTGTGTATAAAAAAGGCAACATGTTGTAATTTTTGGCACAATCAAGCACACACATTTTATTTCTCTAGACTTTTTTAGTTAGTATTAATTGAAATTAAACATACTGTCCTTCTGACCCCTGCATTTGGCATCCCTGTTTGTTTTTTGTTTACAAGATCAACTCACGAATTCAAAATAAATAGCAGCACAAAACTAGTTTGGAAAATACTAGACCTCACTGAAGATGGCCAGATCTGGCTCCATGTCAGCCAGCCCTGCTTCTGATTCTGCAGGGCTCCTGGGATCCGGGGAAGTTCCGCTGGGAGGAAGTGTTGAAACCGAAGCCCTGCCATCCAGTTCATCATTCAAAAAACTGAGCTCTTTGTAGTACCAGAGCTTGGGTTCCTTCTTCTTAGCTGCTGCTGATCCTGATTTTGGATATTTCCGCTTTTTATATACATTCCTGTAGCTTCTCCTGAGGTTACTGAATTTGTCCTTCACCATGTCGCCTGTGCAACTTGGCACCCAAGTGTGCAGGTATGTCGCAATCTCATCAAGTGCTGCCTCTCTCTTTCCAGTGTCCAAATAATGGGTGTGCCTGGTGTCCCAAAGAAGGGGCATATCCCAATACCGTGTTATTAACTCCATTGTTGCCTCCTTCCCTTTGAGCAAATCCATTCTTTTGGGCTGCTTCTAGAAATGTCGCTTCTCAATAGTAATGTCTAGAATAGAAATTGCCAATCAAACACAAAGCACAACTTTCCAAAGGCTCAGCTTTGTCATTCTTAAAATATGTGCACATTCATTCATTTTAGAGCATCTACTTTATACAAACACAGTGTCTTATGCTGCTACATAGCTGGCCTGCTCTGCCGCATTGTTGTACCCCCCAAAAAGTTGGCATTCAGAGTCCATGTTGCAAGTTGTAGCATGTAGTTAAGAACACATCCACCATGAATATGAATGCTAGCATTCACCTCAAGGCACTAGTTCATGTGTAGCTATCATGCCCCTCAGCATTGATGGCAGAAAACACGACCTACTTATCTCTGTCCAACCAATACACAACACTACTGGCATGATCTGACTGCATACTCTAAAATACAAATAAAGAGGAAAGAGCATTCTCTACATATATCTTGATGAAGTGATGTGTCCAAGCACTTTACTCTCTAAATGTTATGGTGGGCCCCAAAATACATAAATAACAGTGGCCTAAAAAGGGTGCAAACAACATAGAAAAGCTCCATCCCCCATGCCTGTTCAAATTATAGGCCTCTGATCCGATGTTTGCATTTACCTTCGTCTCTCTCTCTCCTCGTTTCCGCTCGAGTAATCTCCGCGTAACCTACGTAATCACGTCGTTTCCATTATATTCCCCACGCAATCAAGTAACGCCGCCCTTGTCTCCGCCCATGACGTACCAATTTCTGCTTTCCACGCCCATCTGCAACGTTGATTGGAAAATATGGCGATGTCACACGAGCGCACATTAGCCTCTGATCGGGATCAGGAAGGGACAGAGGCCGGAACGTCCCGATCCAGGCCAAAACGTTACAAGGCCACAAACATGTCTCTACAAGAGATGGTGGAGTTGGTGTCCATCCTGCGACGGAAGGACTATGATGGTGAGCATGGCCCATACAGCACCCCTAACCGGAGGAAGTCAAAAATTATGGATAAGGCAGCAAGGAAACTTTATGAGATGTTTGGGGTCACCAGGTCCAAAGAGCAGCTCCGGAAACGCTGGTCCGACTTAAAACTGCGCGAGCCAGAGCAGTATCGCAAAATAAAAAAAATCATTGAAAAAAGTAAGTACTTTAAAATGTCTTTGGAGTGCCTATTTTTGTCGAAAATGTTTTGCCATGTATATTTCGCCATCTGCCTCGTTGGCCTGCTTGTATTTTTTAAACCCTGCCTTGTAAATTTAGTAACGTTTGTCTAATATAAATCCGACGACTTGCCACGATCGTAGTCAACATCGTTCCAATCACATCGTTTATCCTCAATCCGCGGGTCCAGGAACATCACACCTGGACGAGGCTATTTGGCGAAAAACATAGTTTTCAGAAACAATGTTGAAAATATGATGTGTTTGTGCAAACTAATAAGTTTATTTAAAAAGGCAATCAGGATTCTGTAATTCACACAGTGCTGAGATAACTTAATATGCAGCTGTTTGGACATCTGTAATTTAGAAAACCTGTCTACCCACATAAAATAGTAATTTGGAGTTTAGGAGAAGGGACTCCAAAAAAGACTTATTCAGGAGGCCAGACATGTGTGTCACTTCCCCAAAAAGCCTCATTATATCACAGCTAGGGAGACGTCAGCTAGCAAAAAAAAGGAACATGGTTTGTGCTGTAATAAGGCCAAAACTAGAATTGTAACGCCACTTCTAAGCAATTTTTGCAAATTAGTCCCTCCAAAAAGATCTGTTTGCTGATATTTTTTATTTTTATTTTGTTGTTTTTAGGGGAAAGAAGAGGACAGCGCTATGAGGAGTCAGGGAGGCCCACACTGTCTCCCAAACGGCACGAAAAAATTGTTGAGCAGGAGGATGATGAAGAAGGAGAGGAGGAAGAAGGAGAGGAGGAAGGGAGAGAGGAGGAAGGCGGATAGGTGGAGGAAGGCGGATTGGTGGAGGAAGGCGGTTTGGTGGAATTTGGCGGATTAGTGGAGGAAGGCGGATTGTAGGAGGAAGGCGGTTTGGTGGAATTTGGCGGATTAGTGGAGGAAGGCGGATTGGAGGAGGAAGGCGGATTAGTGGAGGAAGGAGAAGTTGAAGAAGAAGGAGAAGTTGTAGAAGATGTTGAACTTGTCAGTACAACAGGTCAGTGACACCCCAGCTTTGCAGGGAAAAAGAGATGTAGATAGGCCTGCACCTTACTTACTTACAATGTTGTGTTTTTCCTTTGGCATTTTTAGGGGATGAAGATGGGATTAGCACATCTGTCGCTCCTATTTTTTCTCGTGCAAGTGCACAAATCCTAATACAGCAGATAATGGAGTGCAGCACCGATCTGGCCAATATGAGGGAAAGGATGGTGGTGATGGACCAAAACTTCAAAAACATGCTCGATATTTTGGGACGTATATAGAAGACTATCCCCCCCAGCTGCCCCCCATGCCCCCCCCTGCCCCCCCTGCCCTCACCCCTAACCACCCCACTCTCAAAGATGTTGTATAATGTTCGTTTAATATCCCCCAAAATTTGAGGATGCACACACACACACGGGTTTATTTACTAAAGCTATAAGGTGCAAAAGCAGCATCACTTGGCATATAAAACAATCATCTTCCATATTTGGATGCAAAGTCTTAATTGACTAAGCTTAATTTAGAAGCTGATTGGCTTATATGCACAAATAAGCCGGAGTTTGGACTGTTTAGTAAATAAACCCCAATGTGTGTTCACATGTGCGATCTGCCATCACAGGACATCAATTGTATGTGCTTTGTGGGTGCAACCCCTTCCTTACTTATCAAGTAGGTGACAGAAAGGGGTTGCACCCACAAAGCACATACATTGATCACCCATGATGGCAGATAGCACATGTGAACATTTTGCATGGGATCTCATGTGAAAAAACACCATTTGGCCCATCACACACACAGCATGTGTGCATCCTCAAATTTTGGGGGATTCCGGCGTGACCTAAGACCATGTTGTCTGGGTTTGTTATGCCAAATAAAAGGTTGAACTTTGTAAGTTCGATTGTTATATATGTTTGTCAAAACCACAAAATATTTTTTGAATAAATAAATACTTTCTAAACCAAGTTTTCTAATTAAAACACAAAGATTTTCGTAAATAAAAAAGAAATAAAAAAACCTTTTAAAAACACACACACACCAGTGGCTTCTTATTTCTAACCTCAATACCCAGTTTGTAGAAGAGTGACTAGAATGTGCAATTGTGTGTATTTACTAAAACCTGCTAACTAAATTGGGCACAAGAAATGCACTAGTTTCAGAACCTGGAAGACAGATAAAAAGAGAAAAAGCAATAATGACAAACAACTGTATAAAGTCCAATGGTCAAATTATTTATTATTTCTTGGTAATATTTCTTTATTTTGGGGGCCGAATTCTAAAGAAATATTAATCTGGCATAGCTATGGCCCCCCGACCCATAAAGTACTCAACATATTTGTCGCGTACCTCACGAGCAGATTGGGTGACCGAGCCAGCGCGACCAGTGTCCAGCCCAGGAAGGGTATCTGAGGGTAGTCCTGCCTCAGCACCGATGTTGGGTAGGTACGTCTGGGAATGCCTGCGTAAAAAATTATGCAATATGCAGCAGGCCAAAATAACAGAGTTAAATTTATATTCCGCCAGATGTATCGCTGTCTGGAACAGGCGGAACCGGCTGGCGAGTATCCCAAAGGCATTCTCGACTACCCTCCGGGCCCTGGCCAGCCGGAAATTGAAGACTCTCCTCTCCGGGGTGAGGGTCCTCTGGGGAAAAGGCCGCATGAGGTGAGGTCCAAGTCCAAAAGCCTCGTCCGCTAAAAAAACAAACGGAAGTCCTTCCACATTGTCTTCATCCGGTGGCAGTTCAAGACCACCAGTTTGTAGACGCCTGTAAAATTCGGTCCGCGCGAACACTCCCCCATCAGACAGCCGGCCATTCTTCCCCACGTCCACATACAAAAATTCGTAGTCTGCCGACACCACCGCCATCAACACGATACTATGAAAACCTTTGTAGTTATAATAGTACGAGCCCGAAAGAGGTGGCGGCACTATGCGGACGTGCTTCCCATCAATTGCCCCTCCGCAGTTTGGAAAATCACAACGCTGGGCAAAGTGGGCAGCCACAGTCTGCTATTCCTGCGGCGTGGAGGGAAACTGTGGGGACAAAAGCAAAATAACAATTAGCACTTTGGCACAGAAACAACATTGCAAACACTAGTAAAAAAAAAACATTCTGCAACATCACAGTATTAACATTTCAAAAAATTAGTGTATAGAGAGTATTTAGGGCAACAAATCTAGAGACAATTATTATCAGACTCCACATCCCGCTGATAGGGCAATACACTTTTTTAGGGAGAGGGAGTTGAACTACAATGGAGCAGGACACCAAAAATAAAAAAAAAGGTGTTTTTGTCCCTAGGAGATGATGCTGGACAGGTTAGTAGTGTTGAAGGTAAAAATATGCAGGTAGGCCAAACCACATTAACCTGGAAAGCTTAACAACATGCATGGGGAGAAAAGGGAACATTTAGCACACAGCATATTACAATCATGGCGACTAGGAAAACCAACACAAAAAGGTGAAAAAAATATGCAAACATTATTAAAGACACAGATTGTGATGTTAAAGGAGGAAACTTACCTTAATAAACTCCTCCTGCATGACTTGTATGATGGCAGAACACGTCTCCGGTATGATGATCCCAAGCGCCTGGGGAGAGATGCCTGTTGAGAACTTGAGGTCCTGCAGGCTCCTCCCAGTCGCCAGGTACCGCAACGTGGCAATAAGCCTCTGCTCAGCCGGAATGGCTTGGCACATCACAGTGTCCTGCCTCGTGATATAGGGGGACAGGAGATCCAGCAGACGGTGGAAAACGGGGTCCGTCATACGGAGAAAGTTCCTGAAGTCATCAGGATTATTCTCCCGGATCTCCCTAAGCAGAGACATATGAGAGAATCGATTACGCTGCCGCAACCAATTCTTGGCCCAGGAACTCCTCCTCCTACTGTTCCTGTCCAAATCACTGGAATGCACACAGACTCCAGAACAAAACCCATAAACAGCACGAACTCGTGAAAAGTTGCGCTGCTGCTCCATCATGGCTTCAAACCGGCCGGCTGGTCAGTCAAGAACACACTCAAACAGAAAGCACCCCCAAATCCAGCAAGACCTGCAAAGATCGCACGTCAAACAGATACGACCGTACAGGACGGCACTGCAAAGCAGAAACGCCGCGTACGGCGACACTGAATGACAAATACGAGCCCACAAGCACACACTGAACCTGAAAATACGACCTGTTAAGCGCGGAGACTGAAAAGCACGAATCAGCTCTAACCAAACCTTCGCTAACACGGAACTAGCAGAAGCGGAACAGAGGGCGGCGCCGATGGCTTCCTCATTCCCCTTTATAGTGACGTCGTACGTGGTTTACGTGCCCGCGTTCTGGTCCGCTGGGATTTCGATCCGATGGTGTGTACGCTCATCAGACCAACGGACAAATTTGACTTATCCGCTGGGAAATATCAATACAATGTCCCACTGATTAGCATTAGGACAGCAATATCCTCCATGTTCACCTGAATAGATGCTAAGAGCTTGTTTCTTTCCCCGGATTATTTGCAGCATGTGAAGTGTTGCATTCCATCATGTTGGAACAACTTGAATCAAGTTGTTTTGGGTTTCCTGAATGCACCTCAGTCACTGCTTGGCAAGGATTGAATGGTGGAAATGGCCATGTGTCTACCTCTTCAGCATGCCAGTTATATCAATCAAAGCTCTCTGGATTGACAGACCATCATTTACCACAAGTTGCAGGTGTGACACTTCAGCAAGCCTAATTCCTTTCACCTTGTTTGCTCCGCTGTTTTCAAGCACAAGCATCACTTGGTCTTTGTTTATTCCCCAATCTTCAAGCATGCCTAGAAACATTTCTCTAATGTACTCCCCAGTGTGGGACCCTTGCATCACTTTTCTATTCAACAGCAATTGACTTTCTGTGCATTTTCTGTCTATGAAATGTTATGTAAAACTCATTAGTGATTCTGTTGGTCCTAACCAGCAGTCAGAGTTGCCAGCGTTCTCTAGTTGCAGTATAGTGTTTAGTTTCTTTTTGGTGAATCTTTCCCAACATTTTGCTTTTGTAATACTTTTCACTCTTTAATATTTACCTTGGCTCAGCTATGGACATCAATTGATTAAATCCAGAGTCAGACGCCATTGTAAATGGTTGGTTATCATTAATCAACATCTCTGTGATTGCTTTGTCCAGCAGTTAGGATCTTCCATCTGAATTTAGCCACTTATTTTTTTGGCTGGCTGGTACCCTGCTGTGGGTAGATGGCTGGCTGGCACCCTGCTGTGGGTGTCTGGCTGGTTGTCTGGTACCCTGCTGTGGGTTGCTTGGTGGCTGGCACACTGCTGTGGGTGGGTGGCTGGCTGGTACCATGCTGTGGGTGGGTTGCTGGCTAGCACCATGCTGTGGGTGGCTGGCTGTCTGGTACCCTGCTGTGGGTGGGTTGGTGGCTGGCCCCCTGTTGTGGGTGGCTAGCTGGCACCCTGCTGTGGGTAGCTGGCTGATACCCTGCTGTGGGTGGCTTGCTGGCTGGCACCATGCTGTGTGTGGCTGGCTGTCTGGTACCCTGCTGTGGGTGGGTTGGTGGCTGGCCCCCTGTTGTGGGCGGCTGGCTGGCCCCCTGCTGTGGGTGGCTGGCTGCTGGCACTCTGCTGTGGGTGGTTGGCTGCTTGCATCCTGCTGTGGGTGGCTGTCTTGGACCCTGCTGTGGGTGCAGTTGCTGGCTGGCACCCTGCTGTGGGTGGCTGGCTGGCACTTGCTGTGGGTGCTGTGGCTTGCTGGCACCCTGTTGTGGGTGGCTGGCTGGCACCTGCTGTGGGTGGATGGCTGTCTGTCACCCTGCTGTGGGTGGCTTGCTGGCTGGCACCCTTTTGTGAGAGGCTGGCTGGTACCGATTGGCCTGGGTATCTGGCTGGCACCCTGCTGTGGGTGGCTGGCTGCTGGCACCATGCTGTGGGTGGCCTGTTGGCTGGTACCCTGCTGTGGGTGGGTGGCTAGCTGGCTGGCTGGTTCCCTGCTGTGGGTGTGTGTCTGGATGGCAGCCTGCTCTGCTGTGTATGGGTGGCTGGCATCCTGCTGAGGGTGACTGGCTGGCTGTCCTGGAACCTTGCTGTGGGTGAGTGGGAGGCTGCTGACTGACTGGCATGTCCGACTGCTCTCTGGTCCATTTTCATGGCGTACACTGTCCGATGCGAGGTGAGGGAGGTCAGAACATGTATTCCCAGTGTTTGGAGCCTCCACACACTGGGCCTGCAGTGCACCACAAACCTTCCTGGGCCCCAAAAAAATGGTCGCAGCAGAGGGGAGACCAATATCAGTAATATCGGTATAGTTTGAGACCTATACTGGTTCTTTTAAAAATGTGGATATCGGCCCCCAATAATCGGCCGCACTGATAATCAGTTGACCCCTAGTGTAAAGTAAACAGACAGGGAGAGCCAAATGGCACTAATGTTCCTGCAGCTACAATTTACTGCATAAGACAGCAGGGTCCAACCAGAAAGCTTAGTGCGACTTGCACATGTGCAGTAGGAAACAGGTTGTGAAACTGTAAGGCCACGTACACACGATCAAATCTATCTGCTGAAAACGGTCCGACGGTCCGACGGTCCGACGGTCCGACGGTCCGACAGACAAATTCGATTGTGTGTATGTAGCATGCTTTAAAATCTGTCTGCTGGGAACCCGTCCGTCTGACAAGTCTGCTGGTTAGTACGCTAACTAGCAGACATATCTGCCTGCGCATGCGTCGAATGGATTAGACGCATGTGCGGAAGTGTTTTACTTCCTGGTGACGGTGACATGGCGGCGTCAACGTCACCGCCACGTCACCGCGCTGTCTGCCGGCGGGGATTTTGGTTTGATCGTGTGTACACGATCAAACCAATATACCCCAGCAGACAAATCCGATCAAAACGGTCTGTCGGACCGATTTGATCGGATTTATTTGGTCGTGTGTACGCGACCTAAAGCTTCACTTCCTGTTTCCTTTAATAAGGATGCTGGTGTCTGCACCCAGAGCCGAGGAACAGGTTGGCTTCGGGTGCCGACATTGTGACCTCCCTGGACAGGTAAGTATTCATATATTAAAAGTCAGTAGCTACAGTATTTGTAGCTGTTGACTTTAAAAAAAAATATATATTTACCCAGGTGGAACTCCGCTTCAATTCTGAACTCCTCTAATGTCTATGGGAGCCAAACTTTCTTATTCCTGTCTGCCCATTTTCCAGGCTAATAAGCAAACTATTGTAGAAAAAAGGGCATATGCGAACTGAGCATTGTCATGAGGACGTGTACCTATGCAGTTATAATATATGAAAATACACACAATCTTTTTGTAACATGCTAGAGGAATGTGCTAAATATGGCCATAGATAAGCCAGTTTTTTCTTGTTCAAATAGTGGGTTGAACAAAAAAAGTGACCATGATTCCCCTATCTAAACATTTAAGGTGGATGGGGGAATCCTCCTTTTGTGTTATTGTATTCTGATAGCAGGGAGATTTGCCCACCATCGGAATACACAAATCAGTACTGTAGGATATAGTCTGCAGTGCTAGTCAAGTGGATTTTTTTCAACAGGATGGTTAAACAGAAGCCTATTAGTAGATAGACTTCTGTTCATCCACCGTGTCCATACATGGATTCAAATTTAGCCTCTCCCTGTCAGACAAATTTCAACCCATCTATGTGCAACCTTAAACTGCACATGGTGTTACAGAAAGATATAAAGTACTCCTTTCAAATTGGCATAAAAATAGGAAGAAAAAATGGTCTGTGAATCATCTTAACAATCTAAGCAGACCCTTATTCAAGCATTAAGACTGGGTGGCTAGGAAAGGGAGAGAGGGAGGAAAGGAAGCATGCATGCACCCCACATCCTGTGCTATACCATACTTTTGAACATTGAGGGCCTTTCCCACATTCTGCCCCCCCCTCAAAAAAAAAAAAAAGATGTTGAAGTTTTTGGGAGATGTGAAAGCCTGTTTTTTTATAACAAGAAGGCCCCCACATAGCTGCCTCCTCCCGGGGACATGAGACTTTATTACACATTTCCAGAATTCTTAATATGTAACCACATTGCTCTGCTTTGAGCATTTCCAGGTTCAACACTGTCAAAATCCTGGCTGAAAAGCCAGGTAAACAGTGGGTTGATCATATTCTGGCTGGACCACAGGATAGAGGAGCCATTAGGGGTATAATAGACCTTTGATGTCTCTATAAAAAGTACATGTGTACATGTCACATGCCCAATGCTCTCAAATAGGGGATTGTTGGATCCCTGTTATAGAAATAAAGTTAAGTGAAAAATATTAAACGTATTAAAAAATGTAAACTATAATAACATAAAACAATGAAAAGGACTCATTTTCCTACATGTACACACATACATACAAATGTGAACACACTCCCAGGGTATGCACATGTATGTAAATGATTGTGAGTGAAGTAATGCTAGGTCCCTTATTTAAAACATAATGGCCCAGATTCAGGTACATCTGCGCATTATTGGACCGGCGTAGCGCACCGCCTTTACGTTAGACTTGCGCAATTTTGCCGCGTAATCACCCTATTCTCGTAGCTTTTGCGCAGGAAATTGCGCATGCGTAACGTTTTTTCAGAGGCGTAAGGAGGAGTAATACAAATTGGGAAGGACGTGGGCGTGTTACATTGAAATGAGCCGTGACCCCATGCAAATGAAGGGCCGGCCGGCTCGCGCATGCGCGCTTGAAGGCGACCATGGTCAGCTCCGCTGTGCGCATGCTCACAACTCGGGAGCGGCGCAATCAGTGAAATTGGAAGTCGACCCGGGCAACTTAGTGAACTACGCAAACAGCATAAATAGACAGACACAAATGCACTTCCTTTGCAAAAGCACATCCCTTTGGGATCTTCCTATACAGCAAGGTGCTTTTGTTTATTAGCGTTTGTTTGTTTGTTTGTGACGTGTCTTTGAGATATTTCGGCACTGTTTTGCAGAGTGATTTTTGTCTTTTATGTGTTTTCTTTGTTGTTATTTTGTTTAAAATATATTTTTGCTGGGCATTTTTTATTTTTGCTCGTCATTTATTTAATTTTTTTGGTTCTGTTTGTGTATGATTTTGGAATGTGGGGGTGATATTCCTGCGGGAAAAGGGGTGTCACCCTCATTTGTGGTGGAGAAGTGATCCCCAGGTCTGTGTGAATGGTGTATGAATGTACAGTGACATAATTGGAGCCGTGGCATGGCGTTGCAGCTCACAAGTCCTGCATGGTGGACTGGTGCCAATCCAATGTGATGAGGATGTGGGGTGTGTGTGCTAGGGACCACAGTGGTGTGCATGCATGCATTCTCATTGTGCCATGATTCATGTGTGTGTTTAACGTGCAAAGATGCATATGTGAGCTGGCATGAGATGGGGTCATGAGATGGGGTCCCAGTGCATATGCAGAGTCACCTTGAAGGGAAAAGACAGGAGGATGTTAGTAGTGCATGTGCCCCTTGTGATGTGTGCATCATGGGGGGGTCAGTCATGCCTGCCACCCATGTCACTCACCAACCAGCCAGCTGTCCCCATACATGTTCTGTTCGAAATCTGTGGGGATGGGGCTCTGATTGTATATGTAGCTGTCATGGGTGTCATGGGTAGTGTCATGAGTTGGGCTGGTGATGTCCTCCTGCAGGGTTGTGGTTAATTCCATGATGGCATGAGGGGTGAATCTGAAGATGCGAGACACCTCAGAATCACTCATGCCAAAGATGTCTATGTGTGTGTGATATATCCTCTCCCGTGAAGAGTGAAGAGTGAGGGGTTTGTATCAGATAAGAATATTGTATTAGATTTTATTAAATTGTAAAGTTTAGATAAGCAAAAAAAAAAATCTCCCGTGCCCTCCTTAGTGCCCTCCTCAGTGCCCTCCTCAGTGCCCTCATCCTTCTTTGTTCATCTAAAGTCAGTAGTATAGCTATGTGCGACGATGCCCCTGGCATGTTGGCATACATATTGTTGTGCAACACGTGTGATTGCTGAGCTCCTCACTAACAGTGTTGCTTTATCTAACAAGTAGACTTTTTTTCTCTTTTTAGACCAGCTTTTATATGCTCTAATTTTAGACAGGACATTTTGCTGTTGCGCACACTGCGTAGCCTGCGCTGCCCCAACGTTCTTTTGTGGATCCCCGTAAGTCCCTCATTAGCATATTTGACTAGCAAATCAATGGTCTGTCTAGTGCACTTTTGCGCGGACGGATGCGCCAGTCTAACGAAATTACGCGGGACAAAAAAAAGTAGATTTTTTGCGTATCTCATTCTGGGGATGCCGCGCATCGACACGCACGCGCACATTTCGACTTACGCACGCGCATCTTCTGTTGCGCAGGCGTAATCGCGCTGTGAATCTGGGCCATTGTTTCTAAACCAATGATCTGTAAAGGCCTTTAAAATGTCATCTACTGTATTGATAATTTTGGTTATCATAACGTGTTATTTTTTTAAGTTTAAGCAAATATCTTTGTATTATAAATAGATGTTATAAAATGAAATTTGTACCCCAGACTGTTTGTTTAATATCTGACAATACTTGTCGGGAAGGAATTGTAGTAAAGGGGAGTTAATTTAGGTTGGAAGCAATTAATTTTTTAATGCATATTAACAAAAACATGTGTGAAATTCCTTCAAAGTGCTCACTGATTCATCATTATGGCTTTGAAATATTACAACTATGTTTTGAATAGACACTTTTTTTCAGAGAAATCATGCAAATTCCATTAAAGCTTGACTCTACCCTAATGCCGCATACACAAGATCGGTCCATTCTAAGAGAACGGTCCGATGGACCATTTTCATTGGTTAACCGATGAAGCTGACTGATGGTCCATCCATCCATCCGATGAGAACGGTCTGATGGACTATAGTTTTTTATCGGTTAACCGATGAAGCTGACTGATGGTCAGTCGTGCCTACACACCATTGGTTAAAAAAACGATCGGGTCAGAACGTGGTAACGTAAAACACAACGACGTGCTGAAAAAAATAAAGTTCAATGCTTTCAAGCATGCGTCGACTTGATTCTGAGCATGCCTGGATTTTTAACCGATGGTCGTGCCCACTAACGATCGGTTTTGGTCTATCGGTTAAGAATCCATTGGTTAAATTTAAAACAAGTTGGATTTTTTAACCATCGGTTTTGACCGATGAAAAAGGTCCATCAGACCATTCTCATCGGTTTGACCGATCGTGTGTACGCGGCTTAAGGGAAATCTTCGATAAAACAGGAATTAAATAATACAGGTTTCATCATTCCTACTTTCAGGTTCTACATTTTAGAAAGGTTTTGTTATAAGGAAGAACATATAAAACAGTGTAGGATTTAAGAACAAGGTAATCATTAAATAGCACAGTGTCTCTGAAAGGACATCTAGGATATTAACTAGTGTGGGCATTTAAAAAATAATAATGACTAATACATTGATTTTCCAAGGTTGTCATTCATTATTTAATAGTAAGTGATGTAATTTGATAATATAGAGCAAACGGCCACATTTCACATTATGTTTGATGAGATATGAACTGCACGCTTATATCTTCATTTTGAAATGGAAATAACAGATGCTTACAAGCATGTGCAATTAGCAAGTCCAGACATATAGCAATTGTAGTGATCTTTAAAGAGATCTATAGGTGTCTTTTGATCCTCCTGTCTTACATCTTTTGAGACATATATGAAGGAACAAATAACTTATTATTGGTAACCTCATGTGTAATTGTTACATCCCTTCTGTTACTCTCTGTATTTTTTTTCTGCTAGTTTTTACATTTATTTTTCTAAATAGGACGGAACTTTCACAGTTGTGTTCTTCTGTGTCACTGCCTGACATAAAATTAGCAAAATAAGCAGGTTGTCTATAGTTCCCCCAGAAACAACACATTTCAGTTATAGGCAATATAATTAGAAATTTGCTTATGAGTGAACCTTTCATCTGTTATTATTATACAGAAGGTCTGTGTAGGTCTGTGTAAAGTAAGATAACATTTCAATCTATAGGCAAAGGTTTGTTGATGGTTTTGGAGCTACCTGAAGAAACTTTGTCCAAAACACTAGCTTTGTAGTTTCTTTAATTCCATACCCTAAGGTTATGGAGACATTTTCTAGTTTGCCTTTATACCTAATGTTTTTCTACATGTGTCACCAGCTGGGAGAAACTTGCTGTAAAATGGAAAGCAAACAAATAATCAAATGCTCCACTATGTTTGAAAAATTTCAATTTTTTGTAGACATAGAGGACGGGCAGACTCTAGGTTTGTCCCTGAACAATGCTGTAGTTGTGTGCTATTACATCGAGCTTTCCCTAGCTTGTGACAGAAAATATTAGTTATATGAAGACAGGAGGCGAGTATCTTGCATTAATCTTTCTTTATTTAATGCCCATAGCAGAAATGTTTTCTCTATATTTATGTAATTCTTCAGAACTTTTTTTCACCTAAAATGGTGGAGAAAGGAACTACAATTCCCAGCAGTCCCAGCAACTGTGTTGGTCACGCCTCCAGGTGTCCTGTATATATGGGACTGCCTTGGTGTACTCCCTTCTCTTTCTTGAAGCGAATGCCGAACAGTATAACCCAGAAAGAAGTCCAAACGTGACTCTTCGGCCATCCGGCCCATCATGTCGTGATGCTGTAGAAACATTGGTGAACGGACTGCAACCCTGCCGTCAACAACTCCAACCGGGAGATTTCGCGGAGATTTCGTCCCAACGGGGACTCAGAGAGGAACTTGTTAAGCATCAACTGGAGTTTGGAATGGATATTCAGTATCCTGAAAAAAAATATATATCCGTAATAGGGTGGGAAGGGTGGGAAGATACTCGCCTCCTGTCTTCATATAACTAATATTTTCCGTCACAAGCTAGGAAAATCTCGATTTATATATCAGACAGGAGGCTAATATCTTGCAGGTTCAAAGCTCTATCCACATATAACCTCATGTAATACAAACACAACTCAGATATGTATCTATACAGTATCTAATACACACCTTGACGTAAATGTGGGACAGTTAGAGAGTAGGACAGTTAAGAGGTAATGACAGATAGAGAGACATGATTTTCAGGTCTAAAGTAAAATTGACGAAAGGTAGATTCTGACGACCAGTCAGCTGCTAATAGGAGGTCTGATAGAGAACCCCCTGAAGTGACCACCTTAGTGGCCATAGCCCCCCTGGTCGAATGTGCGCCACGTCTATACCCGACATTTCCATCACCAACCTTACCCATCTAGCCAAGGTGGCCGAAGCCACCGGGTGATGCGGTTGTACATATGAGATTAGCAGTTGTGAGAAATTTTGCGAACGTAGTGTCGTTGAGCGTGATTCATAGGTCTGCAGACAACGGACGACGCATAGACGCGGATGTGATAGGAAGAAAGGGTAGAAAACCGAGTGTAATTGAGTTTTAGTTCTGCGTACTATCGAGAATCTAACCCCTTCTGGTGAGAATTGTCGCCTAGAAATATCCAGGGCTCTCACATCCGATACTCTTTTTATCGAAACCAGGCATAATAGTGTAGTAAGTTTCAGGGAAAGGATCTTTAAGGAAAGACGATCGTTGTCCTCCCAAGAGGAGAACAACTGAAGGACCTTGGAGACATTCCATGTCGAGTGGTAGCGAGGACGTGGGGGACGGTTATATCTAACCACGCGGAGTAAACGACATACCAATGGGTGTTTGCCAATGGGTAACGACTCTACTGGACAATGGTATGCCGAGATAGCGGATCTGTAAACATTAAGGGAACTATATGATTTTCCCGTCCCGTAAGATTCCGCTAAGTAGTTCACTACCGAAGAGACAGGAGCCTGAATGGGATTAATCTGTTGTTGATCACACCAACGAACCCATAACCCCCAGGCAGATCGATATGCCGATCTAGTCCCTGGGGCCCAGGCCAAGGCGAGGAGGTCTCTAGCCGATCGTGAAAGTCCTGTACCAGATTCTGGCACCCCGAGACCAGCCATGCAAGGAGAGGTAATTTGCCTTCCAGAAGTAATGGGTGTAAACCCTTGGTCAGATTGTTCAACAGGTGTGTTAAGTGGGGAAGGAGTCTGGTATAGTCGATCTACATCCCCAGGATCAGAGGGAACCACGGTTGTGTTGGCCACCAAGGGGTACCACCGTCGCCCACTGATTGAGTACGTGGATGAGTAGTCTGGTGATCATTGTGAAAGGAGGGAACGCGTAATGTAACCCTTCGGGCCACATTTGAAGGAATGCGTCCACTGCTATTGCTTCCGGGTCCGGCCTCCAGCTGTAAAAGCGGGGTAACTGCCGGTTGAGTCTCAAGGCGAACAGGTCCGTGTGAAGTGGACCCTAAAGATCCTGTATTGCTAGAAAAATCGATCTGTCCAGTGTCCAGTCGCTGGAATCTGTCAGATAACGGGAATTCCAGTCTGCCACACAGTTGGACATCCCTGGAATGTATTCCGCCACTGGGATAATGTCGCGGGATAGACAGAAATTCCAGAATTCGGACGCAATGTCCGCTAGCATTTTGGATTTTGTGCCCCCTAAGCGATTGATGTATTGGACTGCTGCCACATTGTCCATGCGTAAGAGAACGCAACAGTTGGATCTCTGTGATAGAAAAACTCCTGATGGCGAAGAGTGCTGCCAGGAGTTCCAGCGTGTTGATGTGGAGGGAGGATTCGTCTACGGACCACGTCCCTCCTGTAGAATCCTGGCCACAACGGGCTCCCCAGCCCTGTCGGGTCGCATCCGATTCTAGGATGACGTCAGGCCCAGAGTTGAAGATTGTCGTGCCGTTCCACTCGACGGCATGTTTGAGCCACCATCGCAATTCCTCCTCCGACTCCGGGCAAAGGTCGACGTTGTCCGAATAACCGAGGCCCTGCCCTAGGTGTAGGGTTTTGAGGCGTTGTAAGGCCCGATAATGTAATGGAGCAGGGAAGATTGCCTGAATGGAAGCTGATAGTAGTCCGACTATGCGTGACAGGACTCTCAGCGAGATCTGACTCTTGCGCAAGACTGCTCTGATTTCTTTCCGAATCAGGGTCAGTTTGGACCTGGGTAGATGTAACACTGCTTGTCTGGTGTCCACAGAGAAACCTAAGAACTCCATCTCTTGAGCAGGGGAGAGTAAAGACTTTTTGTGATTGATGAGGAAACCCAGTTTCTCTAGTAGTGACACTGTCCAAAGTTTGTGCAGCTCGGCCTGCATTTTTGAACGAGCCATAATCAGGAGATCGTCTAGATAAATTATCAATCTTACTCCCCTGCAACGTAGTGCAGCCACCACGGGTTTCATTATTTTGGTGAAGCACCACGGGGCTGATGATAGGCCGAAAGGTAGGCAAGTAAACTGCCACATACGGCCCTTCCATAGGAACCTCAGAAATTTTTGGGAGGAATGATGCATTGGTATCGTTAGATACGCATCTTTGAGATCTATTTTGACCAGCCAATCTCCCTGGATTAGAAGGTCTCTTAGGAGATGTATTCCCTCCATCTTGAAGTGACGATAGGTCACGTATTGGTTCAGTTCCCTTAGATTTATCACCGGTCTGTAGCCTCCGTCTTTCTTCTTTACTAAGAAGAGGTTGCTTACAAAACCGGGAAATAAGGGGTCCACTTCTAACACAGCGTGTTTTGAAATGAGGTCCTGTAGTTCTATGTCTATGAGGTGTACATTTTGTTCTGAGAAATGTATGGGGTGTGGAAGCACAGACCTGACTGGTTGTGAGATGAAGTCTATGCGGTAGCCCGCTACTGCGGACAGTATCCAAACGTCTGCTGTAATCGTGTACCAGACATGGGTAAAATGTCTCAGTCTGCCCCCTACAGGTATATGAGTATGGTAATTCAGTGATACACTCACCGGTGGGTGGTCGGGATCTTGGGAAACCTCTGCCACTGCGTCCTCTCCATGAGCTTCCCCTAGGAGGGAAAAATGGAGCTAGTTGTGCCACTGGAATGGGGTACTGTTGCTGCACAGGTGAGTAGGATTGAGCGGTTGCCCTAGGATAGGCCCTGTAGAAATTGCCACGGCCGGCAGATCGGCCTCTCCCTCTGCCGGCCCTGTTAAAAACCTTAGGTCCAGAGCCTGACCTTTTGAGAGAAGTTTGGGCTTTGTCCAGACTATTAAATAGACCTACGAACCTATTGATGTTTTTAGTATTAAGTCTTCTCTGAATAGGAGGCCTTCTGCTGAGGGGCCTGGTTCTGACTCCGCCAAATGTGATAGTTGCGGGTCGAGTCTCATTAAAATCGTTCTGCGTCGTATAATGGCACAGGTCGTATTGGCTGAGCCTAGTAGGCAAATGGCATGTTGTGCCCATCCCCTCAGTTGCACTAAATCTACAGGTTCATCAGTGGCGGCAGCCTGTTCAGATAAAATCAAGATTTTGGTCAGAGGACCTAACAGATCTAAAACACGATCCTGGATCGTTTTAAAAGATCGTTCTATGCCTTTCTTCGCATACTTGCCTGATTTGGTCAAGTATTTTAGGAGTACCGGGTCAATTTCAGGTGTAGATGCCACCTTATTAGGAATGGACGGTCTGGGGAATTCTGCCCTTAACTTATTCCTATTTTTCCTGTCCAAGATTCTCCTTGTCCAGTGTTCCACGTATTGGGACACTTGTGGGAGGGGTGTCCAGTCCCCTGATCTGGGGTGGGATATGTTTTCCGGGTTAAAGAATGGCTCCCCTAGGGAGTCTACAATTGCATCAGGTGGCAATCCCGGATTGGCTTCCTTTTCAGCAGCCATTTGCCCAGCTTCCTCTTGATCAGAATCAAAATCGTCGGATGCTATTATCAGCGATCCTTCGGATATTTCCTCTTCAGACTCGTCATTAAATGAGTCTGGTTTAGCCCTGTGGCCCGATTGGAATTTCTTCCTGGGAATCTCCTTGGTTATCAAGGGTCGCTCACTATTAGGATGGCTGGGGCAGCAGGCCGAGGAGGGTCCTGCCTCGTGCATTGATTCTACTTCCCCTGCCGGGGAGTCGAGACAAGCAGTCAGATGTTTGCGCTTGTAAGGGGCTTTGCCCATTTTAACCATCTCAGGTTGAGTCTTGGAAGGGTTAATAGAAGCAGACAAAGCAGCTTGGATGGAGCTATTTATGAGCTCTTGAATTTGGGTAGCAGTTAATAGTTGTGGGGTCTCAGGGGTTAAGCCTGTACCTGACATCACATTAATAGGGAAACCGGATTGCTCTGCCATGCTAGAGCTGTAATGTCTAATTCTAATGTGGATCTGTCTATGCTATCTGCTGAGCGAATTATAGGGTAACAGTACCGCTCTCCTCACCGCTGGTAGCCGACTGACAATGTGGTGAGGAGGAAGTGAAGTGTATTCTCTGAGCGGCCGTAGTCTCGCGAGATGACGTTTGAATCCGATGATTGTTCGAATAGTTGAAAGGAGTGGAGGAGTAAGCGTGTCACGCGTCACGCCCCCTCCTTCGTCGTGAGGTGCGAAATACAGTGCGGGAAGAAGCCAGGAACATGGCGCCCGCAGTAAACAGCGCACACGTTGAACAGGGAAAAGGGGGAAGCGAAAGACGCGGTCTTCCCCAATTAAGTGACAGACACCTAAGACTCACTTCACCTGGCGTAGAATGACATTCGCCATGAGAGAAATAAAACGAGCGCCGCATTCCTTATGTGAGAAAGGAACCGCAGCGCTCATAATTCTGAAATGGAAGTTAAATTAACAATAGAAAACGCAACCTGAACAATAAATGACCATAGACAATACTGTAAACAATCTAATAAAAAAAGGTTGTAAAAACAAAAAACAATACTTTTCTCTGTCATGAGCAGAAAGAAAGAGGAGGGAGTACACCAAGGCAGTCCCATATATACAGGACACCTGGAGGCGTGACCAACACAGTTGCTGGGACTGCTGGGAATTGTAGTTCCTTTCTCCACCATTTTAGGTGAAAAGAAGGTCTGAAGAATTACATAAATATAGAGAAAACATTTCTGCTATGGGCATTAAATAAAGAAAGATTAATGCAAGATATGAGCCTCCTGTCTGATATATAATTTATATTACATGCCACTATGTGCCATTGTATATCTTCTAGACATGTGCACAGAAAATTTTTTCGTTTTTTTTTGTTCTGTTTCGTATGGTCCCGTCTGTTCGTTTCCGTTCGTTTTTCGTAAGACGCCTGTTTTCCCATTCGTTCCCGTTCGTTTGTCGTACGACGCGATTTTTTCGTATTCAGATCGTTTCGTATTTCCGTTACCGTTTTATTTTCGTACATGCGGGATGATTCGTTATTCTGTTTAATTCATGTTCGTTACTTGTTAGACAATAATTATCGTGAATTTTCGTCAATTTGCATTCTGTGTATCTTGAATGCTTTTCTTTTGTTAGTGTCAGTTGTATGTTCATTGTTCAATGACATCTATAACAAAAGAATTTCATTATGTATATTGAATGAATTCCTTTTTCTGTTATAGGTGTCATATCAACATACGAAAATAACAAAAGAAACAGGTTCAAATGCAAATCTTTTGTTTATGTTTTTTTTGAATGGCCAGAGAGTTAGGCTGGCCATACATAATACAATTTTCTGTGCAATTTTCTTTAGATTTACCTTCAACTATGTAGTGCAAGGGCCTGCCTGATTGCATACAATTGAAAGTGTTGTTTAGTTTGACCTCATATATGTTTTTTGGTAAATCTAAAAGAAAATTGTACAAGAAAATTGAACATGTATGGCCAGCCTCAGTGACTGAAAGCAGATTCTCTTTTGTGCAGAATAGCCACTTAAGGACCCTGCACTGTATATATACGTCCTCTTTTTAAAGATGGATATCTCGGTAACGGCAGCAGCTGCTGCCACAACCGAGATATCCATCTCTTCAGTGCAGGGTCCTGTGTACAATAACGGCGGTCTCCGCGGCGGATTCGCCGTGAGATCGCCGTTATCGGTGACCGGAGAGGTGCCCCCCCCCCCCTCCCGCCGCTTTCCCGTGCTCTCCGCCGCTTACCGTTGCCGTCGGTAGCGGCGGAGGCGATCGGGTCTGTGCGGCTCCTCTGCTGGGATACGAGTGAGGGAAAAATCGCCCCCACCCGTTCCCCATAGCAGCGCTGGGCGGAAGTGACGTCAAAACGTCATTTCCGCCCACTGTCTTAAAGAGACATTTTCTTTTTAAGGCTATTTAAAAAATGTCATTTTCCTTTTTTTTTTTTTTTCTTCTTTTTAAGCCTAAATATGAGATCTGAGGTCTTTTTGACCCCAGATCTCATATTTAAGAGGACCTGTCATGCTTTTTTCTATTACAAGGGATGTTTACATTTCTTGTAATAGGAATAAAAGTGATCAATTATTATATATTTTTTTTTTCAGTGTAAAAAATGTTAAAATAAATACAAATAAATAGGAAAACAAAAAAAAAATTTTTTAAAGCGCCCCGTCCCGACGAGCTCGCGCGCAGAAGCGAACGCATACGCGAGTAGCGCCCGTATATGAAAACGGTGTTCAAACCACACAAGTGAGGTATCGCCGCGATCGTTAGAGCGAGAGAAATAATTCTAGTACTAGACCTCCTCTGTATCTAAAAAAATGCAACCTATAGAATTTTTTAAACGTCGCCTATGGAGATTTTTAAGGGTAAAAGTTTGACGCCATGCTACGAGCGGGCGCAATTTCTAAACGTGACATGTTGGGTGTCATTTTACTCGGCGTAACATTATCTTTCACAATATATAAAAAAATTGGACCAAATTTATTGTTGTCTTATTTTTTAATTCAAAAAAGTATATTTTTTCCAAAAAAAGTGCGCTTGTAAGACCGCTGCGCAAATACGGTGTGACAAAAAGTATTGCAATGACCACTATTTTATTCTCTAGGGTGTTAGAAAAAAAATATATACAATGTTTGGGGGTTTTACGTGATTTTCTAGCAGAAAAAACTGTTTCAGTCTTGCAAACACCAAAACTGAAAAACACCCAAGGTCCTTAAGTGGATAGTGAGTACACTTGTACAGTAAAGCCTAATAAACTTTTCTGTGGATTTTCATCTGAAGGGAGATCAGTTGGCCAGACTTTTGAATCCAAAAATGGTTTTCTGATGCAGTTTAAAAACGAACGAATTTTCTGAGAACGATCGGAAAACAATCGTTTTTATGTTTGTTGTTAAAATAGTATTGTTAAGCCCCATACACTTGGTCAGACTATTTTAACAACAAACATAAAAACATTCGTTTTCCGATGGTTCTAAAAAAAATTGTTTGTTTTTAAACTGCATCAGAAAACCATTTTTGGGTTCAGAAGTCTGGCCAACTGATCTCCCTTCAGATGAAAATCCACAGAAAAGTTTATTAGGCTTTACTGTACAAGTGTACTCGCTATTCTGCACAAAAGAGAAGCTGCTTTCAGTCACTGAGGCTGGCCATACATGTTCAATTTTCTTGTACAATTTTCTTTTAGATTTACCAAAAACCATATATGAGGTCAAACTAAACAACACTTTCAATTGTATGCAATCAGGCAGGCCCTTGCACTACATAGTTGAAGGTAAATCTAAAGAAAATTGCACAGAAAATTGTATCATGTATGGCCAGCCTAACTCTCTGGCCATTAAAAAACCCATAAACAAAAGATTTGCATTTGAACCTGTTTCTTTTGTTATTTTTGTATGTTGATATGACACCTATAACAAAAAATTTGCCTTCAGTATTTTGAATACACAGAAAAAAGAAAAAGGAATTCATTCAATATACATAATGAAATTCTTTTGTTATAGATGTCATTGAACAATGAACATACAACTGAAAACGAACACAAAACGGATTCAAACAAAATACACAATGCAAACCTCTTGATACAGATTTCATTTTCGTTATTTTGCCATTTTCGTTTTGTCGTTTTTTCCCGTCGGATCGTTCGTTCGTATTTGCGGTCGTTCGTTATGCGGCTCATCCGTTATCCCGTCGTTTTCGTATTTTGGTGCTTTACCTTTTTCGTATGTACACATTATCCCGCGGGTACGAAAATGAACATTTTCGTACGAAAATAACATTCGTACGAACGGGAATGCACATATCTAATATCTTCCATCAATTAAAAATATGCTTAGAGATTAATTGGAGGCACTTTAGTAGTGTATTGAGCTACTCAAACTCACTTGTGTAGATTAGTCCCCAAAGCTTATATTTATCAAGTTGGCAGTAGTAGAACCTTATAGTGTGTTAGCCATTGATAAATGCATTAAGTTTAAAGTTTAAGTGATACCTTTTATTGACTAACTGAAGCTAGTAAACATCCAAGCCTATAGGACCCCTTAGATTGTTTCTCTAGGCTTAACACAGTAATAAATAGTATAGACATGCATAAACCAAAGCATTTTCTTTGATAATCTTATTTAACCATAAACAAATTGTATCACTTAAACTGGTCACTTTCTGTATTATTAAACTAGCAAGAGTGGAGTAGGCAAGTTTTGTACAAAGTAGTTTGCTTTTGGTCTTTAAAGAGTTCTGTGTTGCAGGTGAGTGTAGGCACTGAAGTGTAAATCTGAATGAGCATCTAAAAAAATAAGAATTATTTTACAAAACAGAGCAAAGCATGTTAATGTATTGAGGACACTGTTATGCATTTGGAGGTTTGGGCAAAATTAAGTGTAGCACCCTCCTAGTAAGGTTGCTAAGTATATTTAGTTTTTGGCTCCTACTGTAATGTCATGGCTGGGCTCAGCCCTTTCTTTCTCAGAGCTGGTCGCTCAGCTGTCAGCTAATTTCCAGAGCCTATATCTCCACAGTGACTCACCTGTTGTTGATATCCTGTTTGTCAGTCCTGTCTACTTAAGTCGTCCAACCCAGATGATCTCTGCCTTCGTCTTGGTCAACATCACAGAGACTATCTCCTGCGTTCCTGGTAAAGACTTGCTTGGCTGACATTCCTTCTGGCTCCAGAATCTGTTTGCTGTTCCACTACGCTGTTCTCTGGCTCCCTCACGTTTGGCTTATCTGACTTTTGTTTTGATTATGTTTACTTTTTTATTATTAAACAAGTGTGATTTAAGTGTACTTCTGTCTTAGTCTGATTGATGGTTTCTGACATGTAACTAGAGGATCAGTAATTGTTTGATCTGGTCAATTCAGTGCTTCACAGGCTGGGAGTTAGTTTCTTCCTGCCTCTAGAAGACGTTTTTAGAGTTTAGAGAGAGAGAATTTAAATGACCAGCCTGAGTATTGAGCAGGACCTAGCCAATCCATGGGGTTGTGTGCCCATTTGGTGGCTGGAATGCTGTTAAATAGTCTGGAGCTCTAAATAGGTTGTCAATTTTTCCCTCTGTGAAGATGGATCTGCAAGCGAAGAGGAGGGGCAGCTGCCTACCCCTAGGAGCCCTTTGGACTGCATACTAGACTACCTTGCTGGAGACTGTGTCTAGAGGCTAATTGTGTGCCAGGAACCTGTGAGTAAAGCTTCTTTATCTGTACTAAAGCTGATTCATAGTCCCCAGTTTTGGCCTGTTCAAGACCATTCTTTTTTTGTGCTCCTTAAGTTTCATGGTCCCAAGCTGTGAACCGTGGCTTATTTAAGTCCACCTATACTAGTGCTACCGCTGCTAAGTAAGAGGTGTCCTCTGCTAGCAATATATTTTTAGTTTTGGGGTATCCTGCGGCACCCTATTTCCTCTCCTTTTTTCTATGCAAATAAACATCCAAAAAGACAGTTCCTAGACTAATTACTGAGCCAGAGTGGATGGAACGTTGCTGTGTGCCTGGCTGCCTCTGCACTGCTTGGGGGTAGTTGGGGTAGTGCTACATTAGTAAAAGTGAACTAGCCCTTTTTACTGTGCTCTTATGTATTTTTTTTTATTTATTTATCTGAAGACCTGCAGGAAAAAAGATCTTGCATATAATAAGGATGGTAACAAATGCCTAGCCTTTCTACGCTATCAATCAGGGAATGTTACATAAGTTAACTATTTTTTATGTTTTACTTATCACAAACATGATTACAGGTGGAAAGCAGCCATCTAGCCAATGATCAAAACAAGTTTCATAACTCATATGAAGAGCAAAATGTTTACAAGGTAAAGTTCAAATATGGTACTTAATTAACCCTTAATGCACAAACTTTAAAAACACATTAAAGAATCATTAGGCAATCACTACACTACTACTGAACTAATTACAAAGAGCCTCATTGGACTAAGTTAATAGACATCCCAGACTAAAGCAGGAGCCTCCCTGCACACACATGTCATCACTTTGTAGCTGTTAAAATCCCCTCTACTTATGTAGCTTTATGTGCTCATGTACTTTTATTGCACTCATTGCCTGGGAACTTTTATGGGAAATATATATCTCAAATGTTATAAACCATATTTTTCACAACTGCAGTGAAAATTAAAGCTAGTAATAACACATGATTTGTACCTCCAAAATTCCTGAAATCTGTTGTGTGATACAGAGGTGGCTCTAGGCTTTGTGAGGCCTTAGGCAAAACTAAGACACGAGGCCCCACTCATGGCCATTATGGGAAAAATAATGAAAGTGATTAATAAAAATTAACTGTATTAGTAGGGTACAGTATAGGGGGAGGTTAGGTGGACAGTACACAGGTCAGGAGGGTACAGTGCAAGAGGGTAAGTAGACACAGTACAGGGGGCAGGAGAATATAGTACAGGGGGAGCAGGAGGGCACAGTACATGGGGTAGGTAAGTGGACACAGTACAGGGAATAGGTAAGTGCACACAATACTGTACAAGTGGTAGGTAAGTGAACACAATACAGGGGCAGTAATGAAGCACACAAGCAGCAGCAATATTAAGATGTTCTGCCTCAGGGTTCTTTCTTAGCCCCTAAAAAACAGGAGTGGGGGATGGGGCTGGGAACCATAAGGTAGGGGAGTAGGAGGGGGGCTGAAAAAGGGGAGAGTGGATAGGAGATGGGGAATGGGTATATAAAATGAAAGAAAGAAAGAGGAGAATGAGAGGAGAATGAAAGAAAGAAAGATGAAGGGACAAAAAGAGAAAGAAAGATGAAGGGACAAAAAGAGAAAGATAGAAAAAAGAGAAAGATAGAAAGAAAGAAAGAAAGAAAGAAAGAAAGAAAGAAAGAAAGAAAGAAAGAAAGAAAGAAAGAAAGAAAGAAAGAAAGAAAGAAAGAAAGGTGGATAGATAAAGGGAGAGAGAGAGAAAAAAAAGATACATAGATAAAGGAAGAGAGAAAACAAGAAAGAAAGATGGATAGATGAAGTAAGAGAAAAAACAAGAAAGAAAGATAGATAGATACAGGAGTGGGGGATGGGAACCATAAGGTAGGGGAGTAGGAGGAGGGCTGAAAAAGGGGAGAGTGGATAGGAGATAGGAGATGAGTAGAGGAGAACTTGAGTGGTCAGGAGAGAAAGAAAGATGGAAGGAAGGAAATTATATTTAAGGGACAAAGAGAGAAAGAAAGATTGACAAGAAAGAAAGAAAGAAAGAAAGAAAGAAAGAAAGAAAGAAAGAAAGAAAGAAAGAAAGAAAGAAAGAAAGAAAGAAAGAAAGAAAGGTGGATAGATAAAGGGAGAGAGAAAAAAGAAAGACAGGTGGATAGATAAAGGGAGAGAGAGAGAAAAAAAAAGAAAGATGCATAGATAAAGGAAGAGAGAAAACAAGAAAGAAAGAAGGATAGATGAAGTAAGAGAGGAAACAAGAAAGAAAGATGGATAGATAAAGGGAGAGAGAAAACAAGAAAGAAAGATGGATAGATAAAGGGAAAGAGGAAAAAAAAAAGAAAGATGGATAGATAGATAAAGGGAGAGAGAAAACAAGAAAGAAAGAAAGATTGATAGATAAAGAGAGAGAGAGAAAGATAGACAAAGGGAGACATGAAAGAAAGATAGATAGATAGATAGATAGATAGATAGATAGATAGATAGATAGATAGATAGATAGATAGATAGATAGATAGATAGATAAAGGGAGAGAGAAAGAAATGTAGATAGATAAAGGGAGAGAGAAAGAAATTTAGATAAATAAAGGGAGACAGGAAGATAGATAGATAGATAGATAGATAGATAGATAGATAGATAGATAGATAGATAGATAGATAGATAGATAGATAGATAGATAGATAAATAGATAGATAGATAGACTAGTTTGCCTAATTAGAGAGCCGCCTCTGGTGTGATAATAGGAAGAAGTTATCAAATATGGGTTGAAACAGAAAGAAAAAGCTCTGTTTTTGCTAATCAATTATTTATTTGAAGACTTCTTGGCAAAAAATATGCAAGTTTCAATATTTTCCTATGATTATATATATATATATATATATATATATATATATATATATATATATATATATATACATATATATATATATATATATATATATATATATATATATATACATACACAGTATCTCACTAAAGTAAGTACACCCCTCACATTTTTGCAAATATGTTATTATATGTTTTCATGTGACAACATTGAAGAAATGGCGTTTTGCTACAATGTAAAGTGGTGACTGTACAACTTGTATAACAGTGTAAATTTGCTGTACCTGGCAACCCGTGAAGCTCTGGTGAACTTCATGCCCAAAAGGGTTAAGGCAGTGCTGGAAAATAATGGTGGCCACGCAAAATATTGACACTTTGGGCCCAATTTGGAAATTTTCACTGAGGAGTGTACTTACTTTTGTTGCCAGCGGTCTAGACATTAATGGCTGTGTGTTGTGTTATTTTGAGGAGACGGCAAATTTACACTGGTATACAAGCTGTACACTCACTACTTTATATTGTAGCAATATGTCACATTAAAAGATATAATAAAATATTTACAAAAATGTGACGGGTGTACTCACTTTTGTGAGATACTGTATATATGCATTTTATAGTTTATTTCACTCTTAAAGCAAAAATAAAAATCTTCCTCTGTTCCTGCCACTCACCACCCCAGTGTAAGCAAAAATATGGCTTCTATGAATGGAGGAGATGGGTGGAAAGCTCAGGCATATTTGGGTTCTCTTGATGAGAGCCTGGTGGTGGGGGTAAGAAAGAGAGGGACAGAGGTGAATTACATCTAAAAAAAGATTAATCAGCATAAGGGAAACATCCTGCTGACTGTAAGGCCTCGTACACACGAGGGGATATGTCCGCTGAAAACGGTCCGATGGACCGTTTCAGCAGACATCTCCGCTCGTGTGTATGGGCTAGCGGACAGATTTGTCCACCCGACAGATTTCAAAGCAAGCTTTGAAATCTATCCGGTGGGAATCTGTCCGCCCGACATGTCTGCTGGTTAGTACACTTACCAGCAGACATGTCGTCCCACACCGCCGCCGCCGCGCCGCCGAATGTATTCGGCGCATGCGCGGAAGTGTTTTACTTCCTGGTGCGGTGACGTAGCAGTGACGTGGCGGCGTCAACGTCACCGCCGCGTCACCGCCACGTCACCGCGGCAGGGAATTTGATCCGATGGTGTGTACACGCCATCGGATCAAACTCCCGATCGGACATATCCGATGGAAATGGTCCGCGGACCGTTTTCATCGGATAAGTCCGATGGTGTGTACGAGGCCTAAGTTATATCCCTTGTGGTGATTTTTCTGTTCTAATTTTAGCTACACTTTAAATGATGGGTATATTTGCTGCATCTACATGTACAATCTACTGACAAGGGGGAGCCACATAGCTTTTGAACAATTGACAGTGCTAGAAAATGACACAAAAATGCTCATTATGTCAATAATGTTGCCACTTGGTCTTTCTACAATGTTACTAATTGAAATACAGTGCAATAAAATGAGGTTGATTTACTAAAGGCAAAAAGGTTGTTCACTTTAGGAGGGAATTTCCCTCAGAACTTAGTGAATGAGGTGAAACTCTCTTGAATTTCCTGATCCAGTCACGTGTATGCTGCTTTTTTTTATATTTTCCTTGCACATGATCGGGTATCAGGGTTGCCAACCGTCAGTAAATTTACAAACAGTTTGTAAAATCCGTAATTTTTGCATCTGTCCTTAAATGTCCATTACGGACATACAGACTACACATCCATAATGGACATTTATGGACAGATGCAAAAAATTATGGATTTTACAAACTGTTTGTAAATTTACTGAAAGTTGGCAACCCTGTCGGGTATTATTTACAAAGTGAAAATAAGGTCACGTTTACATGGACGTACTTAAGTGTACACCCATGTGAGAACATGTTTTTCCTCCATGGAATGTACAGGTATTCCATGCATCTGTCAATTGGGATGCAGCAGTTGCATAGATACAACCATGACTCCCAATTTGACATCCGTATAGTTGCAGGTGCATGTGCCCTGTTACCTGAGAGCAGGAAATCAATGGACTATGAGAATGTTCACAAGCGCCCTTAAACCTCATTGGAAATTACAAGCCATCAGCCACAATGGCTGACAGTACTTGCAAGCATTCATTCAAAAGATACTGTGAATGAATGATGCAACCATGTGGGTGGAGCCCCTTGCAGCAGCACTGTTTGCAAATTTGACAATAGGAGCGTGGAGAAGATACACAGGCTGCAATCACAGGTTGGGGGGGAGGGGTGGAATGTAGCCACACCGTCTCTATGTCAATTAATTTGAATGTCCTTAAATCACACAGTCCTTACAATTGGTCTCAGGTGCTTTAAACAGTAAGCTGCTAGCTCCCATATATCATTTTGTACACCCTTTTTAGAGGCTCATTTGAGAAATTTGACCATCATTCTCTTTCCCCAGTGCTAGTTATTATCACCAGGGAATTTTTTTCACTGATCTTATGCTCTTAAGCAAAGTCTCTAATGCCTTTCCTCGCTATAAACCCATTGTCACTCAGTTGCCAGACTGACCAAGTACTTTAAATTAATGCCAACTGTCTGACCTGTGTGACAGCCACCTTATCTCTGCAGATATAATCTGTGGCCAACCTATGTGCTGCAACATGGGTTACTGTTATGTACCTGTAAATGCTGACCTGATTAGGTGGCCTACATTACACCTCCTACCCGGTACCCCCTAGAGCTGGTGACAGGGTATAGTAGGATGAAGATGGGCATGGATTGCCTGTTTGAGGTCCTGACCATGTGGTTGGTCAGAAAAGTCAATACAATCAGGATAAATAGGAATTGTTAAACTTCTTATTTAGTACTTGTACTGCAGCAACATTTTGGTTGTTGGGGTTTCCAAACATGCCTTAAACGTTAATTTGAGCTGGTCCTTTAAGGGGTTCAGAATGCCAGGGGGGTTTTGGTCATGTGACCTCCGTGATTGGCTGTCACGGTGGTCACATTGGAAAGCTTTCCGCTAGCTGCGGGTAACTGTGTCGGGAGCGCACATGGTGTTTTTGCACTATTGAACACAAATATTTGTGTGCAGCTAGTGCCAAGAAGTTAAGACTCATTGGTCAGTAACTAAAGAAATAAAGGCAAAAATGCTAATGGAGTCATTCAGCCAAACCTAATAAAGACTAGTGCACACAGCCACATGCTATTTCATTCTAGTATACGTTTGTGAATTAATTTGGAAACATCTGAACTTATGTTTGAACTTTGAATTAGATCTCATACACTAGTGTACACTTGCATTAATTACTCCTTTTGCTATAAATCTGGTTTCTTGTTTTGTTATCTTTGTAGCACATATAGGTGGAATCTGATTTGTTATGTATTACTATCAATACTATCATGTATTGCAAACACCTATAGGTGTAATCATACTCTAACCGTCTGGAATTCAATTTACTATAAGTTGAGGCAGTCAAAATATATATAATTTTCCATTCTACCTTGAATTCTATGAATAGATCTAGGTGCAAATCCCTCCAAGTTTTCTGTGAACCCACATACATTGATATAAAGTAATGTTTATGCAGAACTAGAGACTGGGCATGTTCAGTCTTAACAAGCTCATAAAGTATCATTAAACTACCCATGAAGCCCTGCAAAAACTTGTGTAGGCTATTTGTTCAATACTCAGTGGGAACAAAAGTGTTCTGTAATTATGTTAAGACCTTCATAAAATACCATTCTGAATTCTAGACTTTAAAGCCACCCATTTCCTTATATTTTCTTTAGCTTGAAGTCCTACTATAGGAATTGAATACATGTTCATTTGGCCTGATTTAAAAAGACTTGTGCAATGTAAACTGGAGCAAAAGTGCATTAAGTGCCCAAAGCATGAAACCTAATTGGTTTCTTGAGAATGCTTCTCCACTTTTGTTGTGCTTTTCTTTGCAACAAGCTTTTAACTTAGTCCCTTTATTTGTTACGTCAGTCCCTCTGTGAGTTGAAACAATGACAAAAGAACTGTTAGACCCAGATACATTACCAAGGCTTTTCTTGGCATTTTGAAGAAACATGTAAAAAAAAACTGTATGTTTTCTCTAAAGCCTTTCATTACTTTTTTTTTCTTTTTATTAGCGATGAATGTTACTAATAATTCATGTATCGTGAGTCACATTCTAAATATGCAGAGGATGAGTTGCAGAAGTTTACTTATGGCCATAATTTCATGAAGCAGACAAATTATTGGGTGGGAATGTAGATGTCATTTGTATGTCTTCCTCTAAACCATACTATTTTTAGTTTTGGAAATGTTTTTCACTACTATGCTAAAATGATCTTGGAATATTCACCAATAGAATCTTTCCCCCAAAAGTATTTCACAGACCAATCATTAAAATAAACTGAAAAGAGAAGAGAGAGAGTTCCGGGACTAAATCTCCCTACATGCTATATGACAAACAGTACCTTGTTCTTTGGAAAGAGTACGGTCCGGAGGAACACTCTTGGGTCTCATTCCCGGACATACATGCTCCTGTCATCCTCCTTGGTTTCCATAGACATTTTCCCCTCAAACCTGTTTCCACTCTAAGGCCGCGTACACACGAGGGGATATGTCCGCTGAAAACGGTCCGATGGACCGTTTCAGCAGACATCTCTGCTCGTGTGTATGGGCTAGCGGACAGATTTCTCCACCCGACAGATTTCAAAGCAAGCTTTGAAATCTATCCGGTGGGGATCTGTCCGCCCGACATGTCTGCTGGTTAGTACACTTACCAGCAGACATGTCGTCCCCCACTGCCGCCGCGCCGCTGCCGAATGGATTCGGCGCATGCGCGGAAGTGTTTTACTTCCTGGTGCGGTGACGTGGCGGTGACACGGCGGCGTCAACGTCACCGCCGCGTCACCGCCACGTCACCGCGCCGTCCGGCGGCGGGGAATTTGATCCGATGGTGTGTACATGCCATCGGATCAAACTCCCGATCGGACATATCCGATGGAAATGGTCCGCGGACCGTTTTCATCGGATATGTCCGATCGTGTGTATGGGGCCTAAGGGAGAGGGATCGTTGAGGAGGGGGAACTGTCAGGGCTGGGCTCCCAGCAGCTCTCTTCTCTGTTTTCAGGTTGCTTAGCTGTCGGAAAATTGCCAGCACTCTTTTCCACAGTGGCTCACCTGGTGATCAATATCTGCTCATCATTTCCGGCTATAGCCAACCCCTTTTGGCAATTTAAACTGCCTTGTTCATTCCTTTCGTGCCTTCGCCTTGGTAAAACACATCTGGAGTTTCTCTGCTGTGTTCTGTGAAAGACTTTGGCAGGCTGAAGTCCCTTCTTGTTGCTGATCCTGTTCTTCTTCCACTGACTACGCTGATCTCTGGTTTCCTGATTACTTTCTTTTCTGACTATCCGCTTTGGCTTCCGATCTCTGGCTTATGTTTTGACTATGTTTACTGTTCCGTACCATTATTACCATTTTTACCGTTACATTAACATGTGTGATTTGTACTGCATTTCTGTCTCAGTCTTATTTATGGTTCCTGACTTTAACCTCCCTGGCGGTATGATTCTGTCTGGAATTACTTACCAAAAGTGGTACAATTATTTTGCATGGAAATTCTGCATTTTATACTGTAGGCCTGCAATTCTTAGGAATAACTCACTTAAATTTGTCCAAACAATAGTCTAGTAGACATCTCTGGTATGATAAAGTTTGAAACACAAAATCATAAAATTATAATATAATAAATAACTATAAATAATTATAACAAATGGTAATGCAATTATAATAAAAATTATTCACTAATGTAATCAAATCAAAATCACTGAAATTTGCTCAGTTGCAGAATTGTCGCTGGCATTACTTTTATTTTTTATGACGAATTTCCCCACAAATCGCTATCGCTCAATTCTGCAAGTGATTATAATTTATTATCGCTGTTTTCCAGCTGCTCTAAAATCACTTTTGACATAAAGGGACACTTTTGGTTGCTATGGACAATCTACAGTTTGCAGGCACAAAAAAAAAAAAATATTATATAAAAGTACATGTAGGTCACTGGGCAGACCACTAGGGACAAGGGGGGTGTGTATTTTTTACATACAGTACTGTAATCTATAATACAGTATTCTGTATGTAATGTGTTTGTTTACTTTTTTGAATTTGCCGCCGGTCTCCGCCCCCTGTGCGCTGTTACGTCGCAGGGAACGGAGATCGGCAGCGCACGGGCACTGTGTGAGTCGAATGGAGGACGCCACTCGCTCACACAGCGTGGATGCATCGCTGGATCCAGGGACAAGGTAAGTACAGTACCCTGCCTGGATACAAGGTAAGCCAGTGCACATACACCCCGAGCGTGACTCTGGGTTACCAATTTTTGCATTAAAAATCCACCCCGTCACGCTCGGGGATACCGCTAAGGGGGTTAAGCGAAGGCCATGAATTCAGAAGATGTGTGGAATCCACCTAGTGGTAATATTTTTCCAGATTGAATGAGCATGACCACCCACCGCATTTTAAACATGGAGATTCCCATCCCCCACTAGGGCTGGCCCCCATTGCAGAGACTGCTTGATACACTGCTACAGGTGGGTTGACCAGCATGGGAGGTGTGGGCAACTTTGGGAAAATGTGTGTGGGGGGGAAGGGGGGCGTGCCCAATGTGAACCCCTCCCCCTGTGGGGGAGGGGTGACCCTGACCTTTCAGCACATGCCCACTTCTATGTGTTTGTGTATGTGTGTGGGGGTATATATACTCCTATCATTGTGGGGGACCACTACAGACCACCAAGCTCTGAAGAAAGGGGTACGCCCCTGAAACGCGTCAGCTCTGAAAACATCGATTGTAGACTCAAGTGACTATCATAGTCTGCTGGTGTTGCTGTGTCTTGTTGCTGTGCTGTCTTTCAAGGCTCTATTTTAAAACTCAAATTGTGAGTATAATGATTGATTTTAATATTTTAATAAAAGTTACCCAAACGGTATCACACTAGGGCGGTGCGCCCTCCGTTCTTTTTCTTTCTGCTCCTAGTTTCATGAATTCCCACGATTCTGAGGAGGGCTGCAAGACTCTAGAAGATACCGTGTAATTGGATTACACCACCCCATAGCAAGAGATACCGGAGCGCAGGAGATTTGTTTTTGTTTGGCACCCACCGCATGGATCAGTTTGCCATAGCGTTACAGATGCTCCTGAGTCGCACTGCTCACCTGGATTCTCCCACTGTAGCTGCACCGGTACAACAAGTGCTGCAGGCTGTCCCTGCTGCTTCTCCAGTCTCTGTGCAGGCACCCACCTTGATTATTACCTCTGTAAGAGTTATGTCTGGTTCCTCTTCGCATCTTCAGCTATTAAGGAGCAATCCAGTTCAATGCAGAGGGTTTCTCAACCAGGTTGGGATATACTTTGAGATGCTGCCCAGGGCATTCCCCACAGACAGAAGCAAAGTTGGCTTCATTATTTCTTTGCCTCGGCCTGGGCAAACTGTCTATGGGAGATACAAAACCCCATTCTCCTGAAATACCCTGAGCCTGTGGCATCCTTTAAAAGGGTATTTGACATTCCAGCTCGCTCCATTTCTGCTGCCAAGAGCCTCATGTTCATCAAACAGAGTACGGGAACTGTTGCGGATTACGCCATTGCATTCTGTACTCTGGCAGAAGAGGTTGCATGGAACAATGAAGCCTCCATGGCTGCTTTTACTCATGGTCTCTTGGATAACATTAAAGATGAGATAGCAGCCCGAGACAGATGTGGAGAAGTTAATCACATTTGCCATTCTTATTGACTCCAGACTCCGAGAGAGACCTTCTTTTAACGAGAGCTTGCGGAAGCCTCCTGTATGTTTGGCTTTGAGCTTTGCATTCCCACCCTTGCCTCACTCACCTCCCATGCCTCCTGGTACCAAGTCCTCCAGTGAAGTAGAACCCATGCAGTTGGGCTTCACACGTTTCTCTAGAGAGGAGAGGGCCTTTAGGAGGAGGGAGAGATTGTGTCTTTATTGTGGCCTTCAGGTCACTTTTTGAAGTTTTGTGCTTCCCGTCCAGGAAACAGCCATGCCGTGAAGTCCTGTAAGACATTGGTTCTCAACCCTGTCCTCAAGTACCCCCAACAGGCCATGTTTTGGGAATTTATCTTAGATAAAGTAACTGTCCAAAATACTTAATCATTGACTCTGAGTTAAAGCACCTGTGCAAGATAAAGGAAAACCCGCAAACATGGCCTGTTGGGTGTACTTGAGGACAGGGTTGAGAATCACTGCTGTAGGGTACAGGCCTTAGATGGAGTTGTTGTGTCCCTAGTTATCCTGAAGGATAATCCTCTAGTTCTGGTTACCCTTTCTTGGTCTGAGTCGTCTATTGATACATATGTTCTAATCGACTCTGGCTCTGCAGGCCTGTTCATATATAGTGCTTTTGTGTATAAGCACTCAATTCCGCTGCAGCTTTGTGCCACTCCACTTGCCATTGAGACTATTGGTGGGAGGCTTTACATCCTGTCCATGTGACTCATGAGACTGCTCCGTTGACCATGGCCATATGGGCTCATCACCATGAAACAATCCAATTTCAAGTAATTTCCTCACCTCATTACCCTGTGGTCATTGGTTACCCTTGGTTACAGGGGCACAACCACTCTTTTGAATGGCATCCTTCTGAGGTTCTTTTCTGGCCGCCACAATGCAGTGAAACATGTTTTCAGAAAGTGGTTAAGGTCTTGAGCACCTCTTCACTCTCCTTCCTTGCCAGTGGAGTACCGTGAAATTTGGCGCTGTCTTTGACAAAGGTCAAGCCAGAAGAAGTTTGCCTCCAAATAGGTTGTATGTTTGTGCAATTGACCTTTTATCTGGTTCCATGCCCCCTCGTGCCCGGGTCTACCTTTGTCTGTCTTGGAGGATAAAGACATGGAGGACTATGTTGCCGATTCACATTCTTGAGGGTTCATCTGCAAATCCTCATCACCTGCCGGTACTAGCTTCTTCTTTGTGAAAAGTGGTGAACTGAGAAATTCTATCGATTATAGGGGTCTCAATCGCATCATGATTGAGAACACATCCAGTTCCATTGATTACAGAATTATTTTACCTCCTCAAGGGAGCAACGGTTTTCATGAAGCTCAATTTGAGAGGGGCATACAATCTCATGAGGATCAATGAGGGCAACGAATGGAAAACTGCATTTAATACCAGGACCAGACATTACGAATACCTCGCATTGCCATTTGGTCTCTGCAACGCTCCTGCAGTTTTTCAGGAATTCATCAACAATGTTCTCCAGGATATGTTGCAGCAATGTGTGGTGGTTTATCTCGACGATATTCTCATATATTCAAAATCCCTGTAAACTGCAGTCTGCTGTGTGGAGAACAGCAATCATTGAATCAGAAGCCTGCAATGTTTGTAGATAAGGACATTAATTGATGGCTATCATAATGGATGCATCGTGGATAGGGAAATTGTATATATCATGTTTACAAGAGCACATTTATATAATAGATTCCTAATTGGTTAAATGACAGGGCACGCACTCTATAAAAATCTGGTCTAGTCTTACACTCTAAGGGCCAGATTCAGGAAAGAAATAAGCCAGCTTATCTCCAGATAAGCCGTCTTATTTCTGCGTCTGAGCCCTCCTATCTATGCGCCTGATTCATAGAGTCAGTTACGCATAGATTTCCATAATATCCAACTGGCATAAGTCTCTTACGCCGTTGAATCTTATTTTCATATTTTAGGCTGGACGCTAGGTGACCTTCCTGTCTAAAATATGCAAATGAGCCTATACGCCAGTTCCCGAACGTACGCCAGGCCAGCGCTATTTTTTACGTCATTTGTGTTAGCGTAGTACCGTCGTAATGTTATTCCTGCTATATGAGGCGCAGCCAATGTTAAGTATCGATAGCGTGCCAGCGTTTTTTTTACACGTCGTTTATGTCGTTTACGTAAAACATTCGTGAATAGGGCTTTGCGTAAGTGCGTTCACTTTGTTTGCATGTCGTATTGACGTTGAGATTTGGAGCATGCGCACTGGGATCAATTCACGGCTTGCGCATGCGCAGTTCCTTTGGCACAAGGACGCTCTTCATTTAAATAATACACGCCCCCTACCCGCCGAATTTGAATTCGGCCGGGTCTTTTGCGCTACGCCGCCTCAACTTTACAGGCAAGTGCTTTGAGAATAAAGCACTTGCCTGAAAAAGTTGCGGCGGCGTAGTGTAAATACCAGACACTAGGCACGCCTAAAGATAGGCAATTCTACGTGAATCTAGCCCAAAGTTCTTTAGCTTCCTCAAGCCAGCCCACCTTCGCAGGTGCCGTCTGGAATGTGCACTTGATCAACAAAACTACAAGCTACAAAACAACAAACTAACTTTTGTCAATTACCTTTTTTACCACAAACTCATTCAACCTATTTGCTGCTACTGAATACTGGCTTCAGTAATTTGAATTTACCTCTCTAGCTGCCCTTTCCCTAGGTTGTATCCATAAAAATCACTCACTAAAACCCAGTGGACCGAAAGGTGAAATTAAACTATTCCTTTCCCACAAAGCACCGTTCATATTCTTTCTAAACCCCCCCATCCCTCTACTTTTTCCTTGTATAACATATTTATGTTTTTTCTCCAGCTTTCAATGATTTACAAGCTTTTCGAACCAATGTCATGCTTTCTCTATGACTTATCTGCCTGGCTACCCTACTCTTCATGTATTTTCCCATCTCTGAACTCCTTGCCACCTCTCAAACGCCCCTTTTCCTATGTCTGATCACAAGCTTATCATTGTCACCATCTCCCTGTCTCATACTCCCTATTCTTCAAACCAACAAACAGCTACCAGTAAAAAAGATGTTTCACTTTAGCCCTTCCCTGCTCCATTCTGCTACTTTACATGAACATATCTTGCATGTCCTGCCTTCACATGGTCACTTCTGTCTACAAGAGCTCACTCTTATCTACCCTAGACTCCCTTTGCTTCCCTCTCTATGTGCAGAATTAAGCATTAGCTTAAAACAGGCAACACCAGAAGTCTAAAAAGACACACTATTAAATGACTTTGTTGTAAAACTAAATACCTGCAAGACTTTACCCTGTACAATTATGGCCTCCTAAAATATATCTACTGCTAAACAAACACACTCTGTCATTCTAATTAACAAACAATGCTAATCAACTATTTTTGTATTCTTAATTCTCTACTTTTTCACCCACTAACTTATTCACTGTCCAGGAGATTGCTAATGATTGTAAAAACAAGATTAATGCAATTTGAGAAAAAGATCTCCACTGTCAAGTTGTCTTCCTTAGCCAGCCTACAAGGAATACCACTACACTCAATACTTTTCTCTGTTGACTCTAGTTACAACTAAGGAAATTGTTAAACTTCTTTCTGAGGCTCATCTATACAACTTCCCAACTTCTATACCGGCCCTCTTATCTCACAACTACTATGAGTATCCTCCTTCTCTATATTACACCCCTAATTTACATCTTTAATCTCCCCCTCTCCACCGGCATCTGTTTCACCCTACCTCTCTCAAACATGGACTTGTTGCCTCTATACTTTTTACAAATTTCACTGGACCCCACCTGTTTGAACAACTTTAGACCCATCTTCCTGCTCTTATTTTCATTCACACTTCTTACATGCCTCGTCTTCAACTATTTGAGCCGCCGTATTGGTAACCTTCTTGACCCTCCACTGTATGGCTTCTGCCCCTTAAATTCCACAGAAATTGCCCTCTTAAAACTGACTAACTTATTCACTGCTAAAATATAGTTTTTTTCAGCCAGAACATGGTGGAAATCTGTTCCACAACCACCAGTGCATCATTGCTGACTACTGTCACTTATAAACACAGAAGCTTTGATCCTGTATTTACAAGTGGCAGTACACCCAACATACAACACATAACTCTCCCTGCTCTGCACTTGACAAAAAAGTAAGGAGGGGGTATGTGCACAGCCACTTTAGTCTTGTGGCAGCAGCAGCAGCTCTTGAAGTCTGTGCTGAAAGCCTGCATTCCTACTATAAGTCGTACTGTCTGTTATGCAGAGAGGAGGAATTCTGTGTACTAAACAGGGAGAAGAGGAGAGCTCTGTACTAGAAGGGGAGTAGAGGAGTTATCTATACTGAACAGGGAGGAGAGCTCTGTACTGGAATGAGAAGAGAGGAGTGATCTCTAATAGACAGAAAGCAGAAGAGAGCTTCGTACTGGAAGGGGGTAGCTCTGTACTGGGGTGTTGTAATCTGGCCTATGAGATATGCACTTCTGAACTCTGCCCTTTGTGTGTACAGTAGTGCACTCCTCAACCTTGCATTCTATACATAGCGCACTACTGAATCCTACATTTTGTACGTAGCACACTCCTGAACCCTGCACTCTGTGAGTAGTACCCTCCTGAACCCTTCTTAGTTGTACACCTAAACCTTTCCAATGCCTTTGATACAAGTGACCAGACCACTCACTCAAAAACACTCTGTTCCTTTGGCCTCCATGAGTATGATTTTAGCCTTATCTCAGTGTATTTTTAGTGTATCTCACAACTCTATCTTCTACACTGTATCTCTTGCCACTGGAATCCCCATGGCTCTGTGCTCCAGCCCTTTTTATTTTCCCTCTTTACCCTTTTCCTGAGCATTAGCTATTAGACATTTTCCTATAGTTTCCAATACCATCTCTACACCGACAAAGCCCACATCTATTTCTCTACTCTTCCACTTTCAACATCAAACATTTGAAACAAAAAACTGTCTTTCAAAAACTGAGCTTGTAATATTTCCCCCTCTCCAGTCCTTCTCCCCCAAGTTTTCCCTTTAGATCAATATCACAACAATCAGTCCCTTGGTACATTCCAGGATGTTAGATGTAATCCTAGACTCTGAACTATTCTGTAGGCATGACATTTGATAACTGTCCATATCTTGCTGCTTTCACCTCTATAAGATTTCCAAAATATGCCCTTCTTAATTAGTGACACCAGAAAGCTACTAATTCACTCCCTGGTAATCTCCCACCTTGACTATTGCATAATACTTCCCATTAGCCAATCTTTACACATGCTTATCTCCCCTCAATCTATCATGAATGCTGTTGCTAGACTCATAGATCTTACTAACAGATTTGACTGCTGTCCCTCTCTACCACTCCCTCAACTGGCTTAAGCTAGCCCAACAATAAAAATGTAAAATACTAACGACTACAAACAAGGCCATCCACAACTCTGCCTCAAAATACAGTGTATCACCATTACCAACCTCATCTCAAAATATCACCCAAACCATCCACTCTGGTCCTCCCAAGATCTTCTGCTCCTTGGCTCTGACATCACCTCCTCCCATGCTCACCTCCAGGAATTCCGCAGAGAGTCTCTAGTCTTCTAGAACCCCCTTCCCCAATCTGTCTGGCTATATCTTACTTTCTCTGACTTTAGGCAATCCCTGAGAACTCATCTCTTCAGGGAAGTCTATACCACCTACACTTAACAAATGTTCTTCTACCTTCTCCATTAGCTCACCCCCTACAGTTATTATATTGTGTATCACTTGCCCCTCCTTTGTTTTTATTTGAACCTCCCTTGTACTACTTACCGCTCTTAATCCTCTTGTATTGAATTGTATTGTATTGTATATGCATTGTCTTTTTTTATATTGTAAAGCTCTGAGCAAACTGTTGATGCTAAATTATGTCAGAATAATAAGTAATAATAATAATAATAATAATATAACCAATAGTCTGTGACTATGTGACTAAAATAGAAATAAAAATATCCAATTATACTTATATAATTATACTTAAATCAAGAGAATTAAAAAAAAAATTTTTTCACTCAGTGGATAATAAATATATGTGTTCCTGATTTGAATAAATGTTATAACTATGTGCTTGTTGTTGTTTTCTTATTGAATGCTATTGAATTTCGTATTGAATGCTCCACTTGTTAAATTAAATTGAATGCAGACAAACTGTCAAAATAACATCCTGATATGTTGGTGAAAGATTTGCTAAACAAAGCAGAAAAACATTTTGGGAAACAAAGCCCTTAAGTGTGTTCACTATTTGCTATCATGTCATTCTACAAAATTGTTTAAACCTCCAGAGAGGCTAATTATTTGTGGCAGCAGATATCCAGTTCAAAGAGGTCTCCAAACCTAAGAGTTGACTTACTAAATGACAGACCTTTCTTACTGGAGCATTTTATTAGATGTATTCAGCACATAGGTGGGAATCATGCACTGTCTTTATAGAGGTGTGCAAATCACACTCTATAATTAAAAATAATTAAAATTCTTAAACAAGAATATTTAGGTCTCAAATACCATATGCAGTTTCAGTTATTTTGCAATGCATTCTAAATGTATTGTAAATGTTGGTGATTATAATAGCCTGCATTTTAGAATAGCATGAGGTAACCTGTTATGGTCATCTGCAGCATTTGTTCAATACGTACCAACTACCCCCACATTTAAATGCCAAATATACTGTATATTGCGGTTAAAGGAATCTTGCCATGAGTCATATGGCAAGTAGGAATTGTTGCCTTGATAATATAAAAATAAGGGATTTTGAATTTCCTTTGACTTTCATTGCTGCATGCTTGTTTCAAAAGTGTTGAAAACAGAATCCAAAAAGCCAAGAATACAAGTGAGGAGAGAAGTATGTGTAGTACCTTTTTTATTCAAAGAAGAAAATCAAACTGAAACTTAAAAACGATTGAATAGGACACAATAATGGAGGGCAACATTTGGAGAACAATGCACTAGGGTTAGGGTTGGAGGGTTAGGGTTAGGGCTAGGGTTAGGGTTAGTGTTTCCCATTGAAGAATATGGCTAGGACTCAGGAATTGGAACAGGGACCCCCCCGGAGGTCAAAGGTCACAGGGCGTGGCTGACCCACCCCCACCAAAGTGTACATCCTACCCCAACTAAGTCAGGGAGTGAACAAGTCTTGGAATGAACAAGTCAAGGTAAGCATATTACTGTAGGACCTCTCTGGGTATACAACTCCAGAAAGCTGTTTGTAGATATTAAGCAAGAAATCTGATTGGTCAATTTGTTTTTTCTGCAACTTTTATTATTTAAGCCATTGTTTTGGGTGTTGATTAGTGGTATCTTCAGCGATGAGCAAATTGATTGATGCATCCACAATTGGAGAATTCCCACTACATATAGTGGGTTGCTCCTGAGCCCCACAATATTCCCAATGCAGGTTTGTCAATCCATCACTCGTGTCTTACTAGTAACTGCCTTATTCCAGGTTTGCATTCTTATCACTGACTGTTGAAAGCAATGCCCACACTCATGTGTAGGATTTGCCTATATGTATAAACAGACTCTGATTTTTAAGGTGCCAGGAAAAACAATGTATCAAATATAAAACAGCATCATTTTATTTAGAATGATGTTAAAAACAAAGTTTAAAACATACAAATTACATTGAGCACATGAGCAACTTACTTAAAGTGGATGTAAACCCGATTTTATTTCCTATCATCCATGCCCAGTCTTGCCACACAGAGTTAATCCAGCTCTGAGAAATCCTTTTTTATTTTTTCAGTGAGATAAATGGACAAACAGGCAATGACAGGTTATTTACATATCTCATGCACTAGCCTGAGACAGGAATTATTTTTTAATTCCCACCCCCACTCCTTTTCTGAAGTCATGTGGTTACTTTTCTGGATTTTGACTGGATGTTAGTGATCATAGCAGAATTTAGTGTAAGGAATACACAGGAGAAAATGTATGTAGAGGCCGGCGGGGAGTCTACTGACATCACAACTCCACCCACCAAGCTCCAGACATCAGACCCACCCACAGAATCTGCAGTTTTTCAGTTCTTATAACAGACAGAGGGGAGATATTTGGCAGGTAAGGATCATGCAGGAGGCATGTATATCCTTATAGATCAGCACTATAGCAGTAGTTTAGAAAGGATAAGAGTGGGTTTACATCCACTTTAATTCCATGTAGTTGTTTGTTGTGGTCACTCCATCTCTATGGCGGTGTACACACGAGGGGATATGTCCGCTGAAAACGGTCCGATGGACCGTTTCAGCAGACATCTCCGCTCGTGTGTATGGGCTAGCGGACAGATTTCTCCACCCGACAGATTTCAAAGCAAGCTTTGAAATCTATCCGGTGGAATCTGTCCGCCCGACATGTCTGCTGGTTAGTACACTTACCAGCAGACATGTCGGCCCCCACCGCCGCCGCGCCGCTGCCGAATGGATTCGGCGCATGCGCGGAAGTGTTTTACTTCCTGGTGCGGTGACATGGCGGTGACGCGGCCGCGGCGTCAACGTCACCGCCGCGTCACCGCGCCGTCCGGCGGCGGGGAATTTGATCCGATGGTGTGTACACGCCATCGGATCAAACTCCCGATCGGACATATCCGATGGAAATGGTCCGCGGACCGTTTTCATCGGATATGTCCGATCGTCTGTACGCCGCCTATGTGTTTTGTTAAATAAAATGGCTACTTCAGGACTTCCATGCCAAAAACAACCACAGTGATGCCACAATACACCTGCATTAGTACAATATATCAACCCATTTGTTATGCACCAGTTCACAGTCCCAGGATATTGGGTAAGCAGCAGGAGGGGCACCAAGGTCTCAGAAAGTAGAATAACATTTAAAGAGCATATGCAACTGTTCCAATAAACAAGAACACCATGGCTTATGTGGATAGTCAAACATTAATTCCTAGTGTCTGATGGCTGGCTGGTACACATTAAGAATTTTATCCCAGAGGGTAGATCCCTGGATATCCCTATATATATTTTTTTTTTCACTTTTATTCTTTATTGGGTTTTTTATGGTACAAAAATACACATGCGTTTATTTACTTTACATACATCGTTGTACATGTGGTTATACATATAGCACGTCTTTGGACCTTGATTGTGCCCCTTTTACCCATACCCCTTCCCCCCACCCTTCTTATTTGTCCCACATTCGTGCACTCTATATTATAGCTTTCTCTCTTCTCTTTTTACGTGACTATCCCCATGTTTACTCTAAAAGTTTTCTCCCTCTCTCTTGCCATTACCTCTCCTTTCCGCCCCAACCTTTCCCCAACAGTCCGGCATGATTCCTCTCCCCGCCTTAGGGTGGACATCCCATTCTGCTCAGCCAGGGCGCCCACAGTTTTTTAAATTTTTTAAAGTTGCCCTGTCTAGTTAAGGTTACTTTCTCCTTCCATACAGTGGGATATCCCTATATACAGGGAGTGCAGAATTATTAGGAAAGTTGTATTTTTGAGGATTAATTTTATTATTGAACAACAACCATGTTCTCAATGAACCCAAAAAACTCATTAATATCAAAGCTGAATATTTTTGGAAGTAGTTTTTAGTTTGTTTTTAGTTTTAGCTATTTTAGGGGGATATCTGTGTGTGCAGGTGACTATTACTGTGCATAATTATTAGGCAACTTAACAAAAAACAAATATATACCCATTTCAATTATTTATTTTTACCAGTGAAACCAATATAACCTCTCAACATTCACAAATATACATTTCTGACATTCAAAAACAAAACAAAAACAAATCAGTGACCAATATAGCCACCTTTCTTTGGTGGACACTCATGCAGCCTGCCATCCATGGATTCTGTCAGTGTTTTGATCTGTTCACCATCAACATTGCGTGCAGCAGCAACCACAGCCTCCCAGACACTGTTCAGAGAGGTGTACTGTTTTCCCTCCTTGTAAATCTCACATTTGATGATGGACCACAGGTTCTCAATGGGGTTCAGATCAGGTGAACAAGGAGGCCATGTCATTAGTTTTTCTTCTTTTATACCCTTTCTTGCCAGCCACGCTGTGGAGTACTTGGACGCGTGTGATGGAGCATTGTCCTGCATGAAAATCATGTTTTTCTTGAGGGATGCAGACTTCTTCCTGTACCACTGCTTGAAGAAGGTGTCTTCCAGAAACTGGCAGTAGGACTGGGAGTTGAGCTTCACTCCATCCTCAACCCAAAAAGGCCCCACAAGCTCATCTTTGATGATACCAGCCCAAACCAGTACTCCACCTCCACCTTGCTGGTGTCTGAGTCGGACTGGAGCTCTCTGCCCTTTACCAATCTAGCCACGGGCCCATCCATCTGGCCCATCAAGACTCACTCTGATTTCATCAGTCCATAAAACCTTAGAAAAATCAGTCTTGAGATATTTCTTGGCCCAGTCTTGACGTTTCAGCTTGTGTGTCTTGTTCAGTGGTGGTCATCTTTCAGCCTTTCTTACCTTGGCCATGTCTCTGAGTATTGCACACCTTGTGCTTTTGGGCACTCCAGTGATGTTGCAGCTCTGAAATATGGCCAAACTGGTGGCAAGTGGCATCTTGGCAGCTGCACGCTTGACTTTTCTCAGTTCATGGGCAGTTATTTTGCGCCTTGGTTTTTCCACACGCTTCTTGCGACCCTGTTGACTATTTTGAATGAAACGCTTGATTGTTCGATGATCTCGCTTCAGAAGCTTTGCAATTTTAAGAGTGCTGCATCCCTCTGCAATATATCTCACTATTTTTGACTTTTCTGAGCCTGTCAAGTCCTTCTTTTCACCCATTTTGCCAAAGGAAAGGAAGTTGCCTAATAATTATGCACAGTAATAGTCACCTGCACACACAGATATCCCCCTAAAATAGCTAAAACTAAAAACAAACTGAAAACTACTTCCAAAAATATTCAGCTTTGATATTAATGAGTTTTTTGGGTTCATTGAGAACATGGTTGTTGTTCAATAATAAAATTAATCCTCAAAAATACAACTTGCCTAATAATTCTGCACTCCCTGTATATAACACAGCAAAGATGTCAAATTGTTTTATTGCAGCTTATGTGTTTTAGAAAAAATACAATTCTGACATTGGTGTTATATCTTTCACTTGGATGTTATAAGTTGCAATGACTAAATAAAGCTGGATAAAACAAAAAACGGTGTCTGTCTTAATTTTAGGTTGCAAAGCAACAAAATGTGATTATCTTATATACCCACTATGTATCTCCAGATACGCCACGCAAGTACAAATATGCACCGCCGTATCTGTGCGCCGTACCCACAAACATAGACTTCATCCAACCGACGTAACTTGCTTACGCCGGCGTAGAGTGGGCGCATATTTACGCTGGACGCATGTGGCTTTCCCATTGATTTTCTATTCAAATATGCAAATGAGGGAGATACGCCGATTCACGAACATATATATATATATATATATATATATATATATATATGTATATATATATATATATATACACACACAGTATCTCACAAAAGTGAGTACACCCCCTCACATTTTTGTAAATATTTTATTATATCTCTTCATGTGACACCACTAAAGAAATGACAGTTTTCTGCAATGTAAAGTAGTGAGTGTACAGCTTGTATAGCAGTGTAAATTTGCTGTCCCCTCAAAATAACACACAGCTATTAATGTCTAAACCACAAAAGTTAGTACACCCCTAAGTGAAAATGTCCAAATTGGGTCCAAAGTGTCAATCTTTTGTGTGGCCACCATCATTTTCCAGCACTGCCTCAACCCTCTTGGGCAGGGAGTTCACCAGAGCTCCACATGTTGCCACTGGAGTCCTCTTCCACTCCTCCATGACAACATCATGGAGCTGGTGGTTAGAGACCTTGCACTCCTCCGCCTTCTGTTTAAGTATGCCCCACAGATGGTAAATAGGGTTTAGGTCTTGAGACATGCTTGGCCAGTCCATCACCTTTACCCTCAGCTTCTATACCAATGCAGTTGTTGTCTTTAAGATGTGTTGGGTCGTTATTATGTTGGAATACTGCCCTGCAGCCCAGTCTCCCAGTGAGGGGATCATGCTCTGCTTCAGTATGTCACAGTACATATTGGCATTCATGGTTCCCTTAATGAACTGTAGGTCTTCAGTGCCGAAAGCACTCATACAGCCCCAGACATGACACTCCCACCACCATGCTTGACTGTAGGCAAGACACACTTGTCTTTGTACTCCTCACCTGGTAGCCACCACACGCTTTTGAGACCATCTGAACCAAATAAGTTTATCTTGGTCTCGTCAGACCACAGGGTCACAGTAAGCATGTGCTTATTCGGCTTGTCTTCAGCAAATTGTTTGCAGGCTTTCTTGTGCATAATTTTTAGAAAAGGCTTCCTTTTGGGACAACAGCCATGCAGACCAATTTGATGCAGTGTGCAATGTACGGTCTGAGCACTGACAGGCTGACCCCTCACCACTTCAAACCTTGCAGTAGTGCTGGCAGCACTCATAGACAACCCAAATCACAGATATACTAAGATATACTAAAATATTTACAAAAATGTGAGGAGTGTACTCTTTGTAAGATATTGTGTGTTTATATATATACTGTATATTACTGTGAAAGTTTAAGGCTGGTGTGAAAAAATGCTGTAATTTAAGAATGCCTTCAGAAATAGAAGTGTCAACCTTTTATTTTTATCAATTAACAAAATGTAAAGTAAATGAACAGAAGAGAAATCCAAATCAAATCAATGATTGGTGTAACCAGGGCCGGGACAGGGGGTGGGCAGGAGGGGAGGCTTCCCTGGGCACTGGGTGGTATCATGCAAAGTAGGGGGAGCCACAAGAAGACCGAGTGGGGGGTTGTGCTGGAAGGGGAAATTTGGGGGCAAGCATTGTTCTAGGAGGGGACTTTTTGTGGTGGGGGGTGCGCTAAGATTGGTGATTTAGGGGGATTTGTGCTGAAAGGGGTGTAGAGGGGAGAAGATTTGTGCCGGGGGGGGGGGTGGTTTGTGGGAAATATGTGCTGGGAGAGGGAAATTTAAAGTGTGGGGGGGAGATGAGTACTAGAAGAGGATAGAGGATTTGTGCCAGGAGGGGTGACTTTTTTTGGGGGAAGGGCATTTGAGCTGGTAGGGATTTGGGAGATGGGAGGGCAAATATTTATGCTGAGAGGGGAGATTTAATCTTGAGGGTGGATTTGTACTGGGGGAGGGGGAATTTATGCTTAAGGGCAAGCATGCATATGAGTGCTCAGTGTCTTTGTGAGGGCAACACACAATGCTCATAACTCTTGGGCTCTATGACACTGGATGTGACCACCCTTTTCTTTCAAAACAGCATCAGTTCTTCTAGGTATACTTGCACACATTTTTTGAAGGAACTCGGCAGGTAGGTTCATCCAAACATCTTGGAGAACCAACCAAAGATCTCCTGTGGATGAGCTGTCTCTTCATGTAATTCCAGACAGACTTGAGGTTGAGATTAGCGCTCTGTGGGGGCCAAACCAACACTTCCACTTCCAAACCAACACTTCCACTTATTACACTGAAGATAGTTCTTAATGACATTGGCTGTATGTTTTGGGTCATTGTCCTGCTGCAGAATATATTGGGGCCAATCACACGCCTCCCGAATTGCATGGCATGATAGATAAATATCTACCTGTATTTCTCAGCATTGAGGACACCATTGGTCTTGACCAAACTCCATTTGCAGATATGAAACCCCAAACTTGCAAGGAACTTCCATCATGCTTCACTCTTGCATGCAGACACTCGTAATGGTACTGCTCTCCAGGCCAGGGTGAGAAAACTGTCTCCTTCTAAAGGAAAATATTTCAAGTTTTGACTCCTTAGTCCAGAGCACCTTCTGACATTTCTCTACACCCCATGTCCTATGTTTTTGTGCATCATTGAGTCACATCTTCCATGAAGACCCCTTTTGGCTAGACTACTCTGGACACTAGATGGGTGTCCTGGGCCCTACTGGTCTTCACCAGCTCGGTGCTGTTGTCACTGCTTGACATTTTCTGATGTCACCTTAGAAGCAGAGTTTTGCTGTTTCTCATCCAGTTTTAGGCCCCTTACACATCTGTTTCCGTTAATGACTGTTTGAACCTACATATGACATTAATGATCAGTAGCACCTGCTTGGTATAATTGGTTAATCATGCACCTGACTCGAATCCTACAAACTTCTTGACTTTGTGCAAGTGAAGCTAAATGGTAGTCAAACCAAATATTGATTTGATTTAGGGAGGAGAGAGAGAGAGAGAGCGAGAGAGAGAGAGAGAGAGAGAGAGAGACTAGATTCATATAAAAAATTATTTAAATAAAGAAAACACATCAAAGGTCACCTGGAATACCCAGCTGTACTACATACCTGCAGATTATATCTATATAGTTCAATAATAAAATGCCTCTTTGTTTTTACAGCATTTTAAAGATGTTAACAGTTGACTAATACCCGTGTATGTCATGTTTACTCTTTGTTCTGAATACAAGTTTGCAGGTTGTTCATTAGTCTTGTTTTCCATGTGTTTGCTCATTTGTTATTTATACAGTATGATAACCATCTAGAGGATGTTATTATTTCTTCAGAATTCCTAATAACTGTAGCTTACTATATTTAATTGCTTCCTGGTTTTGTTAACTGTACATACTCATATTTTTCATTCAGAGGTTCTTGGCTTAATGGGTATGAGTTACAAATGCATATGCCACTTCACTTCTTGAATTCCATTAACATCTTTACTAGGGATGAGATTCAAATTTACTGCTATCAGGAGTTTGAGGCAAATTTCGTAGATGCAAGATTCGGGGTCCTGGACAATTTTTGTGCAGAATCACAATAATGCACTGTGTGGCTGCTTCTCAAAAACATTATTTGAGAAAATATTTATTAATGCTGGCTGTTTTAACCCCTTGCCAACACTGTACCCATATGATTTTTTTTTTAATTCACACAATTAGAGCTTTCTTTTGGTGGTATTTAATAACCACTGGATTGTTTTTTGCTAAACAAACAAAAAAAAAAAAAAACTGAAAGTTTAAAAAAATAAAATAAAAAAATTCCTAGTTTATTTTTGCAGGTAATTTTTCTTCTTCAGTAATGTGCACTGATAAGAATGCACTGATGGGCTGCACTCATGGGCACTGATAGGTGGCACTGATAGGCACTTATAGGTGGCACTAATGGGCACTGGTAGGCGGCACTGACGGGCACTAAGAGGCAGCATTGATATGTGGCACTGATGCTGAGGTACTGATGGGCACTGATTGGCAGCTCTGGGCACTGATTGGCGGCACTGGTGGGCACTGCATAGCAGCACTGGTGGGCACTGATTGGCAGCACTGGTGGGCTCTGTTGGGACTGCACTGATAATCAGAACATTAATAATCAGGACCCTGATTATCAGTGGCGATGTCCTTTTAACAGAAGATGGTTATCGTCTCTCTTCTTCTCTCCTCACGCTGTTAGTGTGGGGAAAGAAAAGCTGATAACCAGTTTGTGTTTACATAGTGTGATCAGCTAGCATTGGATGACAGCTGGTCACATGGTAAAGGGCCACTGTGAATGACCCTTTAACCCGATCTGTGATGAGCTGAGTCTAAGGGGACGCACGGGCAGCGTGATCACGGGAGGACAATCATGTATGCCCTCCTGGCATAGTAAGCCTGCACTGTAGCCATCTTTCGACTATAGCATGGATGTGAAGTGGTTAATAAAGTAAGAAATCATTTTGCATCTCGGTGTACAGTATTCCTATTGCAGGTACAATTGAAAGCTTTGGTGGAGATTAGCCAAATCAGCAACTGAGATGTTATTGTGGAATGTGAAGCCTAATCTCATCTGAAAAGGCATATGAAATGTTTGACAATGCACTGCATGTCATTTAGCCCAGTGGTCATCAACCCTGTCCTCAGGGCCCACTAACAGGCCAGGTTTATTTAACTGAATTACATCACAGGTGTTATCATTTGGTGCTCAGTGATTACAATATTCTAGTCTGCATCTCCCCAAGGTAATTGATAAAATCTGATCTGTTAGTGTGCCCTGAGGACAGGGTTGATGACCACTGCTTTAGCCTATGGCTAGCAGGCTTAGAAGGGCTAATAAAGGGATTTTGTATATGCCAGTCTCTCCTCTTCACAGTATATATGAATTGGAAGTTGTTGAGAGAGCTTAGGATCGGTAAGGATACATTCAGGGCAATGATCAGGGGTGGCCAGGAGCGAGGGCTGCCCTAAGCATTGTGGTATCATGTGAGGTGGGGGATTGGGGGGGTTCTGTTGAGAAGGGGAATTTGTGTGTTGGCAGGGAGTAAGAATTGTTCTAGAAAGGTAAATTTGGGGAGGTGTGCTAGGAGTGATGACTTTGGGGGATTTGTGTTGGCAGGAGGCATGAGGGAAAAGGATTGTTCTAGGAGGGGGGATTTGCGGGGTTTTGTGCTATAAAAGTAATATGGCAGAGGGGAATTTTTTTTTTTTGGGGGGGGGATTTGTACCAGTAGGGATGATTGGGGGGATTTTTGCTAGCAGGGGAGATTTGTGCATTTGTGGGGGGTTGTACTAGATGGGGAGTTAGGGGAGGGGAATTTGTGCTGGAAGGGAGGATTTGGAGTGGGGGATTTGTACTTGAAGGGGCATAGGCTTTGTGTGAGATTGCATTTTTCTTTGGGGGTAGCATACGGAGAGAGCAAGGATTTGACCTGGGGAGAGAGGGGCAAAGATTTGTGCTGGGATGGGGGCATTTCAGCAATAGGGGTGGATTTGTACTGGGAGGGCGGGGAATTATGCATTAGGGGTGAGAATGCAGATAAGTGCTCAATTTTTTTTTTGTCTTTTAACCCTTTCTCGGCCACTCGCGGGATAAAACCACCCTGAAAGCGGCCGAATAGCACCACAAAATTGACAGGAAAGCGCCACTAAAAATAGCGGGGCTTTATCGCTGATACGCCCCCACCCAAAGCAATACACACAAGACAATGTAATTGTGAATGAGAGTTTGGTAAGAGGACAATAGGAACTTCCTAGAATCCCACAATTATGTAACTGTAATGCATCACACTTAGCCTGGGGCTGAAAACCTCAACATAAAGACATAGAAGTCATTGAAATGTTTAAACTCCCAAAATGTAACCCTATTTTTGTTTACTATAGATAAGACTTAGCACAAGATGGATGAAGAAGAAAACTTGTAGGTGATGTGTTTAATTTTGACTTATGAGTTTGACAAGGAGCAATTACACTAACAGCTCTTTAGCAGAAGAATTGCGTTATTTAAAAAAAAAAGAAAAGAAAGCAGAATAAGCAAATTCTGGCTAATAGATTGATGTGAACAGAACTGATTAAAGTAGGGACCAAAAGCAAGCATTTAAAAGTTCTCTTATCTTCATTTTTACATCTACTTTAAAATGTCACATTTTATTCTTCTTGTATCAAGGCTTTAATGTTCTTGTGTCACTCTCAGCAGCTTTCACATATTCATTACAGCTACATTTAAAGAAACACTTTCTAGTCTCTTCAGAAGCAGTGGTGATTATCCCTGGGGTCATGGTAGGTTCATTTTCAATGGGCATTTTGTTGTAAAGTGGTGTCTGTAACATTACAAATGGTTAAAGTCTACTAATAGGGACACTTTTCAAGTGGTAGACACATGAGGAAAAATAACCATGATTTTACCAAAGTAACTTGCAGAACTTGCTTATTTTGATGTACCCAATGTTCGAGATTCAGGACACTTGTGAATCAATTTAGGTCATCACAGTTAAGGCTAATATAAAGGATAATATAAATTCTCAGCAAGCCTACTAAATGGTCTAAACTTTTTCACAACATGGTAGCTTAAAGTCTAGTCATATTCTGTCATCATATTTGTGAGTTCTCCTCAAATTTGTACAAGTTTAGGTAGAAAGCAGAAATCTATTTCCAAAAACATACTTGTAGGCTAATTAGCATAAAGCTGAATGTTTGTGGTTGTTGTAGGAACATTAAAAATGATTCTCCTTTTTATAACAAGAACTAGTTATGCCTTGTACACACAATCGTAATTTCCGATGAAAAAAGTCAGACGGAATTTTTTCATCAGAAATTCCGACCGTGTGTGGGCCCCATCTGACTTTTTTTCGTTGGAGTTAAGAAATAGAACATGTTTTATTTTTTTCCAATGGAAAAAAATCGGATCGAGAATTCCAATCGTCTGTGTGGAACTCCGATGGAGAAAAAAAAAACAAGCATGCTCAGAAGAAATTAGGAGATGTGAGTGCTTGTTCTGGTAAAATTAGTGTTCTTAATGGAGATAGCACATTCGTCATGCTGTAATGGACTGAAAAGCACGAGGCTGAAAAGCGCGAATCGGCTCTCACCAAACTTTTACTAACACGCAGTAACACAAAATCATCAAAAGCAGCCCAAAGGGTGGCGCCGTTGGATTTAAACTTCCCCTTTATAGTGCCGTCGTACGTGTTGTACATCACCGCGTTTTGGACGGTCACAATTTGGTCTGACAGTGTGTAGGCAAGCCAGCTTTAACTGAATTCTGATGGGAAATTTCGTCAGAGTTTATCACATTCAGAAATTGTGATCATGTGTACAGGGCATTAAATTGATCTCTTTGCAAATTGATCCAGAATATTGCAATAAATATTAATATGGACGGAGGGTATTTGTCAGAATGTCAAATGCCAGATTTTGATTGATTAAAGCGGTTGTAAAGGTTCATTTTTTATTTCCTAAATAGGTTCATTTAAGCCTAACCTTTTCTTTCGATTTCCCTCTAAATGCTTTTTTTCTTTTTGTTTGAATTCCTCACTTCCTGTTTGTCCTTGGTAAGCTTTCCACCATCATCCAAGCGGTGGAAAGTCATTGGAAAGTCATTTAGAACAGCTTACTGAACACCTTACTGAGGAGAAACAGGAAGTGAGAAATTCAGACAAAGAAAACAAAGAAAAAATACATTTAGAAGGGAAATTGAAGGAAAAGCACTAGCTTAAAGCAACATATTTAGAAAATAAAAAACAAACCTTTACAACCCCTTTAAGCTGGTCTCATCTGGAGTTCTGCTTCTAAACAGAAACAAAGCAGCACATAACCCATGCCTACTGGTCCAGGGGTTTCACCAGTGCCAGCATAGAAATGTGTTTTATTTAATCGAGCCATGCATGGGCCACAGATAATCCTTGTGTTCTGCCAACAAACTGCTTGTAGTAATAGACACCAGCATGAAACCAAACTTGCTACTAACTACTGACTCCAGGCAGGCTTTACTGTGCAAGATTTGTAATAAATAGGAATAAGCAAACCAGGCAACCTCACAGGAGGTTTGACAAACCCAGCAGAAAGGTTTGACAAATCTCCAAACATAGCATCAAGCCCTATTGAAGTCTAGAATATGAATCTAACTTGTTTCTGACCTTTTTCAAGTCTATATTGCATTCCAAGTTATTGTTTAAAAAATGGCATGGGTAGCTGAACACTGCCACTGGGGACATGTACCAATGCAAACAATAAAAACAAAATCTATTCAATGGGAAGAGGCAACGTTGAAAATACACATTTTATTTTATATACAATACCTAAGGGTGGCTATCTATTCAATCAAGATCCCAGAACCCCAGGCAGAGAGGTAGCGCATCTTCGCTGAGGGATCGAAGGGGGTCAGGTGAGTAAAACGGGGGGGGGGGGCTGTGGGGCTGGTCAATGTCAAAAGCCTTTTCACCTTAATGCGTAGGATGCATTAACATGAAAAAACATGAGGGTTTACAAACCCTTTGATTACATTATGCAGTACTTTTTCTTGGTGTGGATGTCTTTATTTACTTTTGTGGTTTTTTTTGGTAATGAGTAAGAAGGGACACCCTGTATTCATTCCCTTGAGTGGGTGGATATCTGGGAGCCCCTTATAACAAAGTGTCTTCCTGATTTAAAAATCTTCCCCTATAAACCCCAACTTTGGGACAAGGTATCTTGCAAGGTTCTTACAGCTCACACTTTCAAGGTACCCTCCTAATGTTGAAGGCATGTGCCCTGGTATGGTATGTGACCTGGTATGTTTCAGAAGTAGGGGGAGGGTCCCAGGCTTGCTGTCCCACCCCGCATAAACAAAGAGAAGATGTGAGGTACCCATTTATGCTAGACCCTAATACAGCATGCAGCCTGGGTAACCATATCAGGCCAAGATTTGTTATGAAAGTGAGCCTAATACCATTCTCTTGTATAATATGAGGGGGGCAAAACCTGTCTCCCTCTGTACCCTTTCCTATTAACCCCTCCTCCCCAGAAAAAAAAACATTGCAACAAAGTCCTTTTTTTTCTAAGCTTTTAGGAAAAAATAATAAATGCTCATATTTTTGTGGGAAAAACATGTCCATTTATTATTTCTTCCTAAAGGAGCCTGCAAAGCATTGAACCAATGCGTCTCTTGAACCCCCCCCAGCTCAGGTACGCATGGGCTTAGTCTGGATATTTGTGGTGCAGCAATTTCAATGTTGCATGCTGCTATGGTGTAGAGCAGATTTTTTCAACTCCAGTCCTTAAGGTGCCCCAACAGTTCATGCTTTCAGGATTTCCCCCTGATGAAACGGCTGTGGTAATTACTAAGGCAGTGAAACTGATCAAACTACCTGTGTTAACCACTTGCTTACTGGGCACATAAACCCCCTTCGTGCCCAGGCGAAATTTCAGCTTCCGGCACTGCGTCGTTTTAACTGACAATTGCACGGTCGTGCGACGTGGCACCCAAACAAAATTGGCGGCTTTTTTTCCCCCACAAATAGAGCTTTCTTTTGGTGGTATTTGATCGCCCGTGCGGTTTTTATTTTTTGCGTTATAATGAAAAAAAGAGCGACAATTTAAAAATATATATATATTTTTTACTTGTTGCTATAATAAATATCCCATTTTTTTTTTTTTTCTCAGTTAAGGTCGATACGTATTCTTCTACGTATTTTTGTAAAAAAAAAAAAAAAAATTACAATAAGTGACTGCTTTGCGCAAAAGTTATAGCACCTACAAAATAGGGGACATAATTATGATTTTTTTTTTATATTTTTTTTTTACTAGTAATGGCGGCGATCTGCGATTTTTATTGGGACTGCGATATTGCGACGGACACATCGGACACTTTTGACACATTTTTGGTGCCATTCACATTTATACAGCGACCAGTGCTATAAAAATGCACTAATTACTGTATAAATGTGACTGGCATTGAAGGGGTTAACACTAGGGGGTGAGGAAGGGGTTAAATGTATTGCCTGGGTGTGTTCTAACTGTGTGGGGGGAGGGGGGTGACTGGGGGAGGTGACCGATGCTGTCTCCCTATGTACAAGAGAAACAGCATCAGTCGCCTTTCACTGACAGGACGTGAAGCTCTGTGTTTACACTCAGAGCTCCACGTCCCTGCTCTCTCACCGACGATCGCGTGTACCTGACGGACATCGCGGCCGCCGGGTACACGCATCGGATCCTCGGTGATGCGTCGGGACTGTTTTTCCCCGCCGCGCGCCACAGGGGAATTACAAGTAAATCACGTCCAAAGACATGACCCCGGCGCCTCAGGTCCGTGATGCTGACGTATTCTGTCAATAGCGCAGACCGGAAGAGGTTAAATAGTGGAATGCCTGAAAACATGACCTGTTGGCGTGCCTTAAGGACTGGAGTTGAAAAACACTGGTGTAGAGTGTCAAACTTCTCCTGTGTAATTGAATGGGACCATGCAGGAACCGTGAGTCAAATGCTTGGCTTAGCTGCAATGCTTAATTGCCTTTTGCCAATAAGAAAAGAAAAAAAAACAGACATCAGAAAGCAACCGTACAGAACAAACCTCCTTTCACCATTACAATCCACCTTGGATTGCTTTTCTGGGGGGTTTAGGCAACAGTGTGATAGAAGCCTAAGTGACACCTTTCAAATGTTATAAAATAACCTGAAATTTTATTTTTGTATATTTACAATAGTAGACACCACATTATTATTACACAATCTTACATTTCTTAGACTTCAAAGAAGTCCCTATATGTAATGTACAAGTCATGTGAGATGCTCCTCTCTTTGAACCATCACACCTTTCTATACTAATGAAGATACATAACACTGTATGATTGAAATATCTATCCTGACATGCATGCATTTTAAAAGGCTTTAGATTATTTTACATTCTCCTAGTAGGATATCACACTTAAAACTAAACAAAGAGAGATTTATGACCCATCTCATTCTCCAGTCATGGTTCATGGCACACACACACAAAAGGTCTTTCATAAGACAAATGAAATCAAGCTTAGGTCCTTTCTCCTCTTTTAAACTCTGAACCAATAATTTAACGTCATTCACATTCCATAGAATAATTATATTCATATATGGCAGATACATGCGCATAGGTTTACTTGATTTGAAAAAAATCAATAGTTATGATTGTATTTTAGGATAGAGAGTACATAATTCCATCCTGATACTTTTACAGCTTACCCATTTTATTGCCATAGTTTTAAAGCTGCACTCCAGGGGGAAAAAAAAACATACTTTGAGGCCATTTGCTGTGTAAAAATAAATGACGTCTCTTAATGCCTGTTCTACATTTGGCTGCTGCTCCACCCAGTAAAACTGCTACTTTCATCAGTCCCCACACCTTAAAACTGTAAGCACTGAGGTTAAGTTCACACTGTTGTTATCTGATTCTTATCTGATTTTCAGTGTGATTATGTAGTGCAACTCTATGTTACTTGGATATTACTTGCACAAGGTCTATATATTCATTGGGGCCAAAATAGAGTAGGAATTGTACAAAAGTTGTACAGGAGCCTTTTCCAAAATTGATCTGTGCTGCCTTGCATTGATGTGAATGAACAACATTAAACGCAATGTGATTTCCATTGATATGCTATTCTGTGCAGTTGCATCTGAAATTGCATCAGGCCCCCTACACACGACTGAGCTTCTCGGCAGAATCCAGCGAGAAGCTCGCTGGGAGACATATTTTGCCGAGGTTCTCGGTCGTGTGTACACTTTCGACGAGCGTCCCGTCGGGAAACTCGTCGAGCCAAAATAGAGAGCATGCTCTCTATTTCCTTGTTGTTCAATGAGGACTTTGGCTCGACTAGCTTTTTCGACCGCTCATCGGGAACCTCGTCGGGCGGAACGATGAGTTTAGCCCGACGAGGTTCTCGGACGTGTGTACGGGACCTAAGTGTGAACCAGGTCTAAACATCCAAAGCTGAGACTTGTAGTTTCATCTGCAGTACACGTATAATAGCAGGTCACTTGTACACCTCCTCCATTTAGAAAAAGCTTAGTATTCTTTTCATTGAATGCAAGGCTTTCTGAAAATAGGTGGGTGAATTAATGTCAAAATCTCACCTTCTCCGATCTCCAAAAAAGAGAAAGGGGCAAATCAAATAAGGTTAGGTTCACATCTATGTAGGGTTCGGTTGATGTGTTTTCTGGCACATTTTGTGGTATGTTTTGGAATCGTGAACACGCGTTTTTGAAGCGTTTTTGACATGTTTTTGATGTGTGTTGTGTTTTTTATTGGCTAACAGGAGAGTATGACAGTTCTGTTCATGTAGTGCAACCCCCTGTGCTACTCAACTTAATCGCCTCCTCTCTTATTTCTCAGGTGCTACCCTCTCTGCCAGTCGTTTTACTGTCTGCAAATTACCCAGAAAAAAACAGTTCTGGGTGATTCTGTATTATTGCTCTTTAAATTTGTGATTAATGATTTGTTTATGCAATGCTTAGTGGCTCTTTTGAACTGTAATAACATATGATACAGCATAAATAAAAAGTAATTTATATTTAAAAAAAATTAATGTGTTTTTTCATTAATTTTCAGTATTAAAATTACGTGGTAATTGGCCCAGCTGCAGAGAGGGACATCAAATTATATACCAAAATACACATTTGTATTAGTGGAGGCACATTCTTGTGGGATTTCAAGTGCCCCACCCAGATATGGCAGGATGCAGCTCTGAGGCAAAGTTATGTCACCCATGCCTCCCAGAAGTAATGGAATAGGGGCACAGGTAAGGCTATCCATACACGGTGCAATTTTTTTTCTTGCCACCTGTGGAAGCACGATTCGCACGATTCCCCCATCAACAAAGACAGTGCTGACATGGGAATCCCTTCTGTCAAGCAATTGCCGTAAGAGAACCTGGCAGACTGGTTGTACACAAGCTGACCGATCGATCAACTTGGTACATTCAGCCTGCCCATTAGTGGTTCGAATTTTGTTGGACGTAACCCGTACTGAGTGAGGAGCTACTTTGGATGACGTCCTTCACTGCCATCCTACTATGCGGATGAGTTACTGGCACTTTATGTATTATTATGAGCCTACGATCAAGAGGATTGTCTGTGAGTGTGTATTTTATATTTTAATTAAGCAAGAGTTTTAAAGTTAGCAGGAATCCATACTAACCCCATGAGATAAGTGCTTTTGACCTTCTGTTGATTTAGGGGTCCATTATTTGAGGTGAGCGAGCAATCCACATATTGGTGGAGGACATTGTCACCTGAATTGGTACTAAATCTCCTTCTGCTCACATGGATTTTTTTGCTGCATTTTGGGCTTTGTGGTTCTACTGCAAATCGCCTCATCTGGACTTACTGATTGACATTTATTTTATATTGTTTTGGACTGGTTTTATTAACTATTGTGCTGCACTCCTAATGTTTACATGGGTCATTTTGAGGTGATGTGAATTTATCCTTCAGTGTTCAGCTTGCAATATATTTTATTCTTCTTACTATTCTTAGTTTTTGTTTGCACTGATTGTATCTGATCTTTATTGCTGTATACATAAATGCAGTGTTATGGAAGCTTAACCACTTCAGCCACTGAACCATTTGTCAGCTTAAAGACTGGAGGCACCGCGTTAATTTAACTGACAATTGCACGGTCGTGTGACGTGACTCCCAAACAAAATTGACGACCTTTTTTTACCACAAATAGAGCATCCTTTTGGTGGTATTTGATCACCTCTGCAGTTTTTATTGTTTGCGCTATAAACAAAAATAAAGTGTAAATTTTGAAAAAAAAGCAACAAATTAACATTTTTGCTATAATAAATATCCCCCAAAAATATATATAACATTTTATTTTTTCCTCAGTTTAACCGATATGTATTATTCTACATATTTTTGGTAAAAAAAAAAACACCATAAGTGTTTATTGATCGGTTTGCACAAAAGTTATAGCATTTACAAAATAGGGGATAGTTTTATGGCATTTTTATTAATATATTTTTTTTTACTAGTTATGGCGGCGATCAGCGTTTATTATCATGACTGCGACATTATGGCGGACACATCGGACACTTTTGACACATATTTGAGACCATTGTCATTCTTACAGCGATCAGTGCTATAAAAATGCACTGATACTGTGAAAATGACCCTGTCAGTGAAGGGGTTAACCACTAGGTGGCACTGTAGGGGTTACGTGTGCCTAGTAGTGAGTGATTCTTACTGTAGAGGGGATGGGCTACACGTAACAAGAAAGTGATCACCGTTTCCGATTACAGGAAGTGGTGATCACTGTTATTGTCACTAGGCAGAGCGGGGAGATGCTTGTTTACATCAGCATCTCCCCGTTCTAACTCACCATGAGACGATCGCGGTTATCCCTGCGGCAATCAAGTCTGCGGAAACCCATGGTCTGGCTCGCGTCGGACTGACGTGCGCACGTCCTCAATGCCGCGATCTTAACTCTGTTCCTGAATATGTCTAAAAGAAGACCGCATAGAGTACAGGTATGAGTAGAAGTATACCTATCAAAAGTATGGAAAATTGAAGCTGATCTCCAGGTTTTTTCCAGGCTGGTCAAAACAAACTATTAAAAACTATTACTTGCAATACTGAATGTGGCCGCTGTATGCACTGTATGCGCTGTATGCACTGTATAAACGGTATGTATGTAACCTTACAGTGTACAGTATACAAAGCTGTGTTCTGGCAGTAGGACAGGAACTTCCTGTTCCGCTCCCGTGAACAATATCGAGCCAGGCTGAACACTGTTCGACTATTCTTAAAGAGCTTTGTATTCTATGAATGAATACAAAGCTTCCCCTCAGTGGCTGAGCCAGAGATCATGACATAATTTGCCCACCTCTCCAACTCGGATTCATTCATAGATTCAAAGCATCACTCGATCTGACCCGTCTGGGAGCAGGATGGGAAATTCCTCTACCACTGTCATAACAGCACTAAGGCTACATACAGTTTATATAGACCACATAGTGGGCACATCTAGTAGTGCAGGTCCAGCTTGGTCCAAACAAAAAAATTAAACTTCACTAAAACCTGGAGGTCAGCTTGTAATCTACATCATGTTTAATTTTTATACTTTGAACAATTTTACCACAGCCTTGGAATAATATGGTATGATCCAATTTGAGGAGCTTTTTATGGTAATTAGAAATAATATGCTTAGAATATTTTAGATTATAAAATAAAAGAAATGCAGAATTTAGTTTGCTTACTTGAACTTTACACATTTCTGACATTTATTAATACAGGTAAAGTTCAATAGAAAAAGTTGTCTAAAATAAAGCTTTCTTTTTACAATTACTAATGGATTGAATGGCTCATTAACTACTGTGCATATTATTTACAAAGGTCTGTTAACGTTCATCCTACCAGGGGCTCCAAAAGCCATTATACATGGCATAACCGTGTATTTTAAGACTTATTTTGTCTTATTAAAGCATTATTGCAAAAAATCACCTAACTTGCTCATGCAAATTCCAAAGAGCCTTGCTTTTTTATTTCCCACAATATATATTTATTATGTTGCAAAGGTTGTAAATACTGTGCTTCTAAATAAACGTTAATGTAAATGAATGCATCAGATATATTGCCTATTGTTTCTCAGAAGTTTTGTAATTTACTGATTAAAGCTTATATCACTGTGTAATGCATTTAATTGCAGAAAACAAACTTTAGCAACCAATCTGGTTTTTAATTTTAATGGAAAGAATAAACAAAAATGGGACTGGTCCCTATGGGCAAAATCACAATCCGTATTCTCATATTATTTTTCTAGTTTAGTTGTTTCTCACTAGAATGGACAATATAATTTTATTAAAATAAAATACATATTCTGACAATGTTAGTGTGCATAAACATCAGCTATAAAAGTTGTAACTAAAAAAAAAAATAAACAAAAATACATGGACTCACAACTGGTAAAGGTAAAATTCAGTAAATCATGGAAGGACTGAGAAATGTTGACCTAACAGCTAAACGCAACCAGCTAGCACCTTCATAGCAGGGAACGTTTTCTGTGGGTTAACAGTGCATCATATAAAAAGGTATATCAATTAAAAAATTCACATGGTAATTCTCTCAGTTAAAGTGCATTTACATTTGTTCTGTGCAAATGGGACAAAAACAGAACGTTAATAGACTGTTCCTGGGCTGCATGAATGTTTTTGATTAAAAATGAAAATTAGTTGACCACTAGATGGTGCTAAATATCATTGGAATTTCCTATGGTCGCTAGTGATATAGATAACTATCATTTAAGTTAACCATTTTTAGACAGGTGGTATCTCATAATAATGTTGGTACCTCAGTATGCCAGGATAAAGGTCTCTCACAAGAGGGCATCGTCATTTACTGATGTTTATACTCAAGATCTTTTTTACAGAGTAAAATGTGCGATGACCTTGAGTAAAGACGAGTAAAGACAAGTAAAGTATCATAAAGATGAGTATGAGTACAGACAAATAAAATCCTCTCTAGTTCCCAGAGTGCTGTTTTGCATACCTTGTTACACCCCTGCATGTTGCTTCTCTCTGCTCTTGATAGGGATCCCCGGATGGATCCCCTGCTCATCAGAGCAGAGCGGACGGATGAGCCATCCACGTCGGCTCAGTTTAAGCAGAGCAGACGCGGACAGAGCCTGCTCTGCTTTATGGGCGGTCAGGAGTAAATAGACTCTGCTGTCCATTTACACCAACACCAAACAAATATAGATAGAATTGCAGACGCTAATCAGAATATTAAAACCATAATAGTATAAAATCTATATAAAATATAGGATTCATAAAAAATTATTAGTATCAACCAATATTAATACACATATGCATGGTTTCAGTTAGCCACTGATTAGGCCAATTTTAATGTGTATTTACACATACACCTGAGGGTGTGTGTATGTATGTGTATGTCTAGGTGTACTTTCTATATACATGTGTGTTCTGTGCACACACATTGTGCATGGACATATGTGTAATGTGCGTATTTTTATATACCTATATACATATCATTGACCTTTCATCGATTACATTTCTAATTATTTTTTTATACATCCTATATACTGTATAGATTTTATACTATTATGGTTTTAATATTCTGATTAGCGCAATTCTATATATATATATTTTTGATGTCTGTCTAATATGGAGTGCTGTGATGTAAAAGGAAATACTATTACAGTAAAGGAGAATCTGCCTGTAAGAGTGTACTATCTATTGAGTGCTTGTCTTTCTCTCTCTATATAGACATATAGACCAGTTTGGTTTTCCAAGGCTCTGATAAAGAGGAAAACCCTTGAAACATGTTATCCATTTATTAATTGTATCCCTTGTATGGGCATCATTTTCTATTATTTTATCAAATAATAACATTGTCATTTATTTATTTACAAATACGTAGTATTTTTCTCTGTATATACTAATTTGGTTAGAATAAACATTCATATCTCGATTCATGCATCAGACCACGCACCTTCCTTCTTCTTTTGTACATAGCATCTTGGACTTCCCCTAGTCAGCCTAGGCTGTGGGACATACATGATCACCCTACATTTACATCATCAGGAAATACTACCGCCTTTACTAGGAGAGGAGAATATATGTTCTGTTTAAACCTATACTTGTCCATTTATACCAGACTGCCCCCAAATCTGATGCTATGCTTCAGTTATAGATGAACACAGGAGTGACTGGTACCCATTGCTCACTGTGTTTATTTAAGAAAGGAAGTGGTCAGTGAACATAACAAATTTAAAGCCCCCACCCCACCTCTTCAAACCAAATCTTCCTGAGTGACTTGCAGCAGCTGGCATGAGAAGGAGGGAATTCAGCAGGGTTGCAGGGATGACACACAGGGGATTGGAGCTGCAAGGGGGAGTGGGAAATTGCAATGGGGTGGATAGAGTGCTGGAAAGGGGGCGGGGGCACAATTATTGGAACCAATACCCCTGTGTGGCAAACCCCACAGCAACTCTAAACAGGTGGGGGAGAGAGAAAAAAAGATGATGCACTGTAGGGTAAGTCCCACAAGGGAATTGGTTCCAATAATTGTGTCACCTATCCCCCTTTCTGGTATTTTGACCCCCTCTTCACTTTCCAACTGCCCCCCTTCTAAGTAGCGGAGGAAGTGGAAAGGAACCCAATTCAGCAAGCACTGTACTCTCTTGTGCATGTACAAGGGTAAAAAGGCATATAGATATACATTACTGAAGTAAAACACAACATTTTCTGTTCTTTTACACCTCTGAACTGATATTTACTCAGATTTGTGTCATAGACAGTAATGCATCTGATTAGAGATCGCTAGAAAACTAGGATTTTTTACTCCCATGTGTAAGAAGCCTAATATTTAGCTTTATCAGCTAAACATTAGACATGTTCAGACTGGAATATTTTGTTTCATTTTTTTGTTTTCGTTTGGAAAATAAATGTATTTAGTTACTCCAAAAAATCATTTTGATTTATTTAGTTTTTCGTTGGTGAATAGATTTCGTCCGAAAATCCAATAATACTTGGTTTCTGTCTAATGGTCAAAGAATATTCGACGGAACGTTGAATCTTTACGTCGAATCGTACATTTCCGTTCGAATATTCCACCTACAAGAATTCTAATGTTGTATGACTAGTAATAATGTCGAATCTATTTTCTCATAAATCGAAATCTAATCTCTGTAATGTCGAATCTATTATTTCTATAGTGTCAAATCTTTTCTCTATAATGTCGAATCTTTTCCCTATAATGTCGAATCTTTTCCCTATAATGTCGAATCTCTCTATATCGAATTTTTACCGCAACGAAAACGAAAATAAAGCATTTTTTATGTCGGATCTTTCGGGTTTTCGTTTCTTGCGCCTTCGTTATCGTTTGTTAAAACGATAACGAAAAAACCAGATTTTCGGACGAAAATGCATTCTAACGAAAACGAATGCACATACTTTCTAAACATCATGATATGCAATTTATTGTCACAGGGTTAGTAGACCCTTATGCTATGGCAGTCACCTTCCGACTAGTTGTGACAGTGATTACAGTTAACCACATATTTCGGAGACATTTGAAGTCTTATACAAAGTTGTTGTACTTATAATTTTGTAATTCTGGGGTAGTTCAGGAGAGGTCGAACAGACCGATTCAATAAAAAATAAAACAGAATTATATCAGGTCTGAAATTTTTCGTTTAAATTTATAAGACAAAAACTGATTGTAAAAGTTTTATCCTCACTTTTACAGAGAAAGGCATATGGTGTATTTTCTTGATAAACCCAAGTAAATAAATACACGTTTGTCAGCCCAATATAGTGATTGGAAAATGCAGATAGTGAGAGTTGAAGGAATACCTTAGGCGGAGAAGACTCACATCATTGTCCAGAACTCTTAAAGTGAAACAGTGATAGCTTTCATTCAGTTTTTCTGATAGCTTAAGTTCAACTGTACATACTTTAAACTGATATTTTCTTTTTCTGTAAAAATGTTATAGTTAAAGCGGAGCTCCACCCGCATTTTTTTTTTCAAAGTAGGCAGCTACTAACAGTGTAGCTGCTGACTTTGAATAAGGACACTTACCTGTCCTAGGCGCCCGCGCTGAAGGCCCCCACCGATGCCGATCCTCGATCCCGGCACCGCCATCCACAGTCAGGGAAACAGGCAGTGAAGCCGTGCGAGCGGCGCTTTGTGAATGGTCTGGCTGCTTTCTGGGATATACACAGTTCCCAGAATGCAGCGCGGCCCATTCACAAGAAGACACCGAGAAGAGGAGGAGGAAGAAAACACAGCACCGCGGATCATGAGGGCAGATTCGGGACTTCCGCATAGCAACAGCCTTAGGGTGAGTATTTTTTTTTTTCATTTTAATTTTTTTTTTTTTTTAGATTTTTAAAAAAAATAAAAAATCAGGGTGGAGCTCCGCTTTAAGTAGGTATTTAATACAGACTGCACTCTTGACATTCATTTTACATATCATTTTGGGTTTTCAAAATTGACACATGGCCCCCATCTGTACAGAGCAAAGTGTGGGGAAGTGTAACTTATTTGACAATATAGCTGTATTTACTAAAGGTATTGCCTAGCTAGTAAAATCTAGTGAATACACTGAAACTGTGTTTACTCTGAATACTAAATACCAACATGTGATTAGCTCTCCAAAGTGAACACAGCTTTGTCTTTTTTAGTAACTTCCACAGTTTTAAAAGTGAACATGCACTGTGTGGCGCACAGCCTCTATTCCTTTAGTAAACCATCCCTACTGAGTTGAATGTATAATTTGGACTTGAACCTTTTCATTACCAGTAAATTCTAACCCTACAGTATATACTGTATATATTTATGTATTATTTTTTAATCATTTGAATAATGCCTCTATGTATGAGGTCCATAGGAAAGTTTTTGGATTGCTTTGATTTATGTTTATCAAGATTACTGTTTTTCAGACTTATTGTTTATGGCTATGCTTTCTTGTAAAACCGGTGTTTGCATTTTTTATTAGGCAAATAATTGTACAATGCAACTGTTGCAATTTCCAATAATGCACCTCATTGAAGTAAAACGAGTAATGCATAGTACACACGATCGGTTCGTCTGATGAAAACCGTTTTCAGTTTTTAATCCATCAGTGAAAAAACTAGGAACTTGTTTTAAAATTATCTGATGGTTAAAAAACCGATAGAAAAAAATGATCGTCTGTGGGGAAATCCATTGGTTAAAAATCAACGCATGCTCAGAATAAAGTCGACGCATGCTCGGAAGCATTGAACTTAATTTTTCTCAGCAAATCGTTGTATTTTACGTCACCGCGTTCTGACACGATCGGTTTTTGAACTGATGGTGTGTAGGCATGACTGATGAAAGTCAGCTTCATCGGATATCTGATGAAAAAATCCATCAGACCGTTTTCATCGGATGAACCGATCGTGTGTACAGGGCATAAGAGTCCTTTTTTTAAAAAAAAATATATTTTTTACATCTGCTGAGAATAGGTTGCACTAATAATAATAATAATAATAATAATAATATTAACAAAAGTCGCTTTTTTTTTATTGTTGTTATTATTTTTAAATTTCTGAACAGACGAATTGATTTACTAAAGGCAAATAAGCTTTTCACCGTACCAGGGAATTCACACCCTGCAAAGGAACTTTCCCTTAGCATAGTACATGAGTTGATGCTCTGCTGACGGCCATCACCCAATCATGTGCAAGAAAACGCACTGCTTTTTTTTTTCCCCTTGCACGTGATTGGTTAATCTTTGCAACGTGCAAATTGCATTAAACTAATTAAAATGTCCCCTTCAAATCTAACAGCATGTGTGCTTTTAATAAATCAATGCCAGAGTGTGCCCCTTTCCTTTATCCACAATTATAAATCATAGATGAGTTTTGAGTAAATCTAGTAATTTCCAACAACACGTATACTGCTATAGTCCACAGTGTACTGCAGTTCAGAATTGTAATTACTCTAGTTGATATTTTCTCTATTCTGCTGTTAATAAAGGAAAAGTATGAATATAGCTTTAAAAATATAAAAACTGTTGAACCAGCTTTAGAGCAAGGAATTACAAGATGGTTCACATAGTTTGAAACTATTGAAAGTTACCTGCATTCATGTGATGTGGTGGCATTTTTTCTGAATGGAACCTCAACGCATCTTGCCAGCAAATGTTAATTGTTGGACAGTACAAGCCGTAGCAATGGATCTCTTCTATACCTGTTGTCACATTTAAATTAGCACTGTTGTGTGGGGCTCTGTCCCCACAGCGCATCATTCATTCACTGCGATCTGTGAATGAACGAACTAGTGTTGTCTTCCACCACAGCAGACAAACTTGTAGTTCTCATTGGACTATAAGGGCACTGATTAGCACACTTGTAATCTATTTACACTTCCTGCAGCTCAACAACTGTCTGCCTTGTACAGTAATACAGTCACAGAGCTGTAAAGAGTGTCTGCTGGAACATGACATTGCATCCTTAAAGTGTATGTTCACTTTAAAAATCTGTAAGGTGAACCTACATAGGATCCCCCCCCCCCCCCGGTCCCGCTGACCTGGACCGTGGTAATCTCCCATTCTGAGCCCCGGTATGTCTGCGTCAGGAGTCCAGGCTTAGAAATGGGGTGTTTCAGAGCATTCTAATTGGTCAGCGCCATATAGCAGTATAGCCCCTCCTGTCAGCTGGGAAGAAAACGTGTGGATTCCGAGGGTATTTCTAAGCCCCGGACTCCAGCTGCGGAAATACCGGTGCTCAGAATAGGAGATTGCTGCGGTCCAGGTCAGTGGGACTGGGGGAAGGCGAAGAGGGGGTTCTGTGTAAGTTCACCTTACAGATTTTTCTGTAAAGGTGAACTTACTCTTTAAAGGCGTTGTAAACCCTAATGCATTCTATGCATTAAGGTGAAAAACATTCTGTGCTACAGCTGCCCTCCATACCCCTTCTCCCCTTTTACTTACCTGAACCCAATTATTCCAGCGACAAGAACAAGCCCAGCAGCTCCAGCCACTGCCTCTGGTCCTCATTGGATAGATTGATAGCAGCAGGAGCCATTGGCCCCGCTGCTGTCAATCAAATCCAGTGACATGGTAGTGGGAGGCAGGGCAAAGTCCTGCTGTCTGTGTCAATTTATGAAGCAGGTGCCCCCATGGAAAGCGACTCTCCAATGGTCATTTACTCCAATGAAGAGGAGGGGCAGGAGCACCACCAGGGGACCCCAGAAAAGGAGGATCGGGCCACTCTGTCTAAAACCCTTGCACAAAACAGGTAAGTATGACATGTTTGTTATTTAAAAAAAAAAAAAAAAACCTTTACAATCACGTTAATCCACAGTTTTTTTTCCAAGTTTTTACAGTTTTTTACTTGCAAAAACATGTGCAGTTATTATTTTTTACACAAAGCTGAAATTAGCCTTTAACACAATGCATGTAAATGTGTGGTATAACGTTCATCAATGCACATGCATTCATGCACTGCAATCAAAAACTATGGGTTATGTAAATACAAAAAAGTTCAGAATACAAAAATACATAGCCAATAAATACAAAAATACATAGCCCATAAAACATTTGAAATAAAACCCACTTAAATGATAATGGAACTGCCTTTAGTATACAATAACCTGCCTCTATAATACATACATCAGTGAAAAAGCTTTTTTCACCCATGTCTGTAGAAGACCGACTGTAGGTCTTAGTGCAAAGCATTATTTAAATTGATAAACAAACCAGTACTCAGTTTCAAGCTTTGTAGTGTCTAATGGTAAACATGTAGGGAGTAATTGACAAGGTTAGAAATTAATGTAAACCCCAAGAATGCAAAAGAAAGATTAAGCAATCAAAGAGGTTGGTAAACCAACAAAACCAAATCAACATGTATTGTGTCAGAGTCACTTCATTGGAAGTATTCTCTTTTATATCTTTGTATCTTTTTTAATTCATAAATAAACATTTGATAATTGCTATGTAGAAACTTTTTTTGTGGATGTACTATATAAAAAATGCACTACTTGCTGAGATGCCAGAATGTAAAAAATTATTTTGGTTATATATCTTTTTATTTGTACCAACCCTAGGGAGATTTTTTCTACACAGTTCTGGAAGCTTTAACATTAGTAATATTTTTTAATTCAGAAGACAGGCATAAGTTGTAAAACAAGAAACAAGAACAATGTTAACCACTTGCCTATTGTGCACCTAAACCCCCTTCCTGCCCAGGCCGATTTTCAGCTTTTAGCGCTGTCACAATTTGAATGATATGGTCATGCAACACCTCACATAAATTAACTTTTTATCATTTTTTTTTCACACAAATAGTGGTATTTAATTTTTTGGTTTTTGCTAAACAAACATCAAAAGACCAAAATTTTTGGAAAAAAATACATAGTTTTCATAGTTTGTTATACAATTTTGCAAACAGGTAATTTTTCTCCTTCATTGATGTGCTCTGAAGAGACTGTACTGATGGGCATTGATAGGCTGCACTTATACCTCCCAACCATCCCAGATTGCTCAGGAAAGTCCTGCTTTTGTTGGGTCTGTCCCAGGTCTCTGGCACCTTCATTCTGGGATACAGTGTCCCGGAATGAAGATGCAACCCGTTTGCGATTTTGCATCTACTGCCGATGATGTAATCTGGCCGGGCCAGTCCAGTAGTGTAGTGTGGGGGGGCAGCCATATTCCCTCCCCTGTGTGCAACCTCATTGCTTTGCTGCCGTGATGGTGATTGTTATTGCTGTCCTAAGAGTGACTTCCTCCAGCCCCTACACTGTACACTTCCAATGAGGCAGACACTGCAGCACCCTTCCCCCACCCAGGGACTCCAGTGGTCCAGCCTGCCCTGTCCCCCATGATTACTTATGTGCAGGTGGGGCCAGTATATGTGTGAGTGGCAGAGGCAGTGTTCAGTGCAGACGAGCATATGGCAGCTGCTGGCAGAGCTCCTGGCCTGCAGGGGATACCGAGGAGCAGCTATGGGAGAGCACTCGTCTGATGGAGAATCTTCATGGAGGCCTGGCCTGGCATGGTGAGCAAAATCCACCTTGTGTATGTGTGGGGGAGTAGTCCGTAGTGTGAGTAGTGCAGGAAGGAGTGTAGTGGTCAGGGGTGTCAGGTAGGTCAGCTTAAGGGTTGGGTAGGTCAGTGTAGGGGACAGGGAAGTCAGTGTAGTGGGCAGGTAAGTCAGTGCAGGGGTCAGGTAGGTCAGTATAGTGGGCAGGTAGATCAGTGTAGGGGTCAGTGTAGGGGTCAGGTAGGTCAGTATAGTGGGCAGGTAGGTCATTTTAGGGGTCAGCGTAGTGGACAGGTAGCTCAGTATAGTGGGAATTTATGTCAATGCAGGGATCAGGTAGGTCAGTATAGTGGGCAGGTAGGTAATTTTTTGGGGGTCAGTTAGGTTAGTGTAGTGGGCAGGTAGATCAGCGTAGGGGTCAGGTAAGTCAGTATAGTAGATGTCCCATTTCACACTAGTTACTGGCTCTCTCCTCACGCTGTGACAGAGTAAGTAATGGAATGCTGATAACTGGCAAGTGTGTTTATGTGCTCAGCTGAGATTGGACACAGCCAATTATGTGGTAAATAGCTGCTGTCATTTGCTCTTTACACCGATTAGTGATGTCCTACAGGCACAGTTTACCATCGCCAAGAACGCATCCACGTCAAGAATATGAGGATGTCAAATGACATCATCCCAGAACTAGAGCGGTCCTGTCCGGCCATCATTTGACAATATGGTGGGTGGGAACCTGGTTGAGGTAGGCTCAGACAAAGCAATCAAAGCTCATTTTATAGGTAAAAGAAAGCCCGTGTTTTGTGTAACCACATCTCTTAAGCCCCCTCCCTCTGTTAAACGTTTGGTTACATCCACATTTTGGAGTGGCACATCGCAGGTTACTTTCTCCCTCAGGTGTCCCTCATTCTGATGTTTAAAAGTTTGGGAGGTATGACTGCACTGATTGGCACTAATACAGTGGCACTGATTGGCACTGATAAGACGGCACTGATGATGTGGCACTGGTGGGTACTGATAGGTGGCATTAATGGGCACTGATTGGTGGCACTGAAGGGCACTATTAGGTGGCACTGATATGTGGCACTGATGGGCGGCACTGATGGGCATGAATATGCACTGGTAGGTAACACTGATAAGCAGCACTGATGATGGGCCACTGATAAGGTGGCACTAATGGGCACTGATAGGGCGGTACTGATGGCACTGTTTAGACAGCATGGGTGGGTATTGATAGGTAGCATTGCTAGGTGGCACTGATGGAGCTTGATGGGTGACACTGTTTGGCACTGGTAGGTGGCCCTGGTGGGCACTGATAGGCAGCACTGTTGTGCATTGGTAGGTGGCACTGGTGGGCACAGATAAAGCAGCAATGGCTCTCTGTGTGAGGGACCAATGTCCCTCTGAAAGTAGCCGATGATCCTGTTTTTTTTCTTTCTTCTCAAACTGTCAGCTTAAGGAGAAAAAAATGCTGATTACCAGCTCTGTTTACATCACGTGATCAGCTGTCATTGGATGACAGCTGATCATGTGGTAAGGGGCCGGGATCGGCCCCTTACTCTGATCTATGATCAGCCGAGTCTCCTTGACTCGCTGATCACTGGGCGCACAGGCTGCTCGAGCACGGGAGGAAATACATGGATGCCCTACCAGCAATTTTGGCCCGTGCTGTAGCACCTAAATACTGCCTGAAAAACTCCTGCCTGCAGTCTGTGTGAAAGCCTGAGGGCTTTTAAACTGAGGCGATGCGCTGGCGGGACCACTCCAAAAGTCCTGCCAACAGCATCTTTGGAGCAGTGAGAGGAGCGGTGTGTTTACCGCTCCTCCACTGCTCCTCCACTGCTCCTCCACCGCTCCTTCAGATTGAAAACAATAGGACACCGCGGTAATAACGCCGGCAATGCGCCCCTGCAGAGGTGCATAACTGCCGGTATTAACCCTTTTTTGGCCAATAGCAGGGGTTAAAACCACACCGATATTGGCCGAATACCGCCGCAATTCCACACCCAATTCCGACGGTATATCAGCGCTATACTGCCACCGCACCTCCCAACCCAGTGTGAAAGGGGCCTTATTGAACAGATAAACAAAATACTTTATATGGCATATTTAACAGACCAAAAGTGAGAAAACAAAAATAAGTTGTTGCTAATTCTTGCACTTTAAGAAAAAAATTGATTTTATTTACAAAGCTTACATTCATCTTAAATTTCACTTATGGGATATTGGATATTTTCAAATAAAAGCATTGTTCTTTTTTTTTTATTTAAAATGTTGCCTACCGCATTCTCTCCCTCGGTTCCTACAATGTACTGTATTATATGTGTGGGCAGAAGTGGTTCTAAACAATCCACTGATGTGATAATGAATAACATGTTTATTTGTTCCATCTGTAAAGCATCCGCTGTTTATGTCTCTAATGGAATAATTATCCGACCTTAGGAATAATGTTAAAGTAGACAACTTACTCAAGTTCAATGGCTTTACAAACTTTTATTTAATTTTTTTTAAATTGTTTATTTTCGAAATTTTCAAAAAATAGTATACAGTTTATGACAATGTATAAGTAAATTCAACTTTTGGTAATACATAGCTGACAGATCTTAGACAATGTGGAGATACAGGCACAATCTGACACAAACATGCAGGATAATCAATTAACAAGGCAATGTAAGCCAGCCACAGTCCAAAACAGACAGAACTACAAAAAAAAAAGTTCAGCCATTACCATAAAAGATATAAAAAGAACAAGACAATGAGAACAAAGAAAGAAAGAATATAAAATAAAGTAAAATAAAATAAAATATAATATGCACCATGGGAATCAAGACTCTTGAGAGGATTCATATAGGAAACCGGATGAGAACTCGGAATCATCCCACGTTTTCCAAATGCTCTCAAATAAAGGCAAGGTATCTTCAATCTTAGCAGTTAAATGTTCCATCCTACGTGTATCTATTATAATTGAAAGAACCTGGTGAATAGTAGGGGGTGAAGTAGAGAGCCAGAGCCTAGGGATGGCTCTCTTTGTGGCTAAAAGGACAAAAGACATAAGTTTCTGCGATGTCTTAGGCCTCGTACACACGAGGCAATCGATTTGTTCAAAACGGTCTGTCCGACCGATTTGAACAGATCTGTCTGCTGGCATTTTGGTTTGCTCGCGTGTACACACGAGCAAACCAAAATCCCCGCCAGCAGACAGCGCACTTCCGCGCATGCGTCGAAATCATTCGGCGCGTGTGCGAGAAGACATGTCTGCTGGTTAGCATACTAACCAGCAGACATGTCGGGCGGACGGGTTCCCAGCCGACAGATTTCAAAGCATGCTTTGAAATCTGTCGGGTGGCCAAATCCGTCGGCTTGCACGTACACGCGGTCGAATCTGTTTGCTGGGACGGTCGGGCCGACCGTTTCCAGCAGACAGATTTGATCGTGTGTACGAGGCCTTAGGCAGACACGTAAGGGGTAGGCCCAATATGAAATGTAAAGGCGATAAGGGTACGGGATGGGATAGCAGCGACTGTAGGAGCTCTTGAATCTTTATCCAAAAAGGGCTAATGAGAGGGCATTCCCAGAAAATATGAAAAAGAGAGCCCACGGCCCCTACACATCTCCAGCATAACTTAGAGAGGGCAGGGTCATGGGCATGCAGTAGGTCTGGGGTCCTATACCAAAATAGAAACATTTTAATGGCAGTCTCCCTATGTACTACACAGCGCGAAATCCTCTAAGTATTAGCCCATATTTTCCCCCAATCCAGCAATGAAATCGGGTGCTTTAGTATAGTAGACCATTTGTTCATATAGTTATGTGTGGAGTCCGTCAAAGGGGGGGTTTCATGTAGAATTTTATATATTGATGAAATCTGCTTAGGTGCATAGGGACCTGCTACACATAAAAGCTCAAAATCTGTGGGTCTCTCTAGTGATAACGAGGGGAACGTGGAGAGGAAAAAATGCTTAAATTGTAGATAAGAATACTGAAGAGAAGTCGGCAAATCATATTTTGCTTGTAATTCTGAGAAAGCTAGAAAGATACGCGTGACCGGATTGACCAAGTGTCGCAACTGAAAAACTCCAGCTTGAGTCCAGGGATACATTCTCCCATATGATAGGCCATCAGGAATATCTGGATTGAAAAGAACGTTCATCAGAGGGGAACACCTGGAGGAGAGGGAGAACCGCTCCACACATCTCCTCCAAGTAGTCAGGGTAAACAACATCGGGGCTAGACATAAATATCTAAGCTGAGGCATAAATTTAGCGGACGACGGCCATAACATATAACAGGGATGTACTGGTGCAGTGATCCCCATTTCTATCTCTGCCCATCTGGAAGGGGCCTTTCTAGACACCCAAGAGGTTAATATACGGAGATGAGAAGCATAATAAAATTTAATAATATCTGGTGCCGCCATCCCACCTCTATGTCTAGGGGCGTAAACCACTGATTGTGCGACCCTATAGGAAGCATTATTCCAGACAAACCTGAGGCACCTCCTCTGGAGGAGTTTCAATTGCTGGTATTGTTGAGTACTGGAGTATTGCCGAGTATTGGGGTATTGCCGAGTACTGGGGTATTGTTGAGTACTGGGGTATTGTTGGGTATTGTTGGGTACTGGGGTATTGTTGGGTACTGGGGGGATTGTTGGGTACTGGGGGGATTGCTGGGTACTGGGGGGATTGCTGGGTACTGGGGATTGCAGAGCTGGGATGGATTGAGGGGTGGCTGGATCTGTGACTGCATTTGTCACAGATCCAGCCACAGCTCAGCTGCTGACACCCCGCTCCCCCCCTCTCCTCGCACACTGTACAGAGAGGAGAGGGAGGAGAGGGAGGAACCGGCGTCATCAAATGACGCCGGTTTGTTTACAAGTGATCGCGCCGTCATTCGACGGCGCGATCACGTGGTAAACGGCCGCGATCAGCTGCAATTTACCGTGATCCGTGATGCGCCGGGTCTTCTAGACCCGGCGAGCACGGACACTGTCGCGAGCGCATCCCAGGGGACGCGCAATCGCGAAAGTGAAGGACGACGTCCCAAGATAACCCCGCCGCGCCGTAGCAGTAAAATGCTTATGGCGCGGTGGGAAAGAGGTTAAAGCCTATACACAGGAAAAAGGACGTTGTGAAAAACGTCGCGAAAAAATAGAGCAGGAGCCTACACATGATCGTTTTTAATGACATTGCATTTTTCTCGTCATGAAAAACGGTCGTGTGTATGTGCCACCCAGCATTCGGCCCATGTGTACTAGGCTTTAGGCCCTTTGCACATGGGTTATTTAGCTGCCGTGCATGCAATCCCTGAACACTTACAGGGTTATTTACTAAAGGCAAATCCACTTTGCACTACAAGTGCAAACTGCAAGTGCAAAATGCACTTGAAATTGCACTGAAAGTGCACTTGGAAGTTCAGTCGCTGTAGATCCGAGGGGGACATACAAGACAAATTAAAAAAAAACAGCATTTTAGCTTGCACATGATTGAATAATAAAATTGGCAGAGCTTCCCCTCATTTCAGAACTACCCCTCAGATTTACAGCGACTGCACTTCCAAGTGCACTTTCAGTGCAATTTCAAGTTCACTTTGCACTTGTAGTGCAAAGTGGATTTGCCTTTAGTAAATAACCCCCATAGGCTCCAAGCTCATGTACCATTCAAGGATTCAGCCCTGTCGAACTGCAGCATATTTAAGCTTGTTATAGACATTCACAAGCTGATGTAGTGGGCCTGAATTTTGCACCTTAGCTTCTGGACCACATGATTGAAATCACAGAAGCTAACATCCCATGTGCAAGGTGGCTTTCTGCTCCCCCTGAAACAAAATGCTAGACAAATAATTTATATCTGTATACTACTAATACATTTAAAGTTCTGCTTAGTAAAGCAAATGCCTAATTTACAAATTAAAGTTACCAATATTATATATTACTTAAAATAAACATATGATATAACTAACAACTGAAAATCATTCAAAATGTAAGTCTTTTTTTTTGCTTATTTTTTTTTTTTTCCATTTCAGGTTTAATACCTTAGTAATATGCTTTCTGAATTTTTTATCGTGTATAAGATGTTGGAGAAATAATAATATTTATTGCCAAACCAAAGAATAATTAAATTTGGAATATCTGGTCTGGAGCTCTTTAATGCGAGTGGGCTGATATTACATGCCTATTGCAAAGTGGCTACTTCAAAGACAATACTTAAAAATTAATACCACATCTACTGCCAAACTATTTCCCCGTGAAGAATTATAATTGCTGCTTTAACTGTTTTCTTTGGGATGATGACATTTTTACCATACTAAAAATTTACACATACTACATTTAAATATGACTTGCTTTGTATCAAAATACAGTTTAGATGATTTACAAAGCCAAATTTTACAGCATAAAATTGGTTTCCCATGTGTTAAAATCATGTAAAAAGCAGGGGACTGAAATCATTACATAGTTAGTCAGGTTGAAAAAAGATACAACTCCATCCAGTTCAACCAAGGGATCATTGCATATTAATGAAAGGCATTTTTGCAGTCAATCGAATGTAAGCCAGATATTCTCCACAGAATTGGCAGTAAAAATAGAAACATATAGAGGGACAATTAACTTAAAGAAGAAAAATTAACTAAGGCTCACTGAACCTTTGCTGACTTCAGATGTCCCATCATGTTAGGACAGCTGTTTTCTGTCACAGTATAGGATGTCATCCAGCCCTGGAGGTTGTCATTACTTAATTCCTAGTCCAAGGGCACAGCTCATCTCAGCAGTATCCTGCAAAGTGCAGCAATGGCAGCTTCCAGCACTGGGTAGGCATCTCTGGTGAGCTAGGTATTGCTAACTGCTTGGCTATTTTGCTGGCCTACTAGTTTCAACGGTTCCAAACCACACTTGGAACAAGTATACATATCAGCCTTTTTATGTGAATGCTTACTCTGTGCTAATGACTGAAATTAATAAATCAAAAGTTTAAGCATGACAGCCATAAAAAATAACATCATCAGAGGGGAGGTCAGAAATGGCAACCTCCATATTTCTCTTATGACAGGTTTCCTTTTAGCTTGTAGCCTTTAGTACCTCCAGCAGGTTTGCATTGTCTGCCTTGTGATTTTCTGGAAGTAAGGAGACCAGTTTAAAGGTTTGTGTTGATGGATAAATGCAGCATGCTTTCAGATGTATTTGAGGTCAGTTGGAATTGTGACATTTGGGATATTTCTTAAAGAATAAGTTCACTTTTTAGTAAAAAATGATAAATGCATTTTTTTTTGCAAGTAAAAAATTTGCATTTTTTTAAGCCTGTAAAGATATCAGTAGATCACTAGTGCAATGCGGGTCTCCTTCGGATCTTTGAGTGTATCTGGGTGCCTGTACATCTCTTATGGACAAGCAGATACAATCCGACAGAAAGAATCAATGAACTACCACAGCGCTCCACAGGACCATGATAGTTCATTGAGAGGTACAAGTTGACAGCCGCAAAGGATGCCGGGGCTTGTAGTTCGATCACACACAGAGCTGTGTAAATGAAATACACAGCCGTGTGGGCAGAGCATGGCACGGCTATGCTGATTTAAAAAAGTGACAGCTAGTACAGGGAATTTCTCCCCGTTCTGCTGCTATAGGGAGTGTGGACATCGAATAGCAGCAGCAGCATTGGTAACATGTTACTTGCTCCACCCTAAAAACAAGTGGAACATGTTCTCAAAGGTGAACTCTCTGTGATTGGCTAACTGACTTTGATTGACAGCAGCGGGAGCCAATGGTCCAGCTGCTGTGTCTCAGCTAATCAGGACAGAGATTTCTGGACAGCCAATTCATTCATGGACATTGCTGGATAGAGATGGGGCTCAGGTAAGTATTGGGGGTTCTGGGGGTGGGAGCTGCTGCACATAGAAGGTTTTTTTATCTTAATGCATGGAATGCATTAAGATAAAAAAAGTCTCACTTTACAATCACTTTAAGACTAGAACTGTAGAACTACCCTGTTATGACATCCTATATAATATAAGCCTCATCTCCTCCTCTGGACCACAGGAACTGACACTTATAATTTACAATCCCAGATACTAGAGTGCATGATACCTAATATGAGGGTATATATACTGTGAGGGAATTTGAGTGGGCTTTATATATCCAGTATTGCCATTATTTGGAGCCTACTAAATCCTTTTTCTACCTGGCGACATACCCATATTGATGGCAGTGTTTTTTTTTAGCAATAATTACATATATACATACTGATTAATACATTCAAATTAGTTAAGAGACATTTACATTGTGTGGGGACATGATGGGTGAAGTCCTTTTAGTTTTTCTTGTCTTAGGCCTCGTACACAAGACCGAGAAACTTGACAGAATCCATCAAGAAACTTGGTGGGAGAGCTTTTTTTGCCGAGGGAAACAGTCGTGTGTATGCTTTTCATCGAGAAAACTGTTGAGGAACTCGACAAGGAAAAAAAAAAGCAAGTTCTCTTTTTCCTCGACGGGAGTCTCAATTTCCTCGTCGCGTTCCTCATCGGGCTAGTTGTCGACGAGAAACACGTTGATGTGTATGCTTAGAAACCCACGCACCTTCGGTAAAAGTAGCTTTTGTAATGGAAATAGCACATTTATCACGCTGTAACAGACTGAAAAGTAAAAAGGTCTCTTACCAAACTTTTACCTAACACGCAGTAACATGAGATTAGCAAAAGCAGCTCCAAGGGTTGTGCCAGTGGAATCGAACTTCCCCTGCTGTTGTATGTGTTGAAGTCAGCGCGTTTGAGAACGAGGAGATTTGGTCTTGACAGTGTGTACGCAAAGACAACTTGTCAAGTTTCTCAACAAGCCTAACAAGGAATTTGTCGGGGAAAGCAATGTGTCTTTTCCTAATAGTTCCTCGGTCCTTGTCTTTGGTTTGTCTTAGGAAAGCATTTATAATGAAATAATGACCTATCAGCAAGTTCTTTATCCTTGGTAATGCATTATTGTAATTAATGTCTACAGGATGGGAGATGAAGTGTGTTAAGCCAGGATCCAGTATTATTTTAAAGATTTTTTATTCATTTTGTGGAAGGCTCCTTCTTCGTGATATAACACAGATGTTTTAAATATTTATAGTCATGGTAGGATATTTGTTGCTATTTTTGTCAAGCCAAATTTGCCAGTTGTTTTTGTTAAAAAAACGACATGAGTAGCTGGGTGGGGCCATGGGAAACATGTACCAATGCAAAAAAAAAAAAAATGTACATAAAATGTTGTTCATCAGGTAAATGGACTTTATGTGGCTTGAAATTACCACATTAAATATAAACAAATCCTTTGAATAGATATTTATTGTGAATATTGACCCACCAACATGATGGCCCATTGCCAAACGTTCACCTGTTATACTCCTACACAAAATGACAAATCCCCCTTTATGTCAGTATGCAGGGGGTCCTGGCTGATATTGATTGTGGATATTGACCCACCAAACATGATGGCCCATTGCCAAACGTTCACCTGTTATACTTCTACACAAAATGATAAATCCCCCTTTATGTCAGTATCCAGGGGGTCCTGGCTGATGTCATTGACCAAACATTATCGTTGCCATATTTGGTCCATGACATCCCCAAGATTCAGGATGAGACTCCCTGAGTGAACTGAGAAAAAAATTGATTTACTGGATTTTCCCTGAATTTAGGAGGAAACCTGCAAACCACAAACATAATGCCTGAACCTCAAGTTTATGGGAGCTAAATCTTTCAAATTTTCCTGGCCTTTTCAAGGACAATTTCCAAGTTTGTTTAAAAAGAAAGTGCATGAGTAGTATCATTTACTACATGAGAGATGTGTACCAATGCAGAAATTAAAAAAATACCCAATTCCTTTTAAAGTGTAGTTCCACCCAAAAATGGAGCTTCTGATTTAAGTGATAGTGACTCCCTGACATGACCACATCTGGCATGTCATTTTTTTGGGGGGGGTACTCAGTTTTTACAGGCACCCAGCTCCCACTTCCTCCTCTGGCTCCGCATCGGCGGAAGGAAGTTCACCTCCCCCACCCTCCAGGCAAACTTCTGGGATACGTCACAGGTCCCAGAAGATTGCTCAGCCATTCACAGCATGCAGTGCCGCTCACGCATGTGCAGTGCATGCCTGGCTGTAAAGCCGGGCACCCGCAATTAGAATGCCGGAGCCGTGAAGAGGAGGTGGATCGCATCGCTGGATCATGGTGAGTGTCCGATTATTACAAGTCAGCAGCTACACTTTTGGTGTAGCTTCAGCTTTTTCGATTAAGCTTTCAACAAAAAAAAAGGAAGCTGATTGGTTTCTATGCAGAGCTGCACCTGATTGTACACTCTCCAGGTTTAGTAAATCAACCCCACAGTCACAACCACCCACTCTTCAAAAATGTTAATCTGCCAATTTATCAAGCTGCAGCCCAAAGATGTTGACCTGTTCCACTCCCATAAAAAAAAGGACAACCCTCAGTTGGCTGCTGTATGTAAACATGGTAAAACATTTGTGTCATGTATGTTTTAACTAGTGCCAGTCCTATATAAATTTGGACAAAAAACTATAAAAAAAACAAACAAACAGTAAAGCATATAATATATATAAAAAGGTGAACAGACCTCAAATGTGCATTTGCAGTCATTGAAAATACTTACGAAAGGAAAAACAATGTGACTATTGTTAAAAGACTAATAAGAAACACTGTATCAATAAGGATAATGTAGCAAATAAAGATCACAGAGATTTCCCTAATAGAACAAAGAGCAGAACATTTTTTTAAATAGATAAGTAAATAAAAGCTGAGTTAAAATTAGTGGTTTGGTAATTAGTTTGTTTCAAAGTTATAGCTTAGACAAAACAAATCTTTTGTTTGGAGCACAGTGGTGATGCACATGCACTTTGGATTAGGTTTTTTGCACTGGGACATTTTCTTATGAACTGCATTTGGGAAGCTGGAACCACATATTTATTATATGCAAACACAAGACTTGTTGGAGCACCAATTATTTTATTACTTTTGAATAGTGTTGAGCGGAATACGCCATATTCGATTTAGTGATATTTCACGAATATATAGAAGAATATTCGTGAAATATTCGCTAATATCGAATATTCGTGATATTTTATCAAAAAAACAATATTGCGAAATTTCGCTAATGCGAATGCGAAATTTCGCTAATGCGAAATTTCGCTAATGCGAATGCGAAATTGATTGCGAAATTCTCGTCAACACGCGAAAACGGAGATCATTTCCTGGATTACTAAACTAATATGCACTAAACACTAACTCTACTTACACAAACTTATATGACTAAACTTAAGCTAATTTTATTTTTATTTTTTATACACAAAACACAGAAGGGCAGAGAAAGTATTTGCGAATATTCGTAATACGAATATTCGCATTGCGAATATTCAGCAACATAAAAGGATCGCCTCAGCTACTCGGCCCAGGGTCTCTAATCATACCAGCAATGCTTTTAGACGTCGATGGAGATCACTAGGATGTGATCTGTTTTAAAAATACATTTGAAAAAATATGAATATTCACAATAAAGATAAACTTAGCCTTAAACACCTGTACACACAATCAGACATGTCTGATGAGACTTGTCCGACGGACCGTTTTCATCAGACAACTCTGAACTTGTCTAATGTGCGTACACACCATTGGACCAAAATCTGATCAGACCAGAACGCAGTGACGTAGAACACAACGACGTGATGAAAAAACTAAGTTCAATGTTTCCAAGCATGCGTCGACTTGATTCTGAGCATGCACGGGTTTTTGGTCCGATGCTTTTGTGTACTAACCATCGAACCTGTCCGACGTACAGGTTTCCATCGGACAGGATTTAAAGCATGTTTTAAAACTTTTGTCCGATGGACAACGGTCCGATAGGCCGTACACACCATCGAACTTGTCCGATGAAACTGGTCTGCAGACCAGTTTCATCTGACATGTTCGATCGTGTGTACGCGGCCTTAGACAAAGGTTTGTGTATCTGTTGTCAGGACCCAGGTTTTAAGTTCAGCTTTTTAGTGATTAGTATATATGTGTGAATCAATTTAACAGGCAGACAATAAAATAAAACTCTCATAGGCTCAGGCTGCTCTTTGTATATACAGTATGTGCCTTTGTGTATGAAAGTTGCAGGTCTTCCAACCCAGACTTTTGGTACAGATGACCCTTGACAACAAACAATCTTGTGAACTGTAAAAAAAAAAAAAAAGTATATCTGCACTGGCCCTTTGGGCTCCTATGGCAGAAATACTACCACTATTATTCATAGTGCAAATTGGTTAAACCACTACTTATTTCCCAATTTATATATTTTTCTAATTAATATGAGTAGCATGTTAAAGATAGGGGTTCTACCAACTTACCAACAACCAACCAACATGGTAGAAACACTATTTCATACAGTATATGTGATCCACAGGGTCCATTTTCAGCCACTTGCATCTATTGTTAGACACCAATAAATATAAAATTCCAATATACTTTAGGCAACTGCCTGTCTTACCTCTGCTTGACCTTCATTACAGGCATTTTTATATTGTTTATGCAGTGGAATTTAACTAGCACTTCCTCTTCAGAAGAGGATGTTATGGAAACCATATGTATTGTTTACAAGTTTATTATATGTTTAACCTGCTATCCTTTTTCATCTTGGATCATGCTAAACTCAAGTTGGCAATGACTGCCTTTGGTGGCATGCCATCATATGATTACAAACATAGTTTGCATGTGATTGACGCAGCAGAAAAAAACACATTAAAAGCCTTATAATTATGTCCTTATGCAATGAGGTTGTTGAGAAAGTCCAGATTCATTGATGACAATCCACCTCTGTGTTGCAATGGAGTAAAACTGAGAATTAACAAAGACATCTTCTATACCATGACATGTGCACCGCAGATTACCACAATTATTGAAAACTTCCATATAGCAAGGAACTCTGATACTGCAGACATCATTTTGCATGATTTAGAGGTTGGGGTTAATTAGCACACATGGTTCATTTGAGTATAGTGTTACAGCCACTTTCATGATAGTGACATGCTTGAAAAAAATGTCACAGGCACTTTAATATATTATGGTGAAATAATCTGGACAGGGTTCATGGGGGCTTGTGGTTGATCGTTCTATTTTTAGCTGTATTTCAGTAAATAGCGGTAAGACTATATTGAAATCACAAAAACTTCATGTAAATGAAGGTGTATGCAACTGATATATTTACTTTATATAAATACAATGTTTATGTGACCAGGATATTTGCTATATCTGTGTGTAAATATTGAAAAAATATATACAAAATGTCTTTGTACATGGGTATGCAAGTTACCTGTGTGTTTCCCCAAATAAATGCTGAACACCTGTTACCATTAAATGTATAATATACAGAACCTTAAAATCACCTACCATATGATGTTTGTTATTTCATATTATTATTTATAAGCTTATTTTGATTGCTGAGGGATCAAGGACAGGTTCCATTTTTCCTAAAGGAATCATTTACCTGTATATTGAGTGTGAAGTCCCTTTCAAATCTGCCCTGATCCTTTTTTTAAGTTGAATGTTAGTGAATATGTTGGAACTGTGTTTACTTTGAATACCCGTTCATGTTTGAGAGAAATTTAAAAAAAATATATTTTTAAAAGCACATAGTGGAGTATTCAAAGTGAACAAACCTTTACATTTAATACTGACATTCAATTTGCAAAGGTAACCTACATTCTACAAAGCCGACATTTATTTTCCAAGACGGAATGAGCTTTCAGTTGGGTCAACAATGAGTTTAATGCAAACACGGTCTGTTTGTACTTCATCCAGGTATCTTTTTGATAATAGCACTGCTGCCACAGAATGACACATCTCTGGTCATTCGACATTTGTAAACAAACTGGCTGGTGATTCTGGGTAAGTTCATTACCATATGACCATATGTGGTCCATGGCATCACCCAGGATCCCCAGCCTGTTTGTATACATACAGCAGCCAGATTGTCATTTTGCACAGTGTGACTTGTGAACATTTTTGGACAGTTGGTTAATGTGTCATGGGGACCACATTGTCAAGTGGTGGACCATTGTAGTGTTGGGTCACTGTAACTGATAAGGTTCTCCATCACTGGGGTATGGCAAAACCATATTGGGGATACAAAGGACTCCTTCCCAAATCCTGTTTTCCAAAACATATGCAGGAAAAAATCAGCCATTAGCTATGAAAAAATTATGCCCATGTCTACATTTAACCTTTCCCTTAGACACCTCTCTTTTTCTTTGGCCCCTTAAAGGGGAGTTTTTTTTTTCAAAATCTAGACGATCTATTCATAATAAGTGGGCCCCCAGATATCTGATGCCCCCAAGGGAAATGAGTACAGGATACACTTTTTGGTGGAACTAGATGTTTTTTTTCAACCTAATGTTGCAACTATGTTACGTTATTATTCCTTATTCCTTATTACTCATTTCCTAAAAAAGATAAAAGTAAATGAAAAAAAAACCTCCCACATTGTGATAAAGTCCTTTATTCAGAAAAAAATGTAAACAATGGCCCAGATTCAGGTACATCTGCGCATTATTGGAACGGCGTAGCGCACCGCCTTTACGTTAGACTTGCGCAATTTTGCCGCGTAATCACCCTATTCTCGTAGCTTTTGCGCAGAAAATTGCGCATGCGTAACGTTTTTTCAGAGGCGTAAGGAGGAGTAATACAAATTGGGAAGGACGTGGACGTGTTACATTGAAATGAGCCGTGACCCCATGCAAATGAAGGGCCGGCCGACTCGCGCATGCGCGCTTGAAGGAGACCATGTCAGCTCCGCTGTGCGCATGCTCACAACTCGGGAGCGGCGCAATCAGTGAAATTGGAAATGGACTAGGTCAACGTTGTGAACTACGCAGACAGCATAAATAGACACACACAAACGCACTTCCTTTGCAAAAGTACATCCCTTTGTCCCTTCCCATTTAACCAAGTGCTTTTGTCCTGTTGTTTGTTGCGGTGTGTTTTGTAGTTGTCAGATTAGTGTTCTGTGTGATCAAGTGTTTGTTAGTAGATTTTTGAAAGTGGTTTTTGATAAGTGTTTGAGAGACTGTTTGTTTGATTGATATATTTGTGTTTGTTTCTTTTCCTGCTGTATTTTTGTTTTGTTTTTTGGTGACTGTTTCTTGCTGAGTAGTTTTCTCTCTGTGTGTGTGTTTTTTTTTGATTGGTTGTGCTTGTTTGTGTGTGGAATTTTGTTGACTGGGACTGTTTTTTTTTGGAAGGGTGACTGAGAGAAAACGAAAGCTGAATTTTACAGTTGTGGAAAAACAGATTCTTGCCCGGGCCATTAGCGAGTATGGGCGTTACCTCCACGGCCCACAGAGTGCCAACACCACCCCGGCCAGGAGGAGGGAGATTTTGGATAGGATCACTGACCAGGTGAATTCAGCGGGGCAGGGGGAGACACGGACCCGGTCTGGGATTGACAAAAAAATCAATGACCTCCGGCGTCTGGTCAAAAAGAAGCTGGCCAGAATGCATGCCCATGCCAGGGGCACAGGAGGGGGCCCACCATGCCGTATTAGCCTGACAGCGGAGGAGCGTGCGGTGGCCCTGACCTTTCATCGGCATGAAGTTGCGGGCCTGCCCGGCTTTGACTCAAGTCCGGAGCCCGTGGTGCCAGGTAAGTTTTTTTTTTTTTTAAATCAGGTGTGTAGCATGTGTGGGGGAGGGGGTGAAAGGGAATATGTGGCAAGTGTGTGGATCCTCCAACCTGTGAATGTTTTGTGTCATCCACAGATGTGCAGGAGGGTGCAGGGCCATCTGGCCTGACCGCACCAACCCCAGGACAGCAGCCTAATGAGGCCCCCCCAACAAGGCCGGAGTCCGCGGAGGAGGTTCAAGAGGAGCAGGAGAATCATGAGGAGGAGGAGAATCTTGAGAAGGAGGAGTCCATGTCAGGCACTGGACGTTTGGGTTTTGAGGACTCTTCCCCTCTGGCTGGCAGCAGGCAGGCCTCCCTAAGGGGGAGCCCCCCCCCCCTCCTCCCCCAACATGGCTCCCCTCACAAGGGCCTCCCCTTCTCCCCGGCCACAAGCATCAGCTGGAGGCAGGATGTCATCCCAGACCACCAGGGGGGTGGCCGATCTCCTGCCCGCCACTCTGAGAAGGGACCAGTTCCTTCAGACCCGCCATCTGGGACAGGTCAGCCAGACATTGGTGCGGATGGAGGAGAGCCTGTCCTCCATCAAGGATACGCTGGGGAACCTGGACTCCCACTCCCGGGCTTTCACAACCTGCCTAAATGAACTGCAGACGACATCAGCAGGCGTTGGGCAGGATGTGAGGGCCCTTACCCTGGCTATCCAGGCCAACACGGCAACACTTGGTGCTGCCCTGGACAGAATAGCCGTGGCCTTGGAGGGCAGGCCGCCAGGTGGGCAGAGATCAGGGTCTGCTCCTCCTTCCCCGGTTTTACCCCTTCCCCATGAGTCTCCCCTGAGAAGCCAGGGCCGTGGCCGGGGGCGCCCCAGGCATGGCTCACGCAGAGGGCAATAATTCGTTTTTCCCCATTTTTTATTTTTTTAAATAGTTTTTTTTTTCTTTTGCTGGAAATTTTTTGCTTTTGCAGGTCATTTTTTTTTGGGTTGTGAATGCTGTGTGAATGTGGGGGTGACATTCCTGCCGGAAAAGGGGTGTCACCCTCTATTTTGGTGGAGAAGGGTTCCCCAGGACCAGGGAGAAGTGATCCCCAGGTCCGTGTGAATGGTGTATGAATGTACAGTGACATAATTGGAGCCTTGGCGTGGCGTTGCTGCTCACAAGTCCTGCATGGTGGACTGGTGCCAATCCAATTTGATGTGGATGTGGGGTGTGTGTGCTAGGGACCACAGTGGTGTGCATGCATGCATTCTCATTGTGCCATGATTAATGTGTATGTTTAACGTGCAAAGATGCCCAATGTGAGTTGTCTCCTGGCTGCTCTTCCCTCAGAAGACGGGGTAGCCTCGGTTAGGGGGGGATTGTCTGGTTCAGGGGTCAGGTCATCACGTAGGTCAATCTGCAGGCCCTTTCTTTCTGCGAAATTGTGCAGCATGCAACATGCACCGATGATCTGGCACACAAAGTTTGGGGAATACAAGAGGGTACCCCCAGACTTATCCAGGCATCGGAAATGTGACTTTAGGAGGCCAAAGGTGCGCTCCACCACTGCTCGTGTTTGGGCATGTGCTTGATTGTATCTTTCCTCTCCTGGGGTTTGGGGGTTCCGGATAGGAGTCATGAGATGGGGTCCCAGTGGATATGCAGAGTCACCTGTAAGGGAAAAGACAGGAGGATGTTAGTCATGCATGTGCCCCTTGTGATGTGCATCATGGGAGGGGATAGTCATGCCTGCCACCCATGTCACTCACCAACCAGCCAGGTGTCCCCATACACGTTCTGATCGAATTCCATTCGGATGTGGCATTGATTGTATATGTAGCTGTCATGGCTGGACCCTGGGTGTTTGGCACGGACGTGCCATATGAGGCCTTGGGCATCGACTATCACCTGTACATTGATGGAATGCCAATGCTTCCGATTGCGGTACATGTGCTCTGTCTCCTGGGGGGGCTGTAGTGCCACATGTGTGCAATCAATGGCCCCCACAGTGCGTGGGAATCTGGCAATTCTGTAGAAATCTGTCATTGCCTTCAGCCGCAGCTCCTCAGTGGTGGGTTTGATGATTTGGTTGGCCATGCGTCTGAGAATTGCAGGGACAACCTGGTGCACACATCTGCTCATGGAGGATTGTGACATCCCAGCCACCACTCCACTTGTACGCTGAAAAGAGCCACTGGCAAGGAAATGGAGTGTTGCCATGACCTTGACCAGTGGCTGCACTGCATGTGAGCGGTGTGTTGGGCTGGTGATGTCCTCCTGTAGGGTTGTGGTTAATTCCAGGATGGCATGAGGGGTGAATCTGAAGATGCGAAACACCTCAGAATTACTCATGCCAAACAGGTCTATGCAGGTTCGGTATATCCTCTCACGTGCCATCCTCCGTGCCATCCTCCATGCCCTCATCCTTCTTTGTTCATCTAAAGTCAGTAGTATAGCTATGTGCGACGATGCCCCTGGCATGTTGGCATACAGATTGTTGTGCAACACGTGTGACTGCTGAGCTGCTCACTAACAGTGTTGCTTTATCTAACAAGTAGACTTTTTTTCTCTTTTTAGACCAGCTTTTATATGCTCTAATTTTAGACAGGACATTTTGCTGTTGCGCACACTCCGTCGCCTGCGCTGCCCCAACGTTGTTTTGTGGATCCCCGTAAGTCCCTCATGAGCATATTTGACTAGCAAATCAATGGTGTGTCTAGCGCACTTTTGCGCGGAAGGATGCGCCAGTCTAACGAAATTACGCGGGGCAAAAAAAAGTCGATTTTTTGCGTATCTCGTTCTGGGGATGCCGAGCAACGAAACGCACGTGCACATTTCGACTTACGCACGCGCATCTCCTGTTGCGCAGGCGTAATCGCTCTGTGAATCTGGGCCAATGTCTGTAGTGTAAATTCAAAGCTAAGTACATACATACTAAGTCTAGAGATTAAGGTCATAATCAATTATGATGACCCATGGTGGTTGATTTTCTAAACATGGAGAGTGCAAAATCTGCTGCTGATGTACACAGCAGCAAATCATCTTGTAACTTCAGCTTTTTCGATTTTGACAAAAAAAATGGAAGCTGATTGGTTTCTATGCAGAGCTGCACCTGATTGTACACTCTTCAGGTTTAGTAAATCAACCCCACTGTCACAACCACCTACTCCTCAAAAATGTTAATCTGACAATTTAACAAGCTGCAGCCCAAAGATGTTGACCTGTTCCACTCCCATAAAGAAAACAACCCTCAGTTGGCTGCTGTATGTAAACATGGTAAAACATTTGGGTCATGTATGTTTTAACTAGTGCCAGTCCTATATACATTTGGAGTAAAAACTATAAAAAACAAACAGTAAAGAATATAATATTTATAAAAATGTGAACACACCTCATGTACATTTGCAGTCATTGATAACACTCGTGAAGCAGAACATTACTTACGAAAGGAAAACCAATGTGGACATTGTTAAAAGACTAATAAGAAACACTTTATCAATAAGGATAATGTAGAAACTAAAAAACACAGAGGTTTCCCTAATAGAACCAAGAGCAGAACAAATGTAAAATAGATAAATAAATAAAAGCTGAGAGTTAAAATTAGTGCTAAATATATTAAAATTAAAAATATATAAATAAGTATAAAAATGAATATCCTAAATTCATCCTAGAAGAATTATCAGGGCTCAAGGGGAGAAAACTTCCCCAAAGATCACAGAATGGTACTGACATCCAGCTCTTTGTTTAACCCATTAGGGTTTAGTGTATTTAAAGCAGAGGTCCATCCGAAAAAAAAAATGACATAAAAATGCTCCAAAAAAAAAATACGGTTGCTAGGTAGATCTTCCTAGTCTGCCTCTTCCTTGTCTGCAGCTGGTCTTCCTCCTTGTGTTGTCTTCTGGAGAATGGGGAGTGCTGTCTTCTGGGAATTGTGTGTATCCTAGAGAACAGCCGCTCATTCATAAACCGCTGCGTGACTCGCGCATGTGCAGTAGGAAACGGCCAGTGAAGCAGCAAGGCTCCACTGCCTATTTCCCTTAGTGAGGATGGTGACACCGGGACCTGCCAAGATCAAGGGATCGGCCTCGGGGGGCCAACATCGTGGGCAACTAGAACAGGTAAGTGTCCTTATTAAAAGTCAGCAGCTACAGTATATATAAAAGGGAATTGGATAGTTTTCAGAAACAGAAAACCATACGGTCTCCCAGTCCCACGTAGACAATGAATAAGAAAATGTGGAGAGAGACAATGCTCTCACATGAGATCATGATTTTAATGGGAGACACCAGTTCTGTTTAAAGGTGAGTACACTGAGACAATAAATTAGAAAACATTAAATGTATTAATAACATAGTTTAAAGAATTTATAGATTTTCACCGTGGAAGGAATTGAAACAAAAAGCTATATTGTGCACTCAGACAACACGTTTCACACAGTTGTGCTTCATTAGGGCTTTGCACTTGTCTTTGGTTTCATAAGGTCTTTACAGGACATAAAGATATGTCATTAGTATCAAACAATAATATAATCAAAATCATTCTTACATATGCATTCATTAATTTTACAATGATTTGCTGCATATTGACAAAAAAGAGAGAAACAAAATTAAACCATGCTTACCTAGTTAGGAGAATTTGATAAACCGCACACCGCTTAACAAATGTACCAACGCCGCTACAGGCCCGTAGTGCAGCTAACCCGTGGACTCCAGAACCACCAGATGGGTATGTGAGAATTTTTGACTGATTCGACTGAGCAAATACCGATAAAGTAATAAAGTAATAAAGTAAAAAAAATATATAAATAATGAAAATCGTAATAAAAATATCCTTAAAATGTTTAGTAAGATTATATATGGGATTTGCTAATTGCAAGTCCATATTCATTGATATTGAAACCAATTCCTAATAGCACATAAAAAAGGAATACATTCATGGTGTTACAAGGGCTAGTACCCCAACAGGTGGGTCATTAGCAAAAATAAGTCCACAAAGAATATACTGCTTAGGGCAGTGTGATTGCTGAGCCTCAATTTAGATGGCCTAGTATGGAACAAAATACGATGTTTTAAAATATAAACAAAATACCTGTAAATGGTCCAGCCAGTGTATAGTGGGGAATAATCCCCCCCCCCCCCAAAAAAAGAAGACGAACGTCCGGTTTTCCAAGATCCCGACGTCGATAATAACACACAGGAGGCGCATGTCGGCAAACGCCGGCCTCGCCGTCCTATATGTGAACAGCTACTACCTAAGGATGTGCAGAATCAACCAATCAAAGTTGGAAGAATATTTATTTGTAGGTTTTCCATTTTGTGTGATGTAGTCCCTCATTTTGGTGCTGTTATTTTGTAGTATACAAAATTGTCTTTTTCTGTTTGTATATTTTATTATGTTTTCATAAGACATAACAAATGTCATAAGAATAGTACCATTCATATTAGTATAATACAATGTAAATAATAAAATACAAAAAAGCAGTTATAACTATGCTTCTCTCGTGAAGTATATAGACCCAAATGTAAGGAGAATTCCTTAGGCCGTGTACACATGATCAGACCGGTCCGATGAAACTGGCCTGAAAACCAGTTCCATCGGACCAAATTGATCGTGTGTACGGCCCATCGGACCGCTGTCCGTCGGACCAAAGTTTTAAAACTTGCTTTAAAACACAAAAGCATCGGACCAAAAACCTGCGCATTCTCAGAATCAAGTCGACGCATGCTTGGAAGCATTGAACTTCGTTTTTTCAGCGCGTCGTTGTGTTCTACGTCACCACGTTCTAGCCCGATGGGATTTTGGACTGATGGTGTGTACGCACATCAGACCATCAGACCACTTCAGCGGTGGTCCGTCGGACCAGTCTCATCGGACCGGTCTGATCGTGTATACGCGGCCTTAGTTGACATTTTCAATTACGGTATCATAACAATTTAGTAATGTTATTCTAGCTATCAATAATAACAATCATATATAATCAAGATAGACAAAATTTTCTTTTTACAATAATATTAATGCATTTCTCATGGAGACATCTCTTTAAATAGTTGCCACTCCACTATAAGCATTGTTCAGCACTACATTTATGTGTGTATGTAGCCTCAGATGTTGAATATCAGGGTTAGTAGCATCAACATAATAGCACTGACTTTACTGTAAAACTATATTTGAGATACATTTTTTTTTTCTACTTTCAAATTACAGAATGTACAAGTCAATATTGAATGGGGCAGTTCCATAGTGACTGTTACGAAAGTTGACTGATATGGAAATTTTAGCTGCATCACTGCATTTTCTTGCCAATGTATTATGGGTGAACATGAGATGTGGCTACTCCCGTACTTAGTCTTAAGCCCTGTACACACGCTTGGTTTTCCCGGCAGTAAAAAGTCAGCTGGGAAAACTGAGGGGAAAGCAGAGAACCTGGCAGGAATCCCGGACGTGTGTATGTTCCATTGGCACTGCCTCACAGTGTTTCCCATAGGAAAGTATTAGTAAATCTGGTGGAAAAAACCCGCCGGGAATCCTGACAGAAATAGAGAGCAGGTTTTCTATTTTCTCGCCGGGATTCCCGGCTGTTTGCCTGTTGGAAAAACTGCGAGGAAGCATACACACGTCCGTTTTTCCGGGTCAAAAGCTGTCTTGGCAGTTTTCCTGGCAGGAAAACCGGTCGTGTGTACAGTGCTTACGTTTTCGGGAAAAACAAGCAGTGTGCCTCTGGAAATAACATAACTTCCTTAGTATTGTTTTAGATCTATAATGACAAGCTGATTTTCTTGTAATAATATGCACTGAAGATCTATGGAATTCCTACTGATTTTCAATTCTCACATTTCCTGGAAGACTACTAGGGTAAAATGTTACATTCTTGATTTAGATTTTAACAGTTTTTATATTAACACTTTCAGTCAGAATGACTGATAAAAAATGGGCTACAAATCAATGATGTGCAATAATGCAGATCAGCTAGGGATAACTGAACTGAAAAAAAATCTGTTTCTCATCTTATATGTGTGCAACTCCCCAAACGAATAAAAAAAAAATAACAGATTTTTTTTCCATGTCCTATGCATGCAATTCTTTCCAACATATGCGATTTAAAAATCAAAAAGAAAAAATACAATAAATTATGCTGCAATGATTCAAACCTTTTTACTAGTGTTTTCTCATGTTTAGGGAAAACTCTCTACGCTGTGACATTCAGATGGAATCTTTTCATCCTTCTTGATAATTGATTAGTAGAAATCCACAGATGTGTCAGAAAGATAGGAAGGAAAACCAAAAGTCTGTCATCACTACATGCTTGTTACGTGTTTTCCTTAGGCAATCGGGATGTTATCACCTTGCCAGTCTGCCAAGTAATGACAGGTTTATCTCAGCTAAAACTATGGCTGTAAAATTACTGAAATAACTTTTATTATTAAATTATTATCACATAGAATTGCTTCCCAGTTTATTCATTTTTATTTCAATAGAGTGAGACAAATTGAATACTTTTCAATGCTAGTGTGGTGGACATTTTATTAAGATGTATTTAATATGTATTGTCACAGTGTCTCCCTGTGTTAGTTCTCCCGCAGCCCACTCTATAGAGAGGACTGGGGCAGACTGACAGCAGTTGAGACCCATTTGGTAGTGGAAAGCTTCCTGAGGTTGCAGAGGAGTGTTTGCAGAGTGGAGATATGTCTGCGAGGGGCCCCTGTGCAATGCACAGACTATGGTCTGGGGAGGATGTGTTAACTCTGAAAATTTTAGGTTATGGGGGGATATATACGATTATGTCGCTCTGTGTGTCTGATCAGCACATGGAGGGGCTATGGCGTGTCTCTGTAGATAATCTCCCATTCTCAGGAATGGTAGTATAATCCAGGTATGCATTTTTCTCTGAACAATGCAGAATAAGGATTCACGCCAATGGTAAAAACGGAAGTCTTTGTGTGTGCGTTGTGGTTGGGGGCAATGTTCATGAGTTCTTAGGCCAGCTATGTGGCTTTCTTTTCCTTATCAGAGAGCACAGCTTAGAGATACAAGGGGCGGTGAACCATACACACTGCCCCTGCCCAAACATGCTCATAAACTCCCCTAGTCATTGTTTATTGGTTGAGTTTTTTCTAACTCCTCCTGTTTGAAGAAATGCCTGTGCTTGATTGGCCGATTGTGAAGCTACCAAGCTCTATTCTTAAGTACTTTGAACAAACAACACAGGCTCTCCAGCAACAAATCTGCCTGTGGAGCTAAGGATGTAAGGACAGTGGTTACTTGAAAGATACGGGTGTACACCGATGCATTATACCAAAAGGCTGAAAGGGCACTTTATTAGCACAGGAGACATTGATTATGCGTAGCGTATAGGGGAAATTCCACATCACTAGTGAGCAGGAAATATGACAGTGACTACTTTTGGTACATCAATATGAGTAGCTACGGCTGCAAATGAGGATACATATTTAAAATAATAATTTTTTTGGGGGATTCAGGGTTTTTGCTTTGTTTGGCAAAAGTCCAGCAAACCGCAATTTGCTCAGTTGGCTAATCACTGTCCCTACTCTCTAATTCAGTGGCACCTGTCAGCTCAACCAGGTATAAAGGTAGGTACTGAAAATGTTACATCCACTCAATTTTCCTGTTTTTCACTGAACAATTATTATATTTAAGTGTACAACACTGTGAGCTTTACACTCAAACCTATCACTGTATTAGAGTTTAAAAAATTTAAAACATATTAGGGTAAAAGTAGGAATAGAATCCCTAAAATAAGCTATTTACTTACTAAGTGGTACCAATGGTATTATATTGTATACAATTAGAGGTACCCACCAAAATACCAGAACTTTAAATGTACCCAAGAGGAAGGTAGAAATCCAAAACCCCTACATCATATATGCATTCTTAGATTAACATTATTTTATTACTGATTAATAAAAGGATCACTGATTCTATAAAATACACATCAAATGCATAAAATTTTTAGATATTACATTCTATACAACTCTACATTGGAGCTTTTATTTTTTTGAACACCCTTTTTCTCAAATTTTTTGGTCCACTGCTGCTTCTTCAGGACTGGGTAGTTGATAGTATGCATATACATTTTCAGTTAATCCATAGACATAGTAGATAACAAGGAGGTAGATAGTACTTGTAATTATACCTTTCCCAGACAGCCATTAAATGTTTATAGGAAAAACAAAAACAAAAAAAAGTCTAGGTACTAGATTGCACAGTGTGGTGAAGATGTTTGAATTAACCACTTCAGCCTGGAAGATTTGGCTGCCAAATGACCAGGCCACTTTTTGCGATTCGGCACTGCGTTGCTTTAAAGCGGAGGTTCACCCTAAAACATCTATATTACATCCAGCATACTTCGGATATGTACAGTATGCTGATATTTTTTTTTTCCGCTGTACATACCGTCTTAAAGTTCTTTTTCACCCAGCTTCCGTGTTCTCACTCCCACGGGGAGTAGGCGTTCCTTACCACACCGACCTCCTAGATTCAATGTAAGTACTCTAGATGGACCTTTTTGTTTCATATTTTGTTTTTAATATTATTGTTATTTATTTTGAACACCACCAGATCAAATAATTATACTTTATATTATTTACTCTGTAGATATCCCATGCATCAGCCCCTGATGAGTGCCATGAACACGAAACGCATCGGGCACGAGAGATGCGGATATGTGCCCCTATCATATCATTGATATTGATGAATACTTCTACCAATCCTTGATGGTTCCACCCATTTTAACAACTTTTATACTTCTTGCTAATGCTGTTAATATGACATCTGTACATATGTTAATGTATATATTGTACCCATCGATCAATGCAGACCACTGTGTGGCGCCAGGTTATGCACTGTTGTACCCTTACTTGTTGTACCCTTACTGCCTATTTTGCACATGCACACTACACATGGGTGTGTTTAGCATTTTGAAATTACATTTATACAAGATGATGGTTTCCTTTATGTGGCCTCTGTGTTTTGAGACATGTTATGCAACTTTATGATTAATAAATATGTACCTCCCCTAATTATCCACACCATGTCTGCAGCCTCATTTAAAGTCCCAAATTTCCCCCTTTTTTTTCAAATATTGAACCAGGGATGGAGTTGCACTACATATGTGCCTCATCTAAAGTCCCAAACTCCCCCTTCTCTTCTTTTTCCTCCGCATTCCTATGAAGAGGCCAGATGATTGACGTGTGGAAAAGGCGCGTCACGCATTCTGAAAACAGCCGAACTGGGACTCGGCTTTATATGGCGCTATACGGTGCCTGCGCACAGACTAGGAGCCGTGTAGAGCTGACTGCGCAAGCGCCATATAGAGCCGAGTCCCAGTTTGGCTATTTTCGAAACGTGTGACGCACCTTAACCGGACCTTAACCGCACGTCAATCATCTACGGCTCTTTATAGGAACTCCTACTCCCCACGGGAGAGAGAACCCTGAAGCTGAGTGAAAAAGAATTTTAAGACGGTATGTACAGCGAAAAAAAAATACCAGCATACTGTACATATCCGAAGTATGCTGGATGTAATGGTATATAATTGTTTTAGGGTGAACCTCTGCTTTAACCAATTAAGGACTGCCTCCTGCACATATACGTCGGCAAAATGGCATGGCTGGGCTCAAGCACGTACATGTATGTTCTTTTTAAGTGCCCAGCCGAGGGTCACGGGCACGCGCCCGCGGCGCGCTCCCACGACCCGGTCCGAAGCTCTATGACCGTGACTGCGGGACCCGCGGACCTGATCGCCGCTGGAGTCCCGCGATCGGTCCCCGGAGCTGAAGAATGGGGAGAGCTGTGTGTAAACACAGCTTCCCTATTCTTCACTGTGCCTTATATAGGGAACCACAATCAATGACATCACACCTACAGCCACACCCCCCTACAGTTATAAAAACATATGAGGTCACACATAATCCCTTCAACGCCCCCTTGTGGTTAACTCCCAAACTGCAATTGTAATTTTCACATTTTAAATGCATTTTTTGCTGTGAAAATGACAATGGTCCCAAAAATGTGTCAAAATTGTCCGAAGTGTTCACCATAATGTCGCAGTCACGAAAAAAATCGCTGATCACCGCCATTAGTAGTAAAAATAGTTTTTTTATAAAAATACAATAAAACTATCCTCTATTTTGTGAACGCTATAAATTTTGCGCAAACCAACCGATAAACGTTTATTGCGAAAAGAATACGTATCGGCCTAAACTGAGGAAAAGAAATGTTTTATATATTTTTGGGAGATATTTATTATAGCAAAGAGTAAAATTGTCGCTCTATTCTTGTTTATAGCGCAAAAATTAAAAAAACGCAGAGGTGATCAAATACCACCAAAAGAAAGCTCTATTTGGGGGAAAAAAAGGACGCCAATTTTGTTTGGGAGACACGTCACACGACCACGCAATTGTCAGTTAAAGCGACGCAGTGCTGAATCGCAAAAACTGTCTGGGTCCTTTAGCTGCCGGGTCTTAAGTGGTTAACTGACAAAATGGATGTCCCTTTCCCCCCACAAATAGAGCTTTCTTTTGGTGGTATTTCATTACCTCTCTGGTTTTTATTTTTTTGGGCTAGCATTTTTTTTTAAAAGCAATATTTTTAACTTTTTGCTATAATAACTATATTTTGCACTGCAAGTGCACTTGGAAGTGTAGTCACTGTAGATCTGAGAGGGACATGCAAGGAAAATAAAAAAACAGCATTTTAGCTTGCACATGATTGGCTGATAAAATCAGCAGAGCTTCCCCTCATTTTGGATCTTCCCCTCAGATCTACAGCGACTGCACTTCCAAATATAATTGCAGTGCCCTTGTAGTGCAAAGTGGATTTGCCTTTAGTAAATCAACCCCAAGTTTTATTTATCGTAATGCATTCTAAGCATTATGATATAAAAGCCTTCTGTGTATAGCAGCCACCCCAGCACCCCCTAATATGAGTGCCTTGGCTGTATGGGAGTCAGTTAGCCTATCAGGAGAGAGAGGGGCGGAGCTGAACTGGGGCTTGGTGTCTGAATGGGCACAGGGAATTGTGACTCGGCTTGGGTGCCCCCATAGCAAGCTTCTTGCTGTGGGAGCACTCAACAGGAGGGACAGGCCAGGGGCCCAAGTAGAGGAGGACATGGGCTGTTCAGTGCAAAACCACTGCACAGAGCAGGTAAGTATAACATGTTTATTATTTTTGTAAAAGAAAAAAAAACAAGACTTTACAATCAATTTAAGAGAAGTGAATCATCCAGACTTTTAACACCATTAAAGCATATAGTTTGTTATATCATGCACTTTAACAGGAAGTCCAAACTAGAAATAATAACATTACTTTTACCATCTCATTCTTTTTATATTGAATTGGTTCATGAAAATATTATCAGTTCCAATATATACAGACAAGCTTATGTTACAGAGATATCTACACTGATAGTTGACGTGTGATGTAAACTCAGTCAAAGTACATTTTTATTTTTTGGACACCTGTTTAAGTTAGAAAAGCAACAATAGGTCAGGGGTGCATCCTTTCCCATTGAATGGGAAACAGATACTGGAAATCATGTCTGATATTTCAAAGCTATGTTTCTCACATGTGTAGGCAGGACCAAAAAAGTGTAATACATCTAGAAATGTATAAGAGAATTTAGGAAAAGAGCTCAAGTTCAAATGAGTGTGATACCTATACAGATAATCTAACACATTTATCCATGTTATTAGGAAATATATTTTAATCTCTAGGTATATCAAACATTATGTCTGGATTCACAAGTTATTACAGCACGTTATTGTGCAGTATGCCATATGGCATATATGGTATATACAGTAATGCTTCGGAGCATTACATTTTTTGGTAAAGTATTTCTATCAGTGCTAGTAATTGTATGATATTTTTGCATTTAAAGGGTTTAGGGATTAGGATAGTGTCAGAATCTAGGAGCTAATTTTAGAATTAGGGATTGGTTTAGTGTAATAGTAATATTAATATATCTTTTCTTCCCTTTTTTATTCTTTGTCTTTTTCATATTTTTTTTATTGGCATCCCTTCATATCCCTGTTTACAGCCCACACTACTTTCTCACATCTGCTCTTCACTTCATCTCACACATTTTTTGTTTGCTTTGTACCTGTTGACTGTCTATTTAAATTCCACTTAGTTTGCAACCAGTCTCATTATGATATATATTTTTTTTCAGGGAGGTCCGTCCAAGTTTGGACGGCATTTTCCCACTCTGCCTGGCCTTGATCCTCTCCATTCCGTCCCATTTCCACCTGTCTCCACTCTTCCCCCTTTGCCCAATGTGGGGTCCCCACTTTTGCGACTTCTCGTAGGCGTGGGGGCCCACCCACCCCACATTTTGGCCCACTTTTTCCATCTCGGCCGCCTCCTCCCTTTTTAGTGTCCCTTTGGATTCACCTGCTGCCGGCGGCGGTTGTTTTTCGGTTGACCGGTTTACCGGTACCAATTTGTGACACTTACCTTGGTAATTATATATATATATATATATACATGTTTTTAACCCATTGTCTATAATATTGACTTTACATATTAGAACTATACAGCTATGTCGTTTTGTTTGTGTATTCTAACAAGCTTCATTATTGTATATATATTTTCTTATAGAACCTATGTCTGCAAACTTATTTCCCCTTGAAGATGACCCACATCAACTAAAGGGTCGAAACGCATCGGGGACTTTGAGCATTAGTTATTGATCAATGTTACTTATAGTGACTGTATATAAATGTTCTTATATTACTTCTTTGAGTTCATGCTTGGATTCTTTATTAGAGGGTTATTTTTTACCTTTTAACTTATTTCCTTCTGAATAAATCATACAATTATTTTTTTCTATTTGATTTCTTGACATTAGTTTCTGCAACTCAAAGCCCCTAGGGGTACTTTTTCTTGGGGATTGGTTTAGTAGTTAGGTTGATGTTTGTCACAAGACGAATCATTCCAACAGTCATCCCATAAGGACATTGAAGGTTGGATTAACAACCTCAATACCGGGAACGTTTACCTCCTTCCTGCCCAGAACACATTTCAGCTTTCAATGCTGTCACTCTTTGAATGATAATTGTGTGGTCATGGAACACCTTACCAATATAAAAAGTTTTATATTTTTTTTGAGACAGATAGAGCTTTCTTTTGGTGTTAAGTTATCCCCATTGTACTTTTATTTTTTTGGTAAATAAAATAAGATATGCTTTTCTTATAGTTTCTGTTGTAAAATAGTAATTTCTCTTCTTCAATGATGTGCAGTGATAAGGCTGCTCTGATGGGCATTAATGGGACTGCACTGATGGGGCTGCACTGTTGGGCATGGATGAGGCTGTACTGATGGGAACTGGTGAGGCTGCACTGATGGGCACTTAAGTGCACTATATGGCATTGATGAGGCTGCACTAATGAGGCAGCACTGAAGGACACTGATGAGGATGTGCTAGTGTGCGCTGTTGTTAGGAAGCTATTAAGATAAAAAAAATTCTTTAAGCTGTGTACACAAGATCGGTTCAAACCGATGAAAACGGACTGAAGTTCATTTTCATCGGTCCAAACCAATCGTGTGTAGGCCCCATCGGTCCGTTATCCTTCGGTCCAAAAACAGATGGCTTGCTTTAAAATCGAACCGATGGACGGCTAACCGATAGGTCAAAACTGATCGATATTACGGACGAGCATCGGTTAAAGATCCACGCATGCTCAGAATCAAGTCGACGCATGCATGGAATGAATTCAAGTTCGTTTTTTCCATAACGTTATTGTTGGACCGTTCTCATCAGATGGACCGATCGTGTGTACAGGGCTTTACAAACCCTTTAAGTTAAGGGTGAGGTTTACAGGCAAATTTAGGTTTTAGTATTTATCAAATACATCAATAAATTATAAAATGACACTGAAAATACAGTTTGTAACATTTTATTAACAGCACTGATTTAACAATTTAATTCCTATCGTCTAATATATTTGATTTAGGCAGTCTCTGGCAAACAATAGACAACTTATGGGAAACAAAAAGATTACAACAGAGCTTGTATCACTATTGGCTGTCTTGACATTGTGTTCACTGATCTATTTGATCATGTTAGTGAAAAGATACCCAAGTGTGGCTGTTAATTACCTATGCATACTTTTAAAATACAAAAACTTTTGCATTAGGTAAAACAATAAAAATATACTGTTAGGTTATTCATCTTAGGGAACTTAATCTGAATTATTGTTTATGATATGGAGTTTATGTAAAGAACGAGCCCACCTTCATTCTGCCTTCACTTAAAACCTGAAGGAAAAATTCAAACTAAATTAACTTTTCATGTAAATCAGTAATATCTTTGAAGAGTTGATATAAAGGAAGGATGAAAACTGGAGATAGATTTAATCTCTCCCCTTTCAGATGTTTTTCCTTACGTCTATATAAATATGTGCCCTCCAGTCTATGTGAGACTGTATGCAACTATTCCTATGATATAGCTGAAATTAAAACCCACTCAAAAGGAAATGTAATGTTCTGGTAAATTAATTACAGAATAATAGTGTTTATATAAAAATCAAATACTGAGAATGCTTACGTTTTCTTTATTTAATGCAATAATGCTGAACTTTAGTCTTGCATAGTTGTACGGTACTCCGTTCCAGGAGTGTGCTCGTAATCCAAAGTACTCGCATATCAAAGCAAGTTTTTCCATTGAAGCCATTGACTTCAATGGGAGGCAATACCGAATGCGGCCAGAGGTGGGGGGGGGGTTTGCCAGAGAGCGTAGAAAACGGCCAAAAAGGCCAGACGACACTACACGCTTGTTTCCTGCGCCCCCGTACCTCAGGCAAAATTAGGTACTGCAGGCCAATTTTTGGCTTTTCTTGGCTCCTCCGCCCCTGTACCTCAGGCCAAATGAGGTACTGCAGGCCTATTTAGCTTGAATTTTGCTTGTCTTGAGAGTCAACACTGGCAAACCGAGTCAGAATAAAAAAAAAATTGCTTGCAAATCAAATGCTCTCAAACCAAATTACTCTTAAACCAAGGTATCACTGTATATTTAAAAGTTTGTTAAATTCTAATGTACTGAAAGCCTGTCTCATTTCTTGAGGCCCTTAAAATGTCAGGATAGTAAAATACCCCCCATATGACCCCTTTTTGGAAAGAAGACTGTCTGAGGTATCCAGTAAGAGGCACGCTGAGTTATTTGAACTTTACATTTTTTTGACACTTTTTTGGGAGGGAAATAAAGAATCAAAGAAAATATATTTTTTTAATGTTTTATATACTGTCACCAGTGCAGTACAGCATCATATGGCGTGGCAGGTATACTGACTGGTGACAGTATGTTAAAAAGAAAAAAAAATATTGTATTCATTTGTTTAACAACGTTTAAAAAATGTTTTTTCATTTTTTTTTCTTCTTTTTCACTATTTGTTTTACATACTTAGTTCAGAGTCAAACAAAAAACACTGTACTACTCTGGAGGTGTAATCAGGGATTTTTGTTTACACATTTATTGCTGTTACATTGGTGATCAGTGCTCATCAGTGCCACCTATCAGTGCACCCTCACCGGTGCCTGCCTCATCAGTGCCCATCAGTGCAGCTTCATCTGTGCCCTCTCATCAATACCTATCAGTGTCCATCAGTGCAGTCTCATCAGTGCATATAAGGGAAGGAGAAAAATGACCTGTTTGCAAGATTTTATAACAAACTATGTTTTTTTTTTTATTATTCAAATTGTTCGGTCTTTTTTGGGTTTCTTTAGCAAAAAATAAAAAACCCAGTTGTGATTACATACCACCAAAAGAAAGCTCTATTTGTGTGAAAAAGGTCACACATAGCTTTATTAACCGCTTCCTGCCAGCCTCACACATATATGCAGCCTCTCAGTGACTGGGCCTTAATGCTGAGCTTATGCATATATGTGACCCTGTGTAAAGCACTTACTGCACTGAGAGCAAGATGCCAGCATGGTAGCCAGTGAGTATCGGATAGCTCCTGATGCATACTAGTGATTGGAAGCTTTCTGATCTTACCAAGTTACCACTCTTTGCACATTCAAACTTTGCTTTGCATATTAAAGAGTAATCCATTTTCTTTATTTTTTTTGTTCTCTCAAAATAGGGTAAAACCCAGAGCAAAGACAGTAGAATAAATATCTTCCAGGTGTTGGTTTTCCTTTTTTACAATAGATGCAACCAAGAAACATATGCTTTAAACAATCTACTATGCCAAGCATTCGTCAGACAGTCCCAGACCACAAAAACAAATCAGAATGCCTTTTCTTAGGATTCTCATAAAAATTGCCAAAGATTAGCACATTTGTGAGGAACATAATGTGATAACTCTTAATAAAATTGCATTGGGGAAATTCATATGCTATTAGTGATCCCATTTATTATGAGGGCAGAGAGTTGTTGAAATATATGATTGGACATGGCCAATGATATCAATAGGATGTAAAACATATGGCACCATTCTGCAACTACATATCAATGTTCCAAAATATGTTCAAATTCTTAATTCTTTTATATATTAAGAACATTGGATTATAATATATTTTCCAGCCAAATATATCTAATATTTATCTGTCACAATCAAACTACAAAGATACAGTCACCTTTGGTTTTATATTCATAAGTAGAAAACTTTACTCTTAAAGAAAAAAAAAGTTAACTTTTAAAGACAGAACTGGAATGACCCTAATATTCAAAGCACAGTGTGGGTCAATAAAACACAGAAATTGCAGTTGAAATAAATGGCAACACAATGGTTGGATGGATGTCAAGAATTTTCAAGTGTTAAAGTTAATAAGGGCTCATTGGTTCATTCATTTAGCCTATACTATATTAATGCTTAAGAGATATGTCCAATGTAATTTCTAATCTAGATGTGCCAAATGATTGGGCAAATAATTGAACAAATGATTATGGCAAATAAAGTTCAAAGTAGATAACTCCAAATGCAGGTGGTTAAAAATATGCTTTTAACATACAATCCAAAAATGGTTAAATAAAGACATGCCTTGAATTATATCTGTTAAAGGAACTAGTGTGGAAGGCCTAGCATCCCTGTATGAAGCAGCCATAGTGGTCATACCTAAAAAATAAAAGAGGGACCCTCTCTGTCCATATAGGCCTATTTCCTTATTATCCTCTGACATAAACATTTTAGCTAAAGTGTTTGCCAACAGACTCAACAAAGTTAATTTTGCACATTAGACCCCCCGATCAGGCAAGATTTATGACAAAACTGTCCACAGCAGTCAACATCAGATGTGCCTAATTGAATATGTAGGTGCTGATAAGTGATCAAACTAATTAGGCTTTCGTGGCACTGGATGCCATGAAGAAGTTTGATAATGTCGAGTGATCTCTGGGCTGTCCTCAAAAGATTTTAAAGAAGGTCCTGCATTTTGTAAATTAGTGAACTTAACTTGTCCTATGTTGCCACAAAGGCTGGTATTAGGGTCAACAGCTTTCAGTCCACACACTTTGATTTGATTTGGGGAACTAGGCAGAAGGGGGTTTACTGTTGCCCTTATTGCCATCATGATAAAGCCCCTGGCCTGTCTACTCAAGACTTCCCTTGATGTTATGTATGTAACTCTATGGGTTTGGTAAAGTTTTATTTAGAGAACATATCTCATTATACCCAGTTGATGTATTATTATTTCTTTCTACTAACCAACTGTGACGCAACATATTGACAAGTTTGGAAGGTTCTCGGGGGCTAACCATTAACTGGGAGAAATCCATGCTGCTTTCCCTAGATACCCTGCCACTCCCCCTGCCTCCTTCTCCAGCTCATCTCAAAGTAGACTCTGCCTTAAAATATGTGGGTATTACCATGACCAATTCCCCTAAAGATTGTATCTCAGATAATATTCTACCCTTCCTATCTAAATTTCTAATTCAAATGTAAAGTGTGGTACAAGCTGCCCTTCTCCATGGTTGGGTGTATCAACTTGATCAAAATTATTTGGATGCCACAGCTCCTTTATTTCTTACATGTCTCATGTGTAAGAAATAAAGGAGTTCAGGATGCCCATATATAAAGGTCAATGCCATATTTTGAGATTTGATATGGAGAAGAATGTCCCCCAACCCAGATAGAATTGCTGCAATACTGTACTCCAAAAAATGCAGTAGATTTGGCTGCTTCTAACCACTACTTTATTATAGCCTAGTGACAGCATTATATTGGATGGGACTGCAAGACATTTTCTAGTTACTTAAACTCTAGGTTTTAGAGATGAGAGAATGTTGGAGTCCATACCCTGATGCATGTGTATTAACATGGTTCTATAAAGCCTTTGCAGAAATACAGTAAGGCGCCGTACACACGGCAGAGAACCTCGACGGGCAGAACACATCGTTCCGCCCGTAGGTTCTCTCCCCCTGATGCATGTGTAGGCGGGCCGTCGAGGAAATAAGCGTGCTCTCATTTCGGCTCGACGGGTTCCCGACGGGAAGCTCGCCGAGATAAAGCCTTTGCAGAAATACAGTAACTGTTGAATTTGCCAATAACATTAAATGGTTCTATCATTTCCTTCAGTTGAGACATGCCATACAGGCTCAGCAAAACTAAGGACTGATTTAACATACGTATCTAATGTTGGTGGACCATTTTCTTATGAAGATTTCTATGGTTTGTAAGGTGCAGAATGTGTTGCAGTCCCTTTAATAAGTGTCTCTTTCTCCCTCTCAAAGATTGACACAGATATTTATCTGCATAGGGTGTATTTTTGCATGTGGACATCCCTCATGATCCCTTATCCATTTTTTGTGACAAAGTTCAAAGTTAAGGAGGTATTGGGCTAAGGTTGTTGGTACGCTAATTGTGTTATTGGGGATTAATATACCGACTGAAGCACTCACACACCTGTTAGGCTATATAGACTCATCCTGAATGGATTCCATAGTAGGCATTATTGTACCCTGTTGGCAGATTGCACCTAAATGGACCTCGTCTCGCCCACCTACTGTTTCTGAATGGATAAGAGATCTTAATAATTGTATCTCCTTTGAAAAACACATATTTTCTCAGGATCGCTTTGTGAAAATGTTACTCCATATGGTCCCAATGAATTACATATGTGCATGTTACCCTTTGCTAGGCCTCTATGTGCCAAATTATCTAGTGCCTTAAAAAAGTATTCATACCCCTTGAAATTTTCCATATTTTGTCATAAAACCAAAACAAAAATATATTTTATTGGGATTTTACATGATAGACCAACACAAAGTGGCACAGAAGTGGAATGAAAATAATAAATGGTTTATTTTTACAAATAAATATGTGAAAAGTGTGGCGTGGATTAGTATTCAGCCCCCATGAGTTAATAGTTTGTAGAATCAACTTTAGCAGCAATCACAGCTGCAAGACTTTGCACATCAAGAGAGTGACGTCTTTGCCCATTCTTCTTTGCAAAATAGATCAAGCTCTGCCAGATTGATGGGGAGCATCTGTGAATAGTAATGTTTAAGTCTGGCCACAGATTCTCAATTGGAATTAGGTCTTGACTTTGATTGGGCCATTCTATCACATGAATATGCTTTGATCGAACCCATTCCACTGTACTGTAGCTCTGGCTATATGTTTAGAGTTGTTGTTCTGCTGGAAGGTGAATCTCCGCCCCAGTCTCAAGTCTTTTGCAGACTCTAAGGCCTCATACACACGAGGCAATCTATTTGTTCAAATCGGTCGGACCGACCGATTTGAACAAATCTGTTTGCTAGGATTTTGATTTGCTCGTGTGTACACATGAGCAAACCAAAATCCCCGCCAGCAGACGGCGCGCTGACGTGTCGGTGACCTGGCGGTGACATTGACGCCGCCACGTCACCGCGCCAGGAAGTAAAACACTTCCGCGCAAGCGCCGAATCTATTCGGCGGCGGTGCGAGACGACATGTCTGCTGGTAAGTGTACTAACCAGCAGACATGTCGGGCGGACGGATTCCCACCCGATAGATTTCAAAGCATGCTTTGAAATCTGTCGGGTGGCCAAATCCATCGGCTCGCCCGTACACACGATCGAATCTGTCTGCTGGGATGGTCTAGCAGACCGTTTCCAGCAGACAGATTTGATCGTGTGTACGCGGCCTAACAGTTTTTTTTTCTAAGATTGCCCTGTATTTGGCTCCATCCATCTTCCTATCAACTCGGAATGCTTTTCTTTAGCAAGGACAGGGAAGCTGGTCAAAAAACATGATGCTACCACCACCATATTTCACAGGTGGGATGGTTTGTACAGGGTGATGTGCTGTGTTAGTTTTCCACCACACAGAGCATTTTGCTTTTAGGCCAAAAAGTTAAATTTTGGTCTCATCTGACTGGAGCAGCTTCTGAAAACATGACTTCTTATGGCTTTTTTTCGTCAATGGCTTTCTTCTTGCTACTCTTCCATAAATTTGTGGAGTGCACGACTAAGGCCGCGTACACACGATCGAATTTATCTGCTGGAAACGGTCCTGACGGACCGTTTCAGCAGACAAATTCAATCGTGTGTACGGGCGGATAGACAGGTTTTTCCAGCAGACAAATTTTAAAGCGTGCTTTAAAATCTGTCTGCTAGGAAGTCGTCCGTCCGACATGTCTGCTGGTTAGTACACTAACCAGCGGACATATCTGTTCGCACATGCGTCGAATGGATTTGACGCATGCGTGGATGTTTTTTACTTCCTGGTGCGGTGACGTGGCGGCGTCAACGTCACCGCCACGTCACCGCGCTGTCTGCCGGCGGGGATTTTGGTTTGATCGTGTGTACACGATCAAACCAAAATAGCCCAGCAGACAAATACAATCAAATCGGTCTGTCAGACCGATTTGATCGGATTTATTTAGTGGTGTGTACGCGGCCTGATAGTTGTCCAGTGGACAGATTTTCCCACCTGAGCTCTGAATCTCTGCAGCTCCTCCAGAGTTACCATGGGCCTCTTGGCTGCTTCTCTGATTAAGGCTCTCCTTGCCAGCCTGTCAGTTTAGGTGGATCGCCATGTCTTGGTAGGTTTGCAGTTGTGCCATTCTCTTTCCATTTTCAGATGATGGATTAAACAGTGTTCCATGACATGTTCAAAGCTTGAGATATTTTTTTATAACCTAACCCTGCTTTAAACTTCTCCATAACTTAATCCCTGACCTGTCTGGTGTGTTCATTGGCCTTGATAATGCTGTTTGTTCACTAAGGTTCTCTATAAAACCTTTGAGGGCTTCACAGAACAGCTGTATTTATACTGAGATAATATTACACAATGGACTCTATTTACTAATTAGGAGACTTCTGGAGGCAATTGGTTTTACTAGATTTTAGTTAGGGGTATCAGTGTAAAGGGCGCTGAATACTAATGCATGCCACACTTTTCACATATTTATTTGTAAGAAGAAAATACATTTAAGTTTTTGGCTGTAACATGACACAATTTCTAGGGGTATGAATACTTTTTCAAGGCACTGTACGTGTGCTAGTCATGCATTTTCCACCTTGTTATGTCTGACACCTATACTCAGGGCCGTACTTACCATTGGGCTTGACTGGGCTCAAGCCCATGGGCCCCACCCAATAGGGGGCCCCTCTAAAAAAAAAAAAAAAAAAAAAAAAAAATTTTTTTTTTTTTTTTTTTTTTTTAGGGGTCCGGAGGTCCCCAGGGCCCCGGACAGCACCCTTCCTTTTTTTATTTATTTTTAAAAAAAAATAGTAAAATCATTATTATTATTATTATTAAAGGGCCCAGAGGTCTCCAGGGCCCCTGGATGGCAAACCCCCCCCTTTTTTTTTATAAAACAATTTACATTTTATATATATATATATATTTTTTTTTTATTAAAGGGCTCAGAGGTCCCCAGGGCCCCATGTGGCCACCCCCCTCTTTTTTTTATAAATGTTTATCTTTTTATTTTTGTTTATATTTTATTTTTTTTATTAAAGGGCCCAGAGGTCCCCAGGGCCCCCGGATAGCAACCTCCCTTTTTTATGTATTTTTTATAAATGTTTATTTATTTTTTATTTTTTTAGGGGTCTGGAGGCCCCCAGGTTCCGGACAGCAACCCTTCCTTTTTTTATTTATTTTTTTATAAAAAAAAATATGTTTATATATATATTAGAGCGGCACGATTCTGGCCAAAATGAGAATCACAATTTTTTTGCCTAGAATGAAGATCACGATTCTCACGGCGTAAAATCTTTTACATTTATACAAAAAAAAAAAAATGGGCTACTTTACTGCCTAGTTTTTTTTTTTTTTTTAATTCATTAAAGTATTTCCAAAAAAATGCATTTAAAAAGACTGCAGCGCAAATACATGCAACATAAAAATTGCAACAACCGCATTTTATTCTCTAGGCCAGGGACTTTACTAAAAAATTATATAATCTTGGGGGTTCTAACTAATTTTCTAGCAAAAAAAAATAATGATTTTACTTGAAAAGAGCTGTCAGAAAAAGGTTTGGTGTTTAAGTGGTTAAAAATTCCTAATTTACATACAGAAGAAGTTTATTTCTTTGAGAGATACAATGTTTAACTTTACTTTCCACTGATATAGAAGTTTCCAAAACTTGGCAGATTGCCCAGACTGACTTTTGCTGAGAGCAACAGGAAATTCTTTGCATACCAAAGTGCAGAGAGAAAATTATTTTCATGTGAAAGATTGTGAAACCCTTTCAAGAATCGCAACGGGAAAAATATCGGATAACGATTCTTGACGATTAATAGCTCTAATATATATATATATATATATATATATATATTATATATTATATATATATATATATATATATATTTATTTATATTTATTTATTATTATTTTAAAGGGCACAGAGGTCAGGGCCCCCGGAGGCAACCCCCCCTTTTTTTTATAATTTTTTTAAATTTTCTTTATATTTTTTATAAAAAAAAACTTTTATTATTAAAGGGCCCAGAGGTTTATTTTTTATTTTTTTATTATAGGGCCCAGAGATCCCCAGGGCCCTGGGTGGCTACCCCCCTTTTTATATATATATATATATTTATTTATTTATTATTTCTTTATTTTTATTCTGTGCACAGATACTTTATGCCCCCCCCCGCTCAACAACTTCATTCGCGCCCCCCCCCGCTCAACAACTTTAATGCACACCCCCGCTCAACAACTTCAATTCGCTCCCCCCCCGCTCAACAACTTATCCCCCCTCCAGGGGGCCCCGTCAACACTCAAGCCCAGGGGCCCCCACCACCCTAAGTCCTGCCCTGCCTATACTGTATCAGCTTAGGTGAAGAGTACTTGATGCTCTGTAATTTGACTCTCCTCCTTTTGTGTACGCTCCTTCTTTTGTATCTTGTCACCCTGCGCAGTGGATTGTTTCTGTGTTCTCAAGTTAATAAAAAATAATTTCTCAAAAAAATGTGATTGAAATAAAAGTTGCTAGTGTGCTTATGTTAGTTATTAACCGAATTGTCAAGCCATCAAATAGTTGTGGTCATAGCTGATCCAAAATCATTTTTTTTTTTAATTTGGCGTAGGGTTCCCCTTAATATCCATACCAGACCTGAAGGGCCTGGTAATGGAATTTAGGGGGACCACCATGCATTTTTTTCAATGACTTTGATCTGTATTGCCGGGACCCGACAATTCATTATAGCTGCGAGTAGTTTTAACCTCCCTGGCAGTACGATTATTTCAGATTCAGTGGTACCATTATTTTGCATGGAAATTTGGCGTTTTACATTGTAGGCCTGTAATTCTTAGGAATAACTCACCTAAATCTCTCCAAACAAGAGTCTAGTAGACATCTCGGGTATGATAAAGTTTAAAAAACAAAATCATAAATTATAATATAATAAATAATAACAAGTAATAATTTAACAATAATAATACTTTTTAGTCAATACATTTTAGTAAATAATATATTCAAAAACACTGAATTTTTTTTGGTCAAACAAGGGTGCAATATTAGTAGTCATATTACTTCAGTAAACGTCTAGGGTATGGTAACATTTTAAAACAAGGTACAGCACAAAGTCCAACATCACAATCGGGACAATAGAAATGGTTTTCTTTTCGTTGTCGTCATGCTTGGAGCAGCAAACCACACACATCCTTGTGGGTGCCGTCTTTTTTTCAGTTGGTGTAATGTGGTCCATAAAGTAGCGAACAGTCAGGCGTTTCAGGTTCACAACACCAGCAACCTGAAGTCCTGATCTGTTTACAGCCAGTGGTGTCTGGTGCTTCAGGAATATGAGTTTGGCAACCTTACACACAAGGGGCCAGATTCACATACACTTAATATTGCGCTGCGTAATCGAAATACTCTACGCTGCCCTATTTTACCAGGCTCTACACCGAATTCTGGTAGATTTTTGCCCGCACGCTACGGCGGCGTAGTCTATTTCTCACCGCGTAATCGAAATACGCGATTAGGGGGCGTGAAGAATTTAAATTAAGCGCGTCCCCGCGGCGATCGAACTGCGCATGTTCCGTTCAGAAATTTCCCGCCGTGCATTGCGCGAAATCACGTCGTTACGTCATTCGTTGTTTGAGTAGTGTCGTTTACGAACATTCCTTTTCCCGGACGACTTACGTCAAAAAAAATAAAAGACCTCGGAAAACGTAGAAATTCGACGTGGGAACGACGGCCATACTTAACATGGGCTGTCTAATATTAGAGCAGCAAAAAGCTGGTATAGTGTTACGCAAAAAAAAGATGACTAAAGGTGCCGTAAGAGATTGCGAATGAAGATCGTAATTTTGGGAATCGCCGGCAAAAGCTCATTTGCATACCCAGACGCGGAAAATGGCGGGAAGTCCACCCAGTGGCCGCAATTTTATTGCAGCGTAGATCCGAAGGCGTATGAACACATAATCCAGTCGAATTGAAGCCCCACAGCCGTCTATTCATGGTTTGAGGTTTGCAACTAGCTAGAAAACGTGCGTAATTTGAAAATACTCCAGTCTAACACCAGTTAGACAGGCGTAATGGCTCTCTGAATCTGGGCCAAAGTCTGCAGGAACCATAGGCCTTTTCAGAAGAATTAATGCATTCCACAGGCACTGTTCCAGAAGATGCCTGAAGATTTTTTATAATATTTTTTTTTGCTTTCTCATGGCTGCCAGGCAACTATTTCTCCTACCCCAAGCTTTTTATTGGCAAAGGTTGGTGGCATGTCACGCCAGTTAGCCTTAAAGGTCCCATATGCATCTGTCTTGTTCAGAAGAAGGAACTCATATGCCTTGTTTCCACTGAGCGGATCGGTTCGGTACGGTACGGTACGGTTCGCTATTTTGGGTGTTTCCATTATGAAAGCGCGCCAGAAAAGCGAACCGTACCGCACCAGCAAGGGTCCTGCTTCAGATGAGGGACCAGAGAGAGTGGAACGGTTCGGTTAGGGCGGACCTACAAATGCATCTCACCGATTGGTGGATGCGCTAGGAATTTTTTCTAAACTCTGAATGGTCCCTCACGGTCCGATTTGCAGTGGAAACACTCACGCGATTAGACCGGACCCATCCGAACCGCTCCAAAACATCTGACCCGACCCGATCCGTGCAGTGGAAACAAGGCATTAGAGATCTGGGGAAGTGTAAAAATTGTCTGTGGTGACACAGTAGCCCTGGTTCAGCAAAGGCTCAATCAAAAGAAGGACCAAAGCGGTTGCCATTTCAAAACTGCTGAATAAATCGCTGAATTTAGTCCCTTTTCCGGTGTACAGGACCAAATTCCAGATGTACCCAGAGCTGTATTCACACAGCATAAATGACTTTATGCCAAATAAAGCTTGCTTTGATGCGATAAACTGTATCCAGCTAAGTCTTCCTTTGTAGGCCATAAGACTTTCATCAATACTTATGTCTCTGTCTGGAACATACAGTAGGTTGGAAATTATTCAGAATTAGTTTGTAAATCTCCCAATTTTTTTTTCGGTTTTGGAACTGGATGAGAACTATTATCAAAGTCTTCATGATTTGCAAAGTGCAAATATTTCATTATGAGCGAAAATTTGTATTCCGACATAACTGCCAAAAAAACGAGTGGCCAGTTATTTGTTGGTTGTCCAGTACAATTTCTGCAGGGGATTCCCACCACTCCCTGAAGAATTATAAGGCCCACAAACTTCCATATGTCCTCTCTGATTACCAGTTCCCACTTTCTGCTCCTTGAAAAGCACTGATGGGTAGCAGCTTGTTGCTCCTGGTAGCGATTTGTCTCCATAACAATTTTGGCAATAACTTCATCAGTCAAAAGAGCTCAAGGTATGCCAAGGGGTTGTCATTCTCAACATCCACTTTGATCCCAGGTGCTCCTGTAAACAAAATTCTTGGGGGCGCTACATGATCTGTACCGCAATCAATCGAGCACCAAGTCTGCACATCGCTGGGCACAGTCGCAGGATTGCCGCTAAAATCGCTTTCTGCCTCTGATGACGAACTTCCCCTACGAGTCGCTGTCACTCAACTTCTCTGCAAGCGATTCTGTATTGCTGTCACTGTTTTCTAGCAGGTCATATAGCAATTTTGAGGTGGAGGCACGATTTTTTGATGCCATGGTCGCTGTGCAGTTTACAGACACAAAGCACAGTAAAACTGCAGACAAGGGCACTGGAGAAAGCACTGGGGGGGGCAATCTAAGGTCACTTTATTTTATTTGAGCAGCATTGTAAGCTTGTGTTCCGAGCAGCCTACTATTAGATTTTTTATGTACAATTAATATGGATATATGTATCATATTTATCATCATATAACACGCACAGGCATATCACACGCACCTTAATTTTAAGAGGGATGTTTCAGGGAAAAATTTTAACATAAATTTTGAAGCAAAATAAGGGTCATTATCAGTGCCCATCTGCAGCCTTGCCATTGCCTATCATTGCAGCCTGATCAGTGCCCATCATTCCAGCCTTGCCCATCATTGCAGCCTGATCAGTGCCCATTTGCACCTTTGCCCTCAGCATGATCAAGGATGAGCTTCGAGTTCGAGACAAACTCATGTTCAACTCGAACATTGCCTGTTCATCTGTTTGACGAAGAGCAAACAATTTGGGGGGTTCGAGGCAAATTCAAAAGTCTATGGGAGGAATCTAAAGTGATAATTTTAAAGGCTAATATGCAATTTATTGTCCTAAAAAGTGTTTGGAGACCTGGGTCCTGCCCCAGGGGACATGTATCAATGCAAAAAAAGTTTAAAAAACGAACGTTTTAAAAGTAAAATATTCCTTTAAATTTCGTACCTAGAGTACGAAATACCACCGCTGGAAAAAAAAAAATGTTTTTAAATTTTATTTAAGGACTTTCTCCACTTTTTACAATTATTTACACTGTCTTAGTGAAATGGTAGAGGTATAATGTAAAACCCCATTACCAATTTACATAGGGGGGTCAAGATCTGGGGGTCCTCTTTGTTAAACAGGGTTCTAAAGTTCACACAAACTTTTGGTCGGTTCGCAGGTTCTGGTGCGAACCGAACGGGGGGGGTGTTCGACTCATCCCTACTCGGTGCCCATCTGCAGTCTTGCCCCTGTTTGCAGCCTGATCAGGGCCCACCTGCAGTCTTGCCCCTTTTGCAGCCTGATCGATGCCCATCTGCAAACGTGCCCCTGTTTGCATCCTGATCAGTGCCTATCTGCAGTCTTGCTCCACTTTACAGCCTGATCAGTGCCCATCTGCAGTCGTGCCCATCTTTGCAGCATGATCAGTATGCATCTGCAGCCTTATTATTGCTTAAATATACAGAGCCGGATCTCCTGTGTACTCAGCTCGGCTTGCAGTGCCGCCCAGTCTCGCCCTTTGGCTCTGCTCCTATGATGGACATAACAGCGGTCCAATGGTGGGACCTCAATGCTAGGAGGTGCAACTGGGCGTGACTGCGAGCGGAGCCGAGTACACAGGAGATTCAGCTCTGTCTATTTTGGCGACGCTCTTTCCCTCCTTCCCCTCCGAGGCAGCTGTTTGGCGTATAACATGCACACACAATTTTCCCCTAATTTTAAGGAGGGAAAGTGCGTGTTATACACTGATAAATACGGTAATTATATGTTAGTGTGGACACGCTAACAATGCAAACCCATACACACGCATACATTTTGTGTGAAGTGAACCTTTGAACTGTAAACCACTTTTGTACATTATGTTTTAGATCTGTTTATGCCCAATCTCATCCCTGAAGAAGGAAATTATCCCAAAAATGTTGGAATCATTTTGGAATATACTCGAGGACTAACTGACCAAACCTTTGTGTAGTGACAATATCATCTATGGGCCAGATTCAGGTAGATGAGAGCATCTTTGCTCTGGAGTAACGCTTCTCATTTACGTTACTCTGCCGAAATTTTAGGATCAAGTGCTGTTATTCATGAAGCACTTGCTCCTAAAGTTGCGGCAGCGCATCGCAAATGAGCCGGCGGAATTCAAATTGGGCGGGTACGGGGCGTGTATTATTTAAACTATGCGCGATCCCGCGGCGAACGTACTGCGCATGCCTCGAGTGTCAATGCATCCCAGTGCGCATGCTCCAAATTCTGTCAGTGAATGTTTTACGCAAGCGACGCGATTTTTTTTTTCCCGACGCGATGACGACGGCTATACTTAACATAGGATACTCCACTAGGGGGCTGCTTTATCTTTACGTCACGTATCGCTTCCGGAAACGTCGTAAAGTCACTGCGTCGTGCCCGAAAACGATCGTGAATTTCCGACTCCCGCTGATTAACATATTTTTTCAGCGTTTTCAATTCAATTACGCCGATCGCATCGGAACTCCAACCCGGCGTTTCTTGTTCTGTAGAAGTGCTAGCCACTTAGCCACTGTGCTGCCCGTGATTACATGAGATCTACTGGAGATTCATTTTTTTTCTAAGGAGCAGAGAGTTACAGAATATTGCAGGGCATAATTACCTGCTGCAAATATCTTTATCAGCCAGAAAAGCAACAGACTATATAATAGGTGTATTCCCTTGCTTTATCTTGCCTTTACTACCTAAAACATTGTGAGTAGGTTAAGCAATTTCACAATGTCACTTCAGATGCAGTTGATCTGCCCATATGGTTCCTCCTATTGGTATGGTTCCCCCCTTGACTACGCAGGCGCAATCCGAGCTGATAGAAAACACCGAACCTGATCAGCTGTAGTAACAGGTCCAGGACGACATGGAATTCGCTGTAAGTGGCCAGTCGGCCTCACGTCCTTTCGCTCGGACTGCTCGCTGCGCTCGCTTGGCCTCCTGGCTCTTTTTTTAACATCTTCCAAGTCCACGGGGATGTTAAGGAATGAGCCTGGATGCCGTGCATGTACAGTGTACAGCTGATCAGGTTCAGAGATTTCCATGGGCTTTGTCTGTCAAGCAGGGAAACATATCCATAGGGGAACTAGCTCGACAAGACACAGGCTCTTTACACCAAAACATAATACTGGTAATGTTCTACATTTCATCTACTTTATAAAGCTGAGTCAGTCTTGTGGATTACACTCTGATGCCGCATACACACGATCACTTTTTGTGATGAAAAAAAAACGACGTTTTAAAAAACGTCATTTAAAATGATCGTGTGTGGGCAAAACGTTGTTTTATGTCTTCAAAAAAACGACCAAAAAAAAAATCCAACATGCTTGAATTTTTTGTGTCGTTTTTCAAAATGTCGTTTTTTGTGTCATAAAAAGTGATGGTGTGTGGGCAAAACAACGTTTAAAACGACTTTGTAAACCCGCGCATGCTTAGAAGCAAGTTATGAGATGGGAGCTTCAATGGAACAGAGTTCCGTCGAAAGTGTCTTACGTAACCGCGCTTTGCAAGAGCATTGTGGAAAAACGATGGTGTGTATGCAATGTCGTTTTTGAAAATGAAGTTTGAAAAAAATGGTTTTGTTTCGTCAGATAAAATGACGTTTTTTTTCATCACAAAAAGTGATCGTGTGTACGCGGCATTAGAATATCATCACTTTCATATCAATGTCTTCTTTAATCCTGGTAAAATAATAATTCTGCAAGCAATACCCTTATTCAAAAATCTGTTCAATTATAAGCATTTAAAATATTGTTTTTGTTACAAAGATTATTAGGCCATAGATTATGAGGAATATTGTACTGTAGATGTATGTCTGATAAAAATTTGTATGGAAGAAAAACACACCATAATACGAATATAAGTCAGTTATGAGGTAACCACCAGTTCAAAATGCTTCACCATTATGTCCCACTGAAATACATCAAGGGACGAGGAAGTATGGCTGTATGGGACATAATTACCTCACAGTGCAGAAGTGTTTCGGAATAAGACTTGTATTTTTAGGAAACTCCCTTTACAAAATCCATGCCTTTACTTTTTTAAAGAGGCATAAGTATGTGATGGTTAGGTTTAAATTCTTAGAATTGAAGTTACATTTTTAAAATTGTTTCTCAATTAAACAGACCTTCAGGTTTAGGCAAACGTTTAACAATAAACAAATCAACCAAAGAATAAGTCTGGAAGTGACACTCCAGCTGTGTCCTCTTTCCAGAATGAACTGAAGTTTGACCTATGACCCCACATTTGACCTTTACTCTTAACCATGCAGATTAGAATTAGAGAATTCAAATAATCACTTTAAGAATTTTGACTATAATGTCCACTATTCATTCATATGCATTGTACAGGCCCGATTTGTCACATGCAAAACATCCAGGAGATAACTTTAAAAGAGTGATTGTGGCATATAGCAAATAAAGGATTATGAATATATTTTATCTATTTCCAAATCGTTTTAATATGTGTCAGAAGAATAGAATTGCGTAATATTTTTTTTTATTTAATTGTAAGTACTAAATTATTCAGCAGTTCTGAGCACACCACAACTAGGCAAAAATGTGAAATCATAAACAGTAAACGCACATTTTCTAACATTATGCTGCCTATATATACAGCACAGAGAGACCTCAGGTTGTGCAGCTATGGCATTTACTTCCATTGATCAAGCTATCTTTGTTAAAACTGATTCAAAAGACAAAAAATATTTTTATATCAATTGAAAATTGAAAATTAAATAAGACATAAATAATAATGTTAGTGCCGGTTTACACTACAGCGACATTAGAGTCGGCATGACTTTGCGAGGCAACTTGAGGCAACTTCAAGTTGCCTCAGGACAGGAAACTTTGCCAGTGGCCAATCAAACAAAAATCAGCTCTGTGAGAGGGAGGGGTTTGCCTGAGAAAACTATTTTCTCTTCCTGTAAAGTTGCTTAAGTTAAGACACTGATCCGACACTGGAGGCGACTTTCATTGAAATCAATGGGTACAAGTCACCTAGAAGTTGCTTGAAGTAGTACAGGAACCTTTTCTGAAGTCGGAGCGACTTCATTGGTGTGCATTAAGAAGGTTCTCATTCAGTTTAATGTAATTTCTCATGTTATGCAACCTGGGGCGACACAAGTCAGATCCCAAGTCGCAGTAGTGTGAACGGGCACTTACTAGATTTTATTTGTTTGTTTGATATTTCAATACAGACACTGCCAAACTAAAATTTAACGCAAAATATCAGACATGTAACTAATTTCTGGACAATAATGGTAAGGGAATAATTGATTTTCAGTTTAATCGGCTCAAGCCCTGTACACACGATTGGATATCTGATGGAATCGAATCCGATGGATTTTTTCGTCAGATTTTCGATGAAGCTGACTTTCATCAGTCTTGCCTACACACCATCGGTCAAAAATCCGACCGTGTCCAAAGGCGGTGATGTAAAACACTACGACGTGCTGAGAAAAATTAAGTTCAATGCTTCCGATCATGCGTCAACTTGATTCTGAGCATGCATGGATTTTTGACCGATGGACTTCCACATAGACAATCATTTTTTTTAATCGTTTTTTATCCATAGGAAAAATTTAAAACCCATTCTATTTTTTTTAACCGAAGGAAAACAAACCGATGGGGCCCACACACGATTGGTTTGACCGATGAAAACAGTCCATCAGTCTGTTTTCATCGGACAAACCGATCATGTGTACAGGGCTTTAGACTATAGTTTAGTGTCAGTTTAAAGGAACTGATGGTGTTTTTTAAAATCTTTTTTTTTTTTTTTATTATATTAATGCTGTGGTGTGATACCCCCTCCACACCCAACAAAGATGTAAATGTGTTAAAATAAATTTGTCATGAAAAAATTACAGGGTTTGCCATTGCTAACAACAAATCAAAAATACTAGTTGCTGGCTGCTATGCTGAGAGAACAGTCATTGGTGGGACCGAAAAACTCCCGATGCATACTTGCAATCAAGAGCTTTCCGATCATGTGACAATTGTGAAAGACAATCACAGTGGTCACATAACCCAAATGCCTGCCACCGCCTCCTGGCTTTTAGAACCCTTAAAGAGCAGGTAGGCGGTCGGTGGGAAGCAGCTAAAGTTGTCTATAGGAAGGCACTTCTTTCTTCCTAAGATATGTCATGTCCTAACTACTGTATAACTAATGTTGCATAATTACCTCACTATCAGAATTTGTTTTTTTTATATCCCAATGGTCTATGTATGATTACTTCCAAACATACTGCTTTTCACAGCTGTTTAACCTGTTTCAAAGCTATTTTAGACAGGGTTTTCTTTAAATTTGCCAAGTGAAGCTAAAATGTTGAGCTTGTCCACATATAAAGTATAGAAAGAGAAAAAAAAAACTGATAAAAAAAAGAAAAAAACACCACCGACATCTAAAAGCTCTTAAAGGGCCAGCAGGCAGCGGGAAGGGGTTAAAAAGTCAAGCATATCTTTCAAACAGAATGTCATGAATTTATCCAGTAATAACGTTTTATTTTTTTAATTATTTTATTTTGTCAAAATAGTTGAAAGACTGGTATAACATCATATAATAGACATATCAACTTTCAGATTTAACAACAAAAAGTATGGTTTCCCTTTTAAGACTTAGGTGTGACATCATACATTTAGATTTTGCCTAAATAATTTACTGAAATTGACAGTAATTAGGATTGCATTTAATGATGTAGGTAACTCCATGATGTGCTCAGTCAACCAATTCCAAACAGGTAGAGCCAAGTGCATTATTAAACCCCATCTCCTGAAGAAAATAATCCCATTAATTTAGCAAATGAACCAGAAAACCGATGCAGTTTCAAAGCATTTTTTATTAAATAGTATCCTGTCTGCTTCACTTGGAAGTAATAACTTGACTCACATGTAGCTTCATTACTTGGATAGGAAAGATTGGGTTTAATTGCTACCCCCTCCTTCCCCATTACTGTTAAAGTCAGACCTACAATTTAGTAAAGTAAACCCTATACTCATTGGTCTGAAGAAGTATAGAAAGGTTTAATGATTTTTCTTATAACTCACAGGAGAACAAGAATCTAGAAGCCACGCTGTCTAGGTAAGGACATGTATACATTTTTGTTGGGGGGGGGGGGGGGGGGTACAGATTTCACTTCTTAGTAGTAAAGTTATATTTAAGCATGGGACTGTTTTAAATGTCAGGCAGGAATGTTTGAGGGAGAAATTAAGAAAAAGAAAGCGCTGGACAAAGGGAGACACAGAAAGTAAAGCAGGGTGTGAAAAGAAAGAGAGTGGGCACGCAAGCAGGGATCGCCCTAAAAAAAAATATTTTGTTGTGCTGGTGCCGAGGGTATGAGTAAGGGAGCCAAGTCCTTACGTGGCCCAATTCCATGTTATGATAACAGCCAATATAACATGATGAGAAATGCTCAAAAAATGAAAGACCCAGGGTTACAGTATATAGAAACCATTCCCAGTGTAATAAGAAACACAGACTGTAGCTCCTTTTCCCCCTACATTGCTGGTCAGCAAATGAAACCAATTAGTTCTATATTTGTGGTCAGTGGTTGTAAGAATAAACCATAGTTGCCTGAAAAGAGTAGTGACACCTTGAAGGTATTGAGAAGTAAAATAATGTGTACCATGTGTGCTTTCTGCATTAAAGGGATGGGAAAATAAAATGGCCGCCCACTGTGCAACTGTGGGTTTGGTCAATAATGTGGCTGCTGTATAAAGTGTTGGGGCCCTTTCACACCTGCGGACCGTATGTCCGTATTTCATCCATCCGTTTTCGGATGAAATACAGACATACATGTATCCCTATGGGATTGTGGATGTCAGCGGATAAAACATCCGCTAACATCCGATCTCATCGGTCCTCGCTATGGTACGTTTCTGCAGACGGAGGAAAATCATATGTTTTCATCCGCCTGCGGATCGGATGAACACAGACAGTGTGCAGGGACCGCACTATCATCTGCCAGCTCAGCAAGGATCAGTGCCAATCAGTGTTTACAATCAGTGCCACCTATCAGTGCCACATATCAGTGCCACCTATCAGTGCCACATATCAGTGCCACCAGTCAGTGCCACCTGCCAGTGTCAAACAGTGTCACCTGCCAGTGCCAATCAGTGCCACCTGTCAGTGCCAATCAGTGCCAATTAGTGCCGCATGTCAGTGTCAATTAGTGCCAATCCATGCCACCTGCCAGTGCCAATTAGTGCCTCATGCCAGTGCCAATCAGCGCCACCTGCCAGTGCCAATCAGTGTCAACCAGTGCCACTTGTCAGTGCCAATCAGTGCCATCAGTCAGTGTCAGTGTTTCCAATAAGTACCACCTGTTAGTGCCACATGTCAGTGCCAATTAGTGCAAATCCATGCCACCTCCAAGTGCCAATCAGTGCCACCTGTCAGTGCCAATCAGTGACACCTGTCAGTGCCAGTGCTTCCAAACAGTGCCACCTGTCAGTGCCAATCAATTTTTTTCCAATCAGTGCCACCTGTCAGCGTCAATCAGTGCCACCTGTCAGTTCCAATCAGTGTTTCCAATTAGTGCTACCTGTGAGTGCCAATAATGGCTTCCAATCAGTGCCAGCTGTTAGTGCCACTCAATGCTGCCTAATATCATTGACAACCAATGCCACCTATCAGTGCCAGTCAGTGTTTCCAATCAGTGCCACCTACCAGTGCCAATCGGTGCCAGTGCTTCCAATCAATGCCTATCAGTGCCGCCTATCAGTGTTGCCTATCAGTGCCGCCAATTAATGCCTATGAGTGCCACTTATTAGCACCCATCAGTTCTGACTATCAGTGCTGCCTATTGGTCCACATCAGTGCTGCCAATCAGTGCCACTAATGCTACCAATCGGGGTCTATCAGTGTTGCATATCAGTGCTGTCAATCAGTGTCAATCAGTGCTTTCTATTAGTACCAAACAGTTCCACCTATCAGTGCCAATCATTGCTGCCTGTCAGTGCTGCCAATCAGTGCCAATCAGTGCACTGAGTACAGGGATGGGGTGATGAACTCAGCAGCCAGGCACATTGTACATTGGGGGAGCCTGATGAGGCGCAACTGAAATCTGTTCATGTTTATTAATTATATATACAGATCTTTCGTTTAATAGGTAATCACCACACTACTATTTACAATAAACTGCTGGAGGTAAAATAAAAAAAGTGTCAGTAAAAGGCTTGCCACTAAGCACTGTTATGTGTTCCCACACCACAAAAAAACTGCAGCGGTAACTTACTGATCAATAACTTAACAATAATGGTGGAATCTTCTAATGTATGAAAATCTCAATAGGCTTCAATATTGCGACAATACTGGTCTCTGATACGCAACTTCACATTTAATACACATCAAACTGAAAATATGACATACTGTATAAAGTGAAACTTAACTGGGATGGTGGAAACCCCTCCTATAGATATTGGATATAAAAAAATGTCTTCATCAGTTTAGGCTAATATGTTCTGCTACATATTTTTGGTTAAAAAAAAAAATCACAATTAGCGTATATTGATTGGTTTGCGTAAAAGTTATAGTGTCTACAAAATAATGAATAGTTTTATGGCATTTTTAATCTTATTCTCAGATAAATTTATTTTGAGTTAACATGATATAAAATAATGAATGTGGGGCCTTTTGGTGGGCATGTTTTTTTTTTTGGGGGGGCAACATTTCATTCTTGGGCCCAAGCAGCACAATTTCTTGGGCCGGCCCTGGGTTTAAAGACTATGGGCCAGATTCAGGTAGAGTTAGGCTGGAGTATCCAGTGATCCGCCAGCCTAACTGTCACTTTAAGCCGGCGTTTTTGTTTTCTGTAAGCAGAAAACAAGAAACGCCGGGTTGGAGTTCCGATGTGATCGGCGCAATTGAATTCCACCATTGCATCACAACTTTAATTTAAAAATGGCGCCGGGGGCGTTCCCGCTGATTAACGCTTAAAAAATATGTTAATCAGCGGGAATCGGCAATTCACGATCTTTTTCGGGCGCGACGCAGTGACTTTCCGACGTTTCCGTAAGCGATACGCGGGGTAAAGATAAAGCAGCCCCCTAGTGGAGTATCCTATGTTAAGTATAGCCGTCGTCATCGCGTCGGAAAAAAAAAAATCGCGTCGCTTGCGTAAAAAGTTCATGAATGGGGATGTGACGTCATTGACGTTCACTGACAGAATTTGGAGCATGCGCACTGGGTCGCATTGACACTCGACGCATGCGCAGTACGTTCGCCACGGGATCGCGCTTAGTTTAAATAATACACGCCCCGTACCCGCCCAATTTGAATTCCGCCGGCTCATTTGCGATGCGCTGCCGCAACTTTAGGAGCAAGTGCTTCTTGAATAACAGTACTTGATGCTAAAATTTCGGCAGAGTAATGTAAATGAGAAGCGTTACTCCGGAGTAAAGAAACTCCCATCTACCTGAATCTGGCATTTCCGTAAGAGATACGCGGCGTAAAGATAAAGCAGCCCCCTAGTGGAGTATCCTATGTTAAGTATGGCCGTCGTCATCGCGTCGGAAAAAAAAAATTCGAGTAGTTTGCGTAAAACGTCCGTGAATGGGGATTGACGTCATTGATGTTCCCTGAAAGAATTTGGAGCATGCGCACTGACATGCGCAGTACGTTTGCCGCGGGATCGCGCCTAGTTATAATAATACACGCCCCCTACCCGCCAAATTTGAATTCCGCCGGCTCATTTTCGCTACGCCGCCGCAACTTTAGGAGCAAGTGCTGTGTGAATACAGTACTTGCTCCTAAAGTTTCGGCGGAGTAACTTAAATGAGAAACGTTACTCCAACATAAAGATTCGCCCATCTACCTGAATCTGGCCCATTGTTGAGTACTGAGGACTAGTTAGGAAGTTCTCCAGAAGAGAGGACTGATTTTCCAGTATTCTCTGCATTGTTAAACACTCATTAGGAACCAGATTTTCTGAGGTTCAGAGAGACTTTTGGATGGGAAAATTACCTCTAAACCCTGATTATGTGGACTTTGGTCCTTAAGGGGTTAACCTGAGAGTTCAGAAGAAGCAGGAAGAGGAAACAGCCAGCACCTGTCTGTGAGGGAGAGAGCAAAACATAGAGGAGTGTGGGCTAGCTTGTGGCTGAGACACAGTTTATGAACTGTGGTAACCTCTTCTTTGGTGCCCCTGAGGCAGATAAGAGCTTTCAAACACCCAGTTAAAAAATAGCAAATAAAGAAAAAATAATATAGCGCATATAATTGCGGCACTAATCATATTGTAATTAAATGTTATTAAAAATTACCTTTCCATTTCAATCTGAAGTTCTGTAATTTTCTGAGAATGCATTGCAATATGGCTACCTGAAGCTGTTCTGTACACAGAGGGCCAGATCCACAGACACCATCCACCCACACGTCGTGTTCCATGTACACTACGCCGCTATAAGTCACAGCAGTGTTTTCCTTATCCTCAATGAAATGCCGCTGTAACTTACGGCGGCGTAGCGTAAATGGGCCGGCGTTCGCGGGTGTAATTCAAATGTACTAGTGGGGGGCGTGTTTTATTATAATTATGAATGACCGACGCAAACGACGCTTTTTTTACACTGCGCATGCGCCGGCCGTGGACGTATCCTAGTGCGCATGCGTGAAATCACGCCGCAAATAGTCAATGAAAAGGACGTGAACGTAATTTACGCCCAGGCCCATTCTGGATCGCCGTACGCAAACGACGTAAACGACGTCCAATACAACGCGGTCCCGACGTCCATACTTAACATTGGCTGCGCCTCCATATAGCAGGTGTAGCTTTACGCCGGAGATACGCTTACGCAAACGATGTAAAAGGCTTGCGCCAGCCGCTCGTTCGTTTGTGGATTGGCGTAACTTGCTCATTTGCATATTTTACGCTGGAAATAGACGGAAGCGCCCCTAGCGTCCAGCGTAAATATGCATCTAAGATACGACGGTGTAAGAAACTTACGCCAGTTGTATCTTAGAGTAAGGCCGGCGTATCTTGATTTCTGGATAGAAAACAAAGACACACCGGGGGGAAATTCGAATTACGCTGGTGTATCTGTAGATACACCGGCGTAATTCTCTGTGTATCTGGCCCAGAGTGACCACTCCCTAGAAACATAATTTTCATGTGATTGGCTCACCAATTTTCCGATAAAACTGCACTAAGATACAAGTCAGATTTCAGTGCACCCCCTGAGGAAGCCATGACCCTGTGGCGTACCGTGTAGGGGAGGAGCCAATTTGTCATCATGCTGAGGCACACATTGTGAGCACACTCTAAACACTAGGAACATGTGAGTGTTTTTATACTTAGTGTTTAATAAACCTGGTTGTTTTAAAACTATAATGTACAGCTTTCTCTTTTTGTCATTCGGGTGTATGGATATAAGTGATGAAACAGCATACAGCAGATCCCCAGAGAGGGACAAAAACGCATATAGACAATTGATTGGTCTTATCCCCCAGGTGAGGGCACATCGGATAAGGGGATTATCACTAGTGCATATGGATGATTGGAGCACATAGTGGTGAATACCTAATTAAGGAAGTAGTCACTTGGGTATGTGAACACAAGTCTGTTTTTTTGTAAAAGATTGAGCATATGCAAGCAAATTCATACCAAAGGACACATTATGCACTTATCATTGTCATTTCTGTATGCTTAACCAAGGTTGCTGTCAGTTTTGTCAAAGCAAACTGTACTAAAATGTAGGAGGAGATTGTAGGTGGAGTGGTTAGAACACACAGACAGACTGAGAAGAGGTTCCAAGTATTTTTTGTCTGAACCACAGTTATAAAAACATGGAAATATTTACTGAAGACTTAAATTCTTTCCATTTTTTTTTTATGAAACATTTGCCATAACTCAGGCACAATGTGCATCATATATTTTGGTTAATATTCTTCTCAATTCTCAAATATATAAAATCTAGAACACATACGTACATATGTAACAAAGTACCCATTGCTACATGCTAAATGTTTTTGTCCAGTTACAAAATTATTATAGTTTCTGGAACACAAACATTTATATTTAAAGTGGATTTAAACCCTCACATATACCCAGTGAAGTGAACAGGGCTGTCTTAATGAGAGGGCACACCTGGGCATTGCCCAGGGGCCCCAGCTGCATGGGGGGGCCCTGCACTTTCCCAAAAGCAGCTGGTCATTGAATCCACGCTGCCCGAAATTGGGGGCATCATGATGGCACTGAGAGTGATAGATACACAGGGGAGGCAGTCTGCCTCCTACCTACTTGATGTCTGTTTACCTGCACTGTTATCGTTGTAGGGGCCCCAGAGCATTTATTTGCCCAGGGGCCCATGATGCTATTAGGACGGCCCCTGGAAGTGAACAGCCTCAGATGATACACAGATATTAAACAAATACCCCTACATAATCAACCTATCTCCTCAATAGGTCTTAAAGATAATCAACCTACCTTCTTAATAGATCTCAGTGCATTGTATTAGTCATACAGGATAACATCCCTACATAAGAAGTAGTGTGTGCAGGAATTGTCCTTGTATTACATGTCAAGTCAAGCTCTGTGCTAATCTATCCCATGAAACACATTCCAGGCTGCATTTAGCTCCTGTGTAGAAGAACTTGTCAAGTTACCAGGTTACCAGAGATACGAGCAGGGGAAAGACACAGGACTCAGTGCTTTGGAGAGATAAGAAACTACTGCAGATATACAATATTTGCTCAGCTCAAAGTTCATGAACTGGGATTACATCCACTTTAAGAGAATGTTTTTAAGGCATCTAGAGCTATACACTCATGTGTACTAGAAATAGCAGTACCCCCCTAGGGGCTGCTGAGTGTTGTGGTTTGTCTGTCACCCTGCCTAGCCAGGCACACAGTTCTCATTCACCCTCAGGCAGAAAACCAGTCTTGGACTTTATTTGTATTTTTATTGAGGGGACTAAACTTGGATGGGGATTAGGGATGCTGGGCGGCCTCGTGTAGTGTGTTCCGGCTTGTTAATGAGAGCAGTCAGAGAGACAGAGAGATTGACTTTTTATATAGCTAGATAGAGCAGGCAGGCAGGCTAGTCAGTTTAGCTTAATTTACAGTCTGTAGAGAATATATATACATCCCTAGGAGTTGTACATATATTTATACACTGTATAGCTTAGATAGATCAGTTCTTCCTAATTTACTGGCAGACAGGTGATTGTGCTATTTAAAGACGTTATCACACGTATAGACACCCAGCAGGTACAATATTTAAAGGAATTTTATTTGAATTTTTTTAATTTAAGCTTTATTAAAAACACTGCTCCTGGAGCAGTGATTTTAATAATGTTTAAATAAAAAAAAATGAAAGATTCCTTTAAATATTGTACCTGCAGTGCTGGGTGTCTATAGTTTGCCTGTGAAAACGTCTTTGAGAACCCGGGTCTTGCCCGAGGGAACATGTATCAATGGAAAAAAAAAGTTTTAAAAACGGTCGTTTTTTCAGGAGTCCTGAAAAAACGGCCGTTTTTAAAACTTCCTCCGACATCTTCGGCGGGGGGTGGGGGCCACTCTTCTTCTTCTCCATCTGGTTCTCTTCCGCCGCCGGGGGGGGTCGCCTTTATAAAAGCCCCCCCCCTGCGAGCTTTCTCCGACGTCCTCGGGTAGGTATCACGTGGGTAGATACCGGATGCATGATGGGACTGTGACGTCGTAGGTGGCCTATATAAATCGGTGCGAGCCGCGCACCCGGTATTGCAGTGAGAGCAATGCGACGTGTCAACATCTAAAGGAAAGAAGAAGCGAAGATAGCAGAAGGCAGAAGAAGGAGAAGGCAGAAGGCGACAGAAGAAGACGGAAGAAGAAGACAGAAGCCTGGGCACACCACCCCCCGCCGAAGACGTCGGAGGAAGCACGAAGGGGGGGGGGGGGCGCTTTTATAAAGGCGACCCCCCCCGGAGGCGGAAGAGAACCAGATGACGGCGAAGACGAGCGGCCCCCACCCCCCGCCGAAGACGTCGGAGGAAGCCCGCAGGGGAGGGGGCGCTTTTATAAAGGCGACCCCCCCAGCGGTGGAAGAGAACCAGATGGTGGGAAGAAGAGCGGCCCCCACCTGAAGAAGTCAAAGAAGCAAGCCCCCCTTGTGAAAGAGCTAAAGAAAAGAAGGGTGGCCCCGGAGCAGACTAATAAAATATTTTAATACCCGGTGTTGTTTATTTGTGTTTACACTTTGCTTGCAGGTGAATGGGTAGGGGTACGATGTATCCCATACTCATTCACTTAGGGTGGGGGGGCCCTTATTAAAGGGGGCTCCCAGATGCCGATAAGCCTCCCGCCCGCATACCCCGACAACCAAACGACAGGGTTATCGGGAAGAGGCCCTGTCCTCATCAGCATGGGGACAGGGTGCTCTGGGGTGGGGGGGCCACAGTGTGGCTGCCCCAGAGCACCTGACCCCCCCATGTTGAGGGCATGCGGCCTGGTATGGCTCAGGAGGGGGGGCCGCTTGCTCGTCCCCACCCCTTTCCTGACCGGCCAGGCGGCATGCTTTGAATACGGGTCTGGTATGGATTGTGGGGGGACCCCACGCCGTTTTTTCGGCGTAGGGGGGGTCTCCTTACAACCCATACCAGACCTAAGGGCCTGGTATGCTCCTGGGGGGGGAACCCATGCCGGATTTTTATTTAAAAATCCGGCGGGGGGTTCCCCCTCAGGATTCATACCAAACGCCGTGTGTAGAATTGGCAGAAATCCAAGTCGGATCCCCGTCAATTCTATGATGGCATTGTCCCCATCGCGGCAAGCCGGCTCGGCGCTGGCTCCCGCGATGGGGCTCGTAGGTGGTCAATCTCGCTGAGAAAGGGAGCGAGATTGACACAATATTGCGGTCACCTACTGTAGCTGTCCACTTGGCTGCTGATCTCAGTACCACCTTGTCAGGCTCTGCCAGCCCTCCTGGCTGCAACTGCCTCTCTCCACTGCCCATGCCACCACAGTCCACTCCACTGGCTCTGCACCCATCCCAAACTGCAATGTCCCAGTCCTCTCATGCATGCCTCCCCGAAACTCTCCTGGCCTTGAAGGCCACAACAGCCTAGCACTCCATATCCAGCTTCCACCAGAACAACTCCTCCCCCAGCTGGGCTTCCCCTGGGTATTTAAGGAGGCCTGCCCCCTGCCAATTCAAGTTGGTGATTGGTCAGGACTCCTCAAAACACCCCAAGCAGCTCCACCTTCCCTCTCCTCCTTCCTTTCCAAAATATTATAGAAGGCTCTGAAAAGAAGTGGGAGGTCTGGGTGATGCTGACTGTGAGTCATCAGCTCTACTCTGAGTCACTCCCAACCCAAATCAAATCACACCCAGGCTTGTCTGACAGCCAAGCCTGGAAATTTACCTATTCGCAAAAAAACACAGTACTATACTTCTACCACACTAGAGGGTGCTACACTAACATACAGTAAATATCATGAAACGGGTCAGGTTTAGCCAACCATTCTCATATGTAAACTAATAATGGCCCAAGAATGCCATACAATTGCAATTCAGTATTGGAATGAGAAAATGCTTACAAATCTACTTTCATCAGTTGCTTGATCTGCTGAAGTTTTGGTTGCAGCTTTCAGATCTGCAGGTAAATATTTTCTTTAATTTTGCATTAAAAAAGATAATCAACCTATCTTCTCAATAGATCTCAGTGCATCATATTGGTCAAACAAAATAAAATCCCTACATAAGCAGTAGAGTGTACAAGGGGGTTTAAGGAAGTGGGTGGAAGCAAAAAATCAGTGCATGCCTCTCAAAACACCAGCTAATTGCTTATGTAAGCTGTAGTTTCAGTGCCTAGGATTTAGGACTAGGTTATTTTAAGACATTGGCAGGTCAGGGGAAAACTGTAGTTACAGTGTTGCCTTATGTTCTCTTAATTGTGTGTTTTTAAAATCAGATATCAGTGACACTATAAATAATTACAGTTTAAAAACAAAGGCCTATATTAAACCTAGCTTAAAAAAATTAAAATAAAATAAAAACAAGAAAAATTATGTTTTTGTTTACAAGAGCTTCCACGTGTGTGCAAAGTGATCAGTAATTATAAATCCCTATTCGAGAACGGTTAACGCAAATGACGTGAACAACGGAAAATTCGACGCTGGCCCGACGTCCATACTTAACATTACGTACGCCTCTATACAGCAGGGGTAACTTTACGCCGGACCTACGCTTATGCAAACGACGTAAAAGGAATGCGCTTGTACGTTTGTGAATTGCCATAAATCGCTCATTTGCATATTCAATGCAGTAAAAACACGGAAGCGCCCCTAGTGTCCAGCGTAAGTATGCAACTAAGATACAATGGTGTAATAACGTTACGCCAGTCGTATCTTAGCATAATTCCGGCGTATCTTGTTTTGTGGATACAAAACAAAGATACGCCGGCGGGAATTTAAAATATCTGGAGATACGCCGCTGTAATTCTTTGTGGATCAGGCCCATAGTAATCACATCTTCTTGATCATGGACCACATTGAAAAGCTACCATGAGTTTTTTTCATAAGGAGCCAGACAAGCAGGAAGTGTGGAGTTCAGCAAGGGATCACAGCAACTTCTAAGCAAAAACAGACATGGAGGACATGAAAGCAGGACTTTTATAAGGTAAAGCAAGCTATTTAGCATTAAAAAAATCCTTTAAGGTACAGAAAGCCTCAGTATGTAGCTACGTTGGGATAGGTAGGAGGAGAACCAGGATAAAGCAGAATTTTGGAGGCCAAGGGAACAGAGTTTATTGAGAAGGAGCAGGTTTTCAACAGTATCAAAGGTCTAGTAGTAAGAGTATGGAGTAGTGGCCATTGGTTTTAGCAGTTATTAAATCGATAATGAGTTTTAGTAAGGCAGTTTCTGTGGAGTGCTGAGAGCGAACGCCAGAATGTAATCGGCCAAGAAGATTATTTTCCCTAAGGTAGGAGCTAAGATGGTTGTACACTTAGGTTGTCCCTAGTCTTGTTATTGAAGTGATTGACAATCTCTTGGGCAGTGAGTGAATTAGTGGGTAGACAAAGCAGAGAGTTAAAGGTTGAGAAGAGCCGATGGAGACTGGATGACAAGGTATTAATAAGAGAGATACAGTAGGTTTGTTTGGCAGCATGGAGGCATGAATTGTATTTTAGGAGGGCAGATTCATATAGGGTGAAGTCCTGCAGGCATTTGGTTTTACGCCATAGTTGTTCAAGAGCACGGCAATGTCTCTTGAGATTTCTAGAGTTGTCAGTTTGCCAGGACACTTCACTTAGATTCACACTTCACTCTAGATTGTTTACAAACAGAACAACATATTTTTTACTGTAGTAGATTGTATACATTGCACAGATGTGCCACTTCACAGACAGGGTCACTGCTCCAACCAAACGTTACTTTTTAAGTTATTATTTGGTCTAGTACATGTTCCCCACGACAGTGCCCAGCCCCCAGGCCATTTGTTTGATGATCCCTTGCCTATTAGCTCAGAAGAGGGCAAAACTATTTTTTACATTCAGCTCTCATTGACATCACTAGGATTCACCTGAAATTTAGACATATTTGCCAAACCCTGCTTGAACCGTACCCACATATTTTCAGCTTATTACGAATTTCTATTATTAAAGATACAGGCCCGGATTCACAAAGCACTTACGCCGACGTAACTCACCTTTTCTTGGCGTAGCGTCAATATGCCCCCGGCGTATGTGTACACCAGAGTCACAAACCAAGATGCGCCTAAAAATAGGCCATCATACCCCGACATATCTTACTTACTCCGGCGTGGCGTGGGTGCAAATTTGGTCTGGACGTATGTTGCTTCTCCCATTGACTAGGCATTCATGCATTCATGCAAATGAGGGAAATACGTAGATTCACGAACGTACTTCCACCCAGCGCATGATATTCACGGTTTGCGTAAGTTTTACGTCCGGCGTAAACTTATTCCCCATAGATGAGGTGCAACCCATGCAAAGGTATGGACCAGGGAACACAAGCCTACGTATTGAACGTTGGACGTCTGTGAATATGGGCCGACGTGGGTCTGGCTGGGCGTAGGTTACGTTCACGGCATACACAGTGATCCGGCGTATCTTAGGCAGTTGTTCTGACGTGGTAGTGAGCATGTGCACGGGGATACGTCCATGTCTCGACGCATTCGCAGTCTGTTTTAAGTACTTGTCTGGCAACCGGCCCATCATTTGCATGGGGTCACGCTTCATTAGCATTGATCACGCCCACTTCCAGCCTACTTCCACCTACTTCCACTTACGCCAGCCTGCGCCTTCGAAATGTACGCTACGCCGGTGAAGAGTTGGGAGCAATAGCTTTCTAAATTTAGTGCATGCCTCTCCGCGCTGCATCGGCGTAGCGTAAAAGAGATACGCTACGACAGCATTAAATGTGTGCCGATGTCTGTGAATCCGGGCCACACTGTTTAAAAGTACAAAATATATAATACATAATTGGAATCAGGCAAAATGTATTTCCAAGTTGTAATTTGTGAAGCAGCAACTATTTCAGCTAAATTTAAACATAGCAATTATACAGATTTCAATAAAGGAAACTTAATATAAAACATTCCAGTAACTCTTACTAAGCAATGGCAACACAGTATGGCAAATCACACCTCCACAGTATGTATTGTTGGCATAATACTTCTTTGGGAGGTTTAAGTAAACATGAAAAATGAAGAAAAAGCAAAATGTTAATTCAATATGAATTTAAGGCAGGAAGGATGGTAGAAATGTAACAGTTCAAACTCACGAAAGGTGAAATACCATACAAACTACTTCCAAATGTTTCCTAAAACAAGTTCATTTTGAACTTTTCTTAAAAAAGCACATCAGGTATTGAATACAAGCTAGGTTGTCCTTGTATAGAAAACTTTAGGTCAGTTTTTTTCTTCTCTGATCCCCGGTAGCTTTCAACAGGTCGTGTTTTGCAGATATCACAGAATCATAAGTGAACCTTCTAAGCTGTTTGTAATTAGAAACGCTCTGTTTCTGTCAGGAGGTCTTGAAAATATGGTCTGTTGGAAGCCACTGGGGAAACCAGGCTTGAGAAATTCTTATTTCCGATAGGCTAAAACCTTTGTATGCATATTAATATGGTTTTAAATGGTATGTCTGTTTGTTGTTGCCTTTAGCTGTTCAAAACAGAAGAGTGAGGGGTTGGGAGAGTCATTTTTGTTGAACAAGGTGAATTAATCAGTTTAATGTTTGGGATAGGGGTAGAATTTAGAAGGGTCTTCACACCATCTCAAAGTAGATTTGCACCTTTTCTCAATATAGTTTCCTCTGGCCTATTTTATTCTCATTCTGCCTCTTTGTTCCTAATGAGTTTGGGTTGCACTGACTTTTTCGCTCCCTTTTCACCTGATTCGTAATATCACCTAGCTTTCAGATAAGGATTTCTAAATTAAAAAATCATGGCCCTGTGGTTAGGTGTCAGGCTCTTGCCATTTCAGACTACACCTTGGTCTTTTCCCTGACTGTCTGCTTCAATATAGTGTGTGTATATACATATGATACAGTATCTCACAAAAGTGAGTACAACCCTCACATTTTTGTAAATATTTTATTATATATTTTAATGCGACAACTCTAAAGAAATTACACTTTGCTACAATGTAAAGTTGGGAGCTTACAGCTTGGCATTGCTGGCAGCAGTCATACATCTATTTCCCAAAGACAACCTCTGGATAGGACACCGAGCACGTGCACTCAGTTTCTTTGGTCGACCATGGCAAAGCCTATTGTGAGTGGAACCTGTCCTGTTAAACTGCTGTATGGTCTTGGCCACTGTTCTGCAGCTCAGTTTCAGGGTTTGGCAATCTTCTTAGGCCAGCTTTATGTAGGGCAACAATTCTTTTTTCAGATCCTCGGAGAGTTCTTTGCCATGAGGTGCCATGTTGAACTTCCAGTGATCAGTATGGGAGAATTAGAGCGATAACACCAAATTTAACACATCTGCTCCCCATTCACACTTGAGACCTTGTAACACTAATGAGTCACGTGACACCGGGGAGGGAAAATAGCTAATTGGGTTCAATTTGGACAATTTACCTTAGGGGTGTACTCACTTTTGTTGCCAGCGGTTTAGACATGAATGGCTGCGAGTTCAGTTATTTTTAGGGGGCAGCAAATGTACAAACTGTACACTCACTACTTTACATTCTAGCAAAGTGTAATTTCTTCAGTGTTGTCACGTTAAAAGATAAATATTTACAAAAATGTGAGGGGTGTACGCACTTTTGTGAGATACTGTATATACAGTAGAGGGGTGTAGATATGGGCGGGTCAGGGGTGTTCAAACACCCCAGAGCATCTGGAAAAATACTCAGACAGTGTCCCTGCTGTTTAGCTTCAACATTAGCACAGTGAAAGCAATCAGATCCTTGGAGTGCAGCAGCCAGCCCCCTTCTATTGTGCCCCATCCCCTCAGTTTAATAAGGGGTCCCCCAAAAAGTATGAAATTACTGTGAGGTCTCAGATGCTGGCAATTGACAGTGCACTGTTGAGGGAACTCCTAGACTCCTCTTTGAGGTATCAGGAAAGGGGGGTGGGTTTGATTTTGGAGAAGGGGGGAGTTTCTTGTGGAGAAGTTTGATTGGATAAAGGGACATTATATTCATAATTATGAATCTTTGCTGGGGGAGAGGGTGTTGACTGAAGGCAATATTTTTTTCCTGATTTTAAAGTTAGGATCGTTCCACAGCCTGGACCTGCTGAGCGTTTACAGCTGACAGTGGGCTTAAGCTAGCTGTCGGACAAAAATGGGTCACAAAAGTGCAGAAGGAACTGCACTCCTCCCCAGGAGAAGTACAACCAAGCGGTATGCCATCCCTTTAGAATGCATTCACAGGCCACTGGTTGCTTTCCAAGTGAATATCTCCTAAACACCACAAGTTTAGGAGACGTTCACTGTACCTACAGGTAAGTGTTATTATAGGCTTACTTGTAGGTACAAAACTGGGTTTACTACAGTTTAAGGCTGAATAAAAGCCAACCATATTAACAGGGCCATCTTTAATGTTGATTGGACCCTGGGCAAAAGTTTTCTTGCCCACCCCCCCCCCCCCCCTCATGCAAAATTGCTCTCCACCTGCTATGAGACATACAATAAGTATCAGCTAGACTTCAGGTTACAGTATCAGATCAGGCAGTGATTGTGATTAGTTGCCAGAGGTTACAGCATATCATTACCACTTACTGACTGGTTGCTAGAGGTTATAGCGCACATTACCGCTCACTGATTAGTTGCTAGAGGTTACAGCACATGATTTCTTCTTGTTGATTGGTTGCTAGAGATTACTGTACAGTAATACTGCTCACTGATTGGTTGCTAGAGGTTACAGCACATCATCTCTTCACTGCAGAGGGGCATGATATACATATGAATGCCACCTTTATTTACATATGAATGCTGCCATCCTCAGCTATATACATATGAATGTTGTTGCTATTTACATATAAATGCTCCTGTTATTTACATATGCATGATGGTTATTTACATGTAAACACAGGGTCTGCAGGTCATCTGTACACAACAATAGGGCAGAGCTGGGCAGCATTAGTAGCAGCACTGCACACTGAGATAACAGGACACAGCACAGGACTAAAACTTCAAGAACAAGGGACGTTAAACTGGGCCCCACAACAATGACAGGGCCCAGGTCAGCTTCCCCTTTTGCCCTGACTTAAAGACGGCCCTGCATATTGTCCAGGCGCAAAGGGTACCATTATGTGGTAGGCGTTGCACAATATTTTTTTCCCATCTCTTAAAACATTTCATAAAATTTATTAGGACACGGTTTTTTAAAGTTTAAACAAATCACTGAATTTACTGCCTACCACAATATGTTGCCCTTTGCACCTGCTCAACTTGCACAGTAAGGTTAGCGAAAATCCAGTCTTGGGTATCATTCATACATCCTACATGACCATGGTGCAGCAAGTATACTGCAAATACCTGCACCCGGCATCTCAGATGTTCCAATATCTGCTCAGCCTGTATAAATGAGTGAGGGGATGAAAAGAGCCAAGGCTGTCTGCTGCTTAAACATGTATCCACATGTATCTGCACATCCAGTGGTTACCTGCAGGTAGGCATACATTTTTGCCCTTGGATAATATCTCTCTGCATCCAGGGTCAGAAATGTTTCCCTAAAAGCAGGAAATCACTGTGACCTCTCAGGTAAATCCCTGGTTTCTATGGAAATGTGGTATTGATGGGAGAGACTACCTCATCATGGGTTCCCACCAGGCCACACCCCAATGTGTTTTGCTTTGTCATCACTGGATGTGCAGATACACGTTAACAGCAGTGGCTCTTTTCTGCCCATCACTCAAGTAAACAGGCTGAGCAGCTGACAAAAAGTGTAACATCTGGGAACCTGGCTGTAGATATTGATGGTATATTTGCCATTCCATGGCCATTTAGAACATATGAATGAGATCTAAAGCCTGGTTCACACAGTACCTTTTTTTAGATCAACCCAACGTGCGGAATGAAAAAAAACACTAGGGAACTAATGAGTACACTACCGCACTACAACTGCGTCTATTGCGTTCTATTTATTTAAATGAGGATTAGTTTTGCTGCGCGGCATTGCTAATTCTCATGGCCCCACTCTGCTGTCACATGTTTTTACCGTACCTCCCCCATCATAAAAGTGTAAATGATGCTGTTAAGTTTGAAAGACCTGAATCCCCCCCCCGGATTTTTTTTGATATTTTGATATGTTTGAGTAACATTAACTTTGGACAGGTGCAGTGCTGGATATACGTTCCCCTCAGGTTACACACAGCATGAGACAAGCTACAGCCATGTTCCTCCTCATCACATAGAAATGCTTGCATGCAATGTCTTAGGAGATATGAAAAACAATTCTGTAGGCTTCAACACAGATGTAACAGTAATGGGGCAGTCTTAACTTTTTCACTTTTCTAGCAATAATTCAGAGAAAAATTCTGTCCCCCTAAGGTTGTGAATGAGATTTGTGCTTTACAAGCTAGTTTTTCTGTCAGAAAACCAGATATCACCCTAAGGGGACATATTTGATCTTGGCCTAAAAACAGTGTCCTCAGAAAATGCTTTCTATAACATGACTAACAGTATAAAGTACTGATACATTTTGCCTGGATCAATGCATTGTTTACATATGTCCTATTAAGAAAAAATTATTCAGCGCTGGAATAAACAACTTAAACTATGCAAGCCAGCACTAAGGCCGTGTACACACGACCAAATACATCTGTTCAAATCGGTCTGGCAGACCGATTTGAACAGATTTGTCTGCAGGGCTATTTTGGTTTGATCGCTGTATACACGATCAAACCAAAATTCCAAAATTCCCCTCCGGTAATGTGGCGGTGACGTTGACGCCGCCACGTCACCGCACCAGGAAGTAAAACACTTCCGCGCATGCGTCAAATCCATTCGACGCATGTGCGAGCAGATATGTCTGCTGGTTAGTGTACTAACCAGCAGACATGTCGGACGAACGGATTCCCAGCAGACAGATTTTAAAGCATGGCTGGCTGGCCAAATCTGTCTGTCCGCCCGTACACACGATCAAATCTGTCTGCTGAAACGGTCTGTCAGACCGTTTTCAGCAGATAGATTTGATCGTGTGTACGCGGCCTTAAAGGTCAAATTCAAATAAAATACCTCAACAGAGCATATAAAGAAAAAATAGTTCAGCGCAAAACAGTGAATATAAACTACAACATCATGTAACATATATAATAAAGTGATATAACACTCAAAAATGTCAGCTAGAAACAAATATTTTAAGCAAATATTTTAAGCATGAAAACAGTAATTAAATAAAGCAAAAAAGAAAAGAATAAAAGTGAGTCCATATAGTGCTTGAGTGCAAATTATATCCAAACAGGTGCAGAAGAATCCAAAGAGTGATGTCCAAAGAACCTCCACCAAATAGCAGGAATGGCCTCTCATCTTATTACTTCGACCAGCAATGGGTCACAAAGCATGGAATATAGGCAGAACCTCTGGTTCTCACAGAAACAGCAAGCAGCAGCAGCTCAAATAATCAGAAGCAAGATAGGCAATCAGGACATATGAAACAAAAAAGAAGAAGGGGGAGATCTAGTGCTCTCTGAATCAAACCGATGTAAAATTTATTAAAAATATCAGGGATAAACTCACATGTACAAGCACTCTTCAGTGAGTGCAACGAGTCAGCTTAAACAGATAAGTACACTCTGTGCTGTGTAAAACGACTCAGCATAAACGAGATGATAGCGTGGGAAATGGCTGGATCTGACCTGGGTTGACAATCGCGGGTGACGTCACGTATAGCTTCTCCCCCTCATACGTCGTTACGACCCTATGGGCGGGACTTCATCAGCGTGGGGAGAAGGGAAGCAATATGGAGACGTCCCGCTGTCTCACATTCAATAGCATAGCACTGCCATGACAATCGCAGCAGCACAATGAGCCTGCACGCCCACACAGCCCAAAAACCACTCCCACAGCTCAAAACACCAGACGCTGCTGTAAAGTATGCACTGCCAGCACTAAAAGGGCGGACAGGCAGTGGAAGTAAGTAAATAGGGGCTGGCAGTATGGGCATTATTAAAACAGGCTATCGAACAAAACTGCCAAAGATATGCAATATCAATGATCGTTTTCATCACATATGTGATGAAAACAATCAGACATAAACTATAGTAAAACATTTCACTATCTTAAAAATTATGAAAATAAAGCGCTTACTAAATAATATTCATCTGCAAAAACATACAGAACTGAAACAAGACTCATGTATGAAAGGTAATACTCTATTTATCAGCATTTAACACGCACAGGCGTATAACATTCACCTTCATTTTAAGAGGGACGTTTCAGGAAAAAAAACGTACATTTTAAATAAAGAACTTTGAAGCAAAATAAGGGTCAGGGCCCATCAATGCATCCTAATCAATGCCCATCTGTAGCATCAAAATTGCCCATTAATGCAGCTTGATCAATGACCATCTGCAGCTTAACAATTACCCATTAATGTAGCTTGATCAATGCCCATCTGCAGCCTCCCAATTGCCATGAATGCAGCCTGATCAATGCCCATCTCATGGAGGGGGGCGGGATCAGCGCCATCAGATTACATACAGCGAGAATCTCCTGTTTATTCGGCGGCCTTTTTGAATACAAAGTCCCGCCTCCTGGACCAGCTTCTATTAAAACACAGAATATTGGTCCAATGCCGCCCCAGAGGCTGTAAACAGGAGATTCTCGCTGTATGTAATCAGACAGCCCTCGTCCCGCCCCGTTCTCTTCGAGTAAGCCCAAATTGTAGTATTGATGTATAATCCCGCATACACACGACCATTTCTCATGACGAGAAAAATGCATTTTTTTAAAAATGGTCATTAAAATCGACCATGTGTAGGCTCCAAAGCATTGTTCTCGTCGTGAAAAAATGGCCATTAAAAATGTTAGACATGCTTTATTTTTTCTTGTCGTTTTTCATGTCGTGAAAAACGGCTGTGTGTAGGCTTTAAAGACGGAAAAAAAAAACGTGCATGCTCAGAAGCAAGTTATAAAATGGGAGCACTCGTTCTGGTAAAACTAGCGTTTGTAATGGAGATAGCACATTTGTCACGTTGTAACAGACTGAAAAGCACGAATCGTCTCTCACCAAACTTTTGACAACACAAAATGAGCAAAAACAACCCAAAGGGTGGCGACATCCGAATGTCCGAATGGAACTTCCCCTTTATAGTGCCATCGTACGTGTTGTACAACACCGCGCTTAACTCCAGCATTATTTTTTCCACGATCGTGTGTATGGAAGCAGTGGCGTAACCAGAATTATGGGCGCCTGGGGCAGAATTTTTTTTCGCCCCCCTTGTATAAGACTACGAGTTGCTGTGTTTACAGCAAAGAAAAAAAAAACATCATAGAGCTTTTGCTGGAGTACACCAGACATGGGTGTAAAGAGGTGGCAGGAAATCAGCAGCACTGAAGGCAGCAAAGCAGGGAAATTAAGTGAAAACAAACTATTTTATCTATATAAATAAGCAAATGTGCATTGGAGCTGAGCTTTAGCAGAGTTAAGTAAATGTCGTTCAGTTGGGGGTTTACGTCTAATTACAGTACATGACTAGAGAAAAGCTGAGCTCTCCGCTAACATATCGGTAGGAGCATCCTACTCCAGCCCGGGGATGTGTAGGCCTCCCAATACTCGTACAATAAGAGAAGACAAATCACTTACTGCTTGATGTTTTCACCCAGCGCTTCACTCAGACTCTTCTTGGCCGCCTCCAATTCGCTCACAAACGTCGCCATTACCGGACACAAAATGTACAAATGATTCCACAAGACTCTGCTCAGCCCGACCGTGCCAGCCAGCTGATGATGAGCATCATAAAACCAAACACAGACAGACATACAAGGGAATTCAAAGGCGCAATCAAATGTCGATAGCAAACAAAAAGTAGAAAGAAAAAAAAGCATTGAATAAAAAATCTTTATTGCAAAAGAACAAGCACACCTAGCTTAGTATAACTATTGCTGCCCATATAACAGACTTTACCGGACAGCCCGAAAACGGGCTCAAATGCCTTCCCCACTAGCCGGGATAAAAACGGGACAGTTGGCAGGTATGGTGTCAGTGTCAGTGTAGGAGATGCATTCGCCCCCCCCCCCCAATTTTTTCGCCCGGTGCGACAGCCCCCCGCGCCCCCCCCCCCCGCCACGCCAGTGTATGCAAGGCAGGCTTGACAAGAATCACGTCGAGAAAAATTTTGTTTTCTCCATGACATGAAAAATGGTCGTGTGTACGCGGCTTAACACGCACACACTATTTGCAACCGATTTGCAGGGTGAAAAAGTGAGTGTTATACGCCAATAAATACAGTACTTTACAAATAACATTTTTTTTTTCTGCTATATGATCTAAGCTATAACTGGAGAACAATAAACCGTTATAGTCTTAGTGTAATGATGCATTTATTCACTGGGCAGCATCTAGTTAACGGATCATTTCCTTGCAGACAGGAATTTCATGCAGTAATACGTTAATGAGCAATTTACCGAGAATTATTTCAAAATTTTTAGAAGAAGAAATACTTATTTTGCTATCAGCATTCTATTACCATAATACTGTACAATGAAACATCTGGAAACAGACTACCCAGACATGAAAGTGTTATTTGGAAGGCCCAACATACATAACTTGTCTTTTGTATGTAATTAGAGTTCATGGCTTTATAGAAACCATTTTATTCTGTGAATATATTGCTATATGTTTTAAAGCTGTTTTTGGAATATGTTCAAAATAAAAATGAGCTCATAAGTGTTCTTTATCACTTCTGAATGTTATTTATCACTTCATGAACTGAAGGGATTTGTGAAAAATATGGTTTCTAGGGTAGCCTGTGTGTCTGCTGAGCCACCTTACTATGTTTTGGCGAGAATTTTAAGTTATCATGCTTAATAGAGTACGTTTATGACCTAATATGCAATTGAGAGTCATAGTATTACTCAATAGTTTGGACTAGCAATCTAAAATAAAAGTATTGATTAATTATTCTGATTCACCTTTTTTTGCCGACAGGCATGGTTTGTGTTGCCCTGCTGAAGAAAACTTTTTAACAGACCTCTTTTTATACCAAGCAGGAAATATATTAGCTGTCAAATGATGAAATAACCCATGTATGCTTTCTTCTCAAAGGCCCCTTTCAGATGTGTTCAGTTTTACTCTCTGGGAGGAAAAAAGAAAATATCCACTAAGTTTATGATGTACAAATCATAAAACTTAACAACGTCAACACTCAAAGTTTAATTCCAGCGACTAAAATATACTCTGCAAAAAAAGTAGCACTACCAGCTTTCCTCCAATTAACCTGTAATTTCTCAGTTTATATTGTTGCTGTCATGGCTTAACTATTTCATGACATTTTCAGCATCTCAGCAATGATCTTAGTACTAAATTAATAAAGAAAAAAGAAATGCTAGTAAACATGGGATATAAAAATATAGCCATCAGCTAAGCATTGTTTTGATGGCATGAATAGAAAATGTTGAAGTATAATGAGGATTGTGCTTAGTTTTATTCCACCCCAGCCCATCCTAACCATACTGAGGTCATTTGAAATCAGACTCTGGTCACACACCAACCCACCCATTTCTAAAAGAAAAAGCATGACAGATGAGATAATTACATATTGTTAACCTTCGGTTATATGTTCCATACGCATTTGTTCCTCACATTGGTCCAGCAATTTAGTAATTGCTACAAAATCTACCTTGTGTGGATGAGTACCTTGTAAAATTTAGTGGCAGACTTAAAATTAAGGGCCGGATTCACAAAGCACTTACGCCGGCGTATCTCGAGATACGCTGCATAAGTGTAAATATGCGCCGTCGTATCTGTGCTCTGTGCCCGCAGAACTAAGATACCCCTAAAAACTGGCTTCAGTCCACCGACGTTACTTGCCTACGCCGGTGTAACGTGGGCACATTGTTACGCTGGACGCATCTGGCGCTCCCATTAATTTCCTATTTAAATATGGAAATGAGAGAGATACGTTGATTCACGAATGTATTTGCGCATAATATACACGGTTTGTGTAAGTCGTACGTCCGGCATAAAGTTATTCCCCATATAGGAGGCGCAACTCATGCAAAGGTATGGGCCAGGGCCCTAAAATTTTACGTTGTTTACGTTGTACGTGAATAGGGCTGGGCGTAGGTTACATTCACGATGTAGGCAGTGATTTGACTATCTTAGGCAGTTGTTTCGACATGATTGTGAGCATGCGCACTGGGATACGTCCACAGGATGGCGCATGCGCTGTTCGTTTTTAGTACTTGCCTAGCACTTGGGACATCATTTGCATGGGGTCATGCTTCATTACCATGTATCACGCCCACTTCCAGCCCACTTCCACTTATGCTGACTTACGCTTACGAATATATGCTATGCCGGTGGAGAGTTGGGAGCATTTGCTTTGGGAATTCCATGCTTCCCTCTCTGCATTGCGCCGGCGTAGCGCAAAGAAGATACTCTACGGTGGCATACATATGCGCCGATGTATGTGAATCCGGGCCAGACAGCTTATCCCCAGAAAAAGGGCCTGCTATGGGGTGAAGGTTTACAAACTATGTATGAGTACCTGTATTCCTTCTTAGGCCGCGTACACACGATCAGACAGGTCCGATGAACCAGCAGTTTCCAGTTACCAGTTGGATGGTGTGTACGGCCCATCAGACCATTGTCCGTCGTACCAAAGTTTTAAAACATGCTTTAAAACCTATCTGATGGACACCTGTCCGTCGGACTCCGCGCATGCTTAGAATCAAGTCGACACATGCTTGGAAGCATTGAACTTAGTTTTTTCATCACGTCGTTGTGTTCTACGTCACCGCGGTCTGGTATGATCGGATTTTGGTCCGATGGTGTGTACGCACATCAGAAAAGTTCAGAGTTGTCTGATGAAAACGGTCCGTCGGACAAGTTTCATCAGACCATTCTGATAGTGTGTACAGGGCCTCAGTCTACGAAGGGAAGGACACCCAGCTGCATCCCCCTAATTGCTCAGACTACTTGGGATCAAGTGGAAAAGTTTTTTGGCAACTCATCAACCCCCTACTGGATAAAGGCTACCACTTGTACGTCGATAACTTTTACACCTCTCTTCCCCTGTTCCACAACCTTCACCGGAAGCAGACCCCAGCATGTGGCACTATAAGAAAGAACCAGAAAGTATTTCCTCAAAGCCTTGTGAATAAGACGCTGAGAAAGGGAGAATCGGCAAGTCTGCGCAATAAGGAGGTTCTGGCAGTGAAGTGGAAGGATAGAAGAGACGTGTACATGTTACAGTACCTGCCGCCGAGAATGTGTTTTTAGCACGACAGCATCGCGCTGATTCTCGGCGACAGGGTGCCTACATCTCGCACTCACTGGAATAGCGAGCGCGTCATAGAAGCGACGGGGGTCCGACTTGGATTCCCACCAATTCTACATGCAGCGTTTGGTATGAATCCTGAGGGGGAACTCCCCGCCGGATTTAAAAAAAAAATCCGGCATGGGTTCTCCCCCAGGAGCATACCAGGCCCTTAGGTCTGGTATGGGTTGTAAGGAGACCCCCCTTATGCCGAAAAAACGGCATGGGGGTCCCCCCACAATCCATACCAGACCCGTATCCAAAGCACGCCGCCCGGCCGGTCAGGAAAGGGGTGGGGACAAGCGAGCGCCCCCCCCCTCCTGAGCCGTACCAGGCTGCATGCCCTCAACATGGGGCCCCCCCCTGTCCCCATGTTGATGAGGATAGGGCCTCTCCCCGACAACCCTTGCCGTTGGTTGTCGGGGTCTGTGGGCGGGAGGCTTATCGGAATCTGGGAGCCCCCTTTAATTAGGGGGCCCCCAGATACCGGCTCCTCATCCTACGTGAATGAGTATGGGGTACATAGTACCCCTACCCATTCACCTGAAAGCAAACTGTAAACACAAATAAACAACACCGGGTATTATTTTATTAGTCTGCTCTTCTTTAGCTCTTTCACGAGGGGGGGCTTGCTTTTTTGACGTCTTCGGGTGGGGGCCGCTCTTATTCCTGCCATCTGGTTCTCTTCCGCCGCCGGGGGGGGGGGGTCGCTTTTATAAAAGCACCCCCCTTGCGGGCTTCCTCCAACGTCTTCGGCAGGGGGTGGGTGCCTCTCTTCTTCGCCGCCGTCTTGTTCTTTTTAGCCGCCAGGGGGTTCGCTTTTATAAAAGCGCCCCCTCCCTGCGGGCTTCCTCCGACGTCTTTGGCGGGGGGTGGTGTGCCCAGGCTTCTGTCTTCTTCTGTCTTCTTCTGTCGCCTTCTCCTTCTTCTTTTTCTCCTTCTTCTTCTGCTGTCTTTGCTTCTTCTTTCCTTTAGATGTTGACACGTCGCTTCCTCTCGCTGCAATGCCGGGTGCGTGGCTCGCACCGATTTATATAGGCCACCTACGACGTCACAGTCCCATCATGCTCCGGTAGCTACCCACGTGATACCAACTCACGTGGGTAGGTACCGGGGCATGATGGGACTGTGACGTATGGCCTATATAAATCGGTGCGAGCTGCGCACCCGGCATTGCAGCGAGAGGAATGCGACATCAACATCTAAAGGAAAGAAGAAGCAAAGACAGCAGAAGAAGAAGGAGAAGGCAGAAGGCGACAGAAGAAGACAGAAGAAGACTGAAGAAGAAGACAGAAGCCTGGGCACACCACCCCCCGCCGAAGACGCTGGAGGAAGCCCGCAGGGAGGGGGCGCTTTTATAAAAGCGACCCCCTCCCGGCGACGGAATAGAACCAGATGGCGGCGAAGAAGAGAGGCACCCACCCCCGGCCCGAAGACGTCGGAGGAAGCCCGCAAGGGGGGGGGGCGCTTTTATAAAAGCGACCCCCCCGGCGGCAGAAGAGAACCCGATTGCGGGAAGAAGAGCGGCCCCCACCCGAAGACGTCAAAGAAGCTAGCCCCCCTTGTGAAAGAGCTAAAGAAGAGAGGGGGGCCCCGGAGCAGACTAATAAAATATTTTAATACCCGTTGTTGTTTATTTGTGTTTACACTAGACATGTGCAGACTGGAATATTTTGTTTTGTTTTTTTTCGTTTTCGTTTGGAAAATAAATTTATTTAGTTACTCCCGAAAATCGTTTTTATTTATTTAGTTTTTCGTTGGGGAATAGCTTTCGTCCGAAAAGCCAATAATACTTGGTTTCTGTCGAATGGTCAAAAGAATATTCGACTGAACGTCGAATCTTTTTGGTTGCTGTCGAATGGTCAAAAGAATATTCGACGGAATATTCGAATCGTACATTTCCGTTTGAATATTCCGCCTACAAGAATTCTAATGTTGTATGACTAGTAATAATGTCGAATCTATTCTCTATAATGTCAAATCTATTTTCTCATAAATCAAAATCTATTCTCTGTAATGTCGAATTTATTATTTCTATAGTGTCAAATCTTTTCTCTATAATGTCGAATCTTTTCTCTATGATGTCGAATCTTTTCCCTATAATGTCGAATCTCTCTATATCTAATTTTTACCGCAACGAAAACGAAAATAAAGCATTTTTTATGTTGGATCTTTCGGTTTTCGTTTCTTGCACTTTAGTTATCGTTTGTTAAAACGATAACGAAAAACCTGATTTTCGGACGAAAATGCACATGTCTAGTTTACACTTTGCTTGCAGGTGAATGGGTAGGGGTACGATGTACCCCATACTCATTCACGAAGGGTGGGGGGCCGGTATCTGGCCCTTGGTCTGGGCAGGAGATGTGTTTAATTGCCCATTAAGCAAGTGGTTAAATGAGGCCAATCACTATGTAGAGTAAGCATGTGGGATATATAGTATTGCTTAATTGGGTTCCAACACGAAAGGGGGGAGTTGGTTAGGGACTTTGAATGAGAGATGTATACCAAAAAACAGTCTTAGCAAAGAGCATTTAATTATGCCTTGTGAGATCATATACAGCATACTGTGTCACAGTTCCTACTGTGCTGTGCAGGCGACCAGGCGTGGTCACGCCCCCAAGAGGTATTGACCCCGGGACCTCTCTGTTGCTACTTCAGTTCTTTGCCTCTGAGCCACTCCTCAGTTTGGTATTCTGCCTGCTTTCCATCTAAGCCTGGTTTTGAATGATGTGCTGATCGCCCTTTTCTGGATCTCCTTGCAATCTGTACCTGTCTCTCCTAGTTCAGCTGAGGCAGGTTACCCAATCAACTAGGGTATGAAACACTTCCTCACTCTGCCTCACTCTGAGGGATGTCAGTTCATTGTTCTGTCCTGTCATTGCCAAAGGTTCCTGTGTTCCTGTGTTCCTGTGTTCCGTTCCAGCTACAGCTACAGCTACAAGACTGACTCTGGCTTCTGACCCTGGCTATGTTTATCGTTTATTCTGAATTCTGGAATCCCTGACCACAGCTTACCTTCGACTATCCTTTGGCAAATCCCTGTCAAGCCCCCGTGCACAGACTCACAGCCCAGGTAGCTTCTTACTTTGTTACCAAGGGCTGTGTGTATTTGCAAGGGTGAGCATACAACTCTGCATTATGGACTCCAACCAAGGTAAGCCCTTACATACTGAATGACATTTGTTTTTTTTAAGGCTGCAATCATGGGTACTTATGGGTGGCACTGATAGGCGGCACTACTGGGCACTGATGGGCACTCATGGGCATTGATACATGGCACTGATGGGCACTGACATGCAGGGCTGGTATGTGGCACTGGTGACACTGGCAAGGATTTGGGGTGGGTACTGGTTGGCAGCTGCCTAGGCATTGATTGGCAGCTGCCTTGGCACAGATTTGCATTTCCCTGGTGGTCTAGGGGCATACCTGATGGTCCAGTGTGGATGCCCATCCTTGGTGGTCATGCGCGGCATATTGGTGGTCCTTTTATTTTTGCTGGGGATTGTAGTGTATTTCCATCTTTACTACTAAAGTAGTAGAGTGCGGCTGTCCAAATATTTTTCTTTTGTTCTATACTGGTGGTCCTGGGCAGGGATCCTGGGGGGGGGGCTTCTCTGATAAAATATCAGCACAGACCCCCCTGTCAGGAGAGTAGCTGATCAGCTCTCCTCTACTCGCGTTTGTCATTGTTTAGATTGTGATCAGCCATGATTGGACACGACTGATAACATGGTAAAGAACCTCCACTTGCCTTAGTATCCGGTCCTAACTCAGTCGAGTTGTCGGGTGGTTACAGAGGTATTCCCAGGTTAAGATCTGATTTCTACACTATAAATTCCTGGGGGAAGGACATAGACCTTTTTCAAAGGTTGGTGGTGAGGGACTTGACTCACTTGACTCTGAAGTATATAGGAGTGAAGCTATAAGCCAGTTATCAGATGGCAATATGTATTTGAGATTAAAGGGGATCCTACATCTACCTTTGGAAAGGATCTATGCACATTATTGGATAGGGTAGTGACAGCCGGTATATTTACCATATAAGAGAGGGAAATGTTTATCCCAGAAGCGCCATTTATGCCCATTTTTCATCACCTGCCCACAGTGCACAAAGGGTAAATCCCTTAGCTGGTCGGCCTATAGTTGCAGGCATCCGATCATTTAATGAACACCTGGGTCAATGGGTTGATCACCAACTAGAAGCTTTGGTCTCTGGTCAGGCGGGTTTTCTTAAGGATGCAGAACGGTTGATATACAACATTACTAATGGAACCCTAATTTAGTGTTGATTGTCTGTGATGTATCAAGCCTGTATTCCTCTATCCCTCATTCATTAGGTCTCCAGGCAGTAGCCTATTTTTTTGAAAAACTCTAGCAATTATTCCCTGGTTGATCAGGAATTGATTTTATTGAGTTTGGAATACCTACTGACCCATAATGTTTTATGTTCTATGGGGATTACTACCTCCAGAAATGCGTGGTGTCCATGGGTGCCAAATCTTCCCCCTCCCTTGCGAATTTATATATGGGATGGTGGGAGAGGTGTCGCATTTTTGTCGCTAGTTGTCCCTATTGTTTAATGATTATGTTTTTTTGTTGTTATATTGATGATTTGCTCTTTATTTGTACCAAAGAAGTGGCTAATATCAGTGAGTGGTTTCTATATCTCAATGATAATGATTTTAATTTGAGGTTTACAGGGATCATGGATCTAAAGCAGGTGGAGTTTCCAGATTTTGTCCTAATGGGGAGAGGGATAATGTTCTATCTAGGCTATTTAGGAAACCGTCTGCTGGCATTTCCTTACTGAAAGCAGACTTTGGTTACCCCAAACATAATATCAGAGGCATTATAGCTGTGTATGTAGTGATAAATCTGACTTCCAAATGGAATTATTATATATGAAATCATGTTTTTCTGATATGGGCTATACTGAGTCTGTTTTTAATAGAGCTATCAATATTGCAAAAAACATCGAGAGAGAGAGGTGATCTTCTCCATGACAATACCAATGGGTTTTTAAATAGGAATAGATGGAGGGACAGGATTGGAATAACAAATCCAATAATGTTCCATTTTTTTTTCCTACCCCATTTAGTTTTGAGTTTGACAAAATTAAAAATACAATTGAGAAATATTTACCTGTACATACTATAATGACCCTATTTATGTCCAGATTTTGTCCAGAGGCATTAGATCAATTACCCGTAGAGCCCCTACCACTGTCCCCTAGCCTCTATACCAGCAGACCATATTGGTTGCAGTTCAATGGATCTTATCAATGAGGTAGTAGTGGATGTCCATATTGCCCCTGCATCAAAACAGGGGAGGTTAGACATTCCACCGCTTCAAATAAAGATTTAAAGTATCATCATTTAATAACTGCAACACCAAATATCTAATATACTGTATGAGGCTACTTGTGAGCAGTGCTCGATTCAATATGTGGGTCGGATGACCAGCGGGCTGAGGGACAGCTTGTATGACTCTTTATAAGATATAGAGAAAAATCAATCTATTAATCCAGCAAGGCATTGGTTATGTATTCTGGGAGCTGAAAAAACGGTGTCACCTAAAAGGGGAGGAGATAAACTTAGGCTACTATGTAAGAGGAAGGTCTACTGGATATGTCATCTTAACACTAGAAAGCCCGCTGGCCTTAACTTTGAGTGGGATGTTTCCCACTTTTATGAATAAAATATATTGGTGTTCCATTTGTTCTCCTTTATTACCCTAATAACTCATCTAGATATGTGTGGGTATCCACTGTCATGAATAATACCTAGGTGATTCACTTGGGTGTCATTGTGATGTGTGTGAATGCAACACATGTTTAGTGTCCCTCCCTTACTTTAACTACTTCAGACCTGGGCTATTGTAAAAAGACGCCCACAAGGTGGCTCTACAATGCCGGGAGGCCGTCTTTTTACAGCCTTGGGTCCTCCGGCCACTGGGGGGGAGCCACTGGAGAGCGGCCACTGGTGCCCGGCGCTTCACTGAGATGCCGATGCGCGTGCCTGGTGAAGCTCTGTGTGTAAACTGGAGTGCATAAAGAGCCACCACACACAGACGGATCCTGGACATGGGCTTCAAATGTTGTATTCCTCTTGTCAAGCCTCTCCTAAACAACAAACAACGTCAAAAGCATCTTACCTGGGCTAAAGAAAAACACACCTGGTCTGTTGTTCAGTGGTCCAAAGTCCTCTTTTCTGATAAGAGCAAATGTTGCATCTCATTTGGAAACCAAAGACCCAGAGTATGGAGGAAGAAGGGGGAGGCACACACTGCAAGATGCTTGAAGTCCAGTGTGAAGTTTCCACAGTCTGTGTTGATTTGGGGAGCCATGGCATCTGCTGGTTTTGGTCCACTGTGCTTCATTAAGACCAGAGTCAACGCAGCCGTCTACCGGGATATTTTGGAGCACTTCATGCTTCCTTCCACAGATGAGCTCTATAAGGCTGCTGACTTCATTTTCCAGCAGGACTTGGCACCTCCCCCACACTGCCAAAAGCACCAAAATCTGGTTCAATGACAGTGGGATTACTGTGCTTGATTGGCCAGCAAACTCACCTGACCTGAACACCATAGAGAGAATCTATGGGACATTGCCAAGAGAAAGATGAGAGACATGAGACTGACAAATGCAGAAGAGCTGAAGGCCGCTATTGAAGCATCCTGATCTTCCATAACACCTCAGCAGTGCCACAGGCTGATAACTTCCATGCCACACCGCATTGAGGCAGTAATTGCTGCGAAAGTGGCCCAAACCAAGTACTGATGCATGCTTTTACTTTTTAGAGGTCCGATATTATTCTATGTACAAACCTTGGTTTATTGTTTGCATGTAATATTATAATTTTTCGGAGATTGTGGATTTGGGGTTTTCATGAGCTGTAAGCCATAATCATCACAATTATGACAAATCACAGCTTGAACTATCCTGCTTTGCATGTAATGAGTCTATCTCATATATTAGTTTCACCCTTTAAGTTGCATTAGTGAAATAAATGAACTGTTGCGCTCTTCTCATTGGATTTAATTGACAGCAGCAGGAGCCAATGGCTCCTACTGCTATCAATCTGCCCTGTAAGGAGGGAGGGAGAGCAGACTTACTGCTCCCAGGCGATGTATTAAGATTGGGCTTTGGTAAGCATAAGGGGACGGCTGGAGGGGTCTTGTGGCATTAACAGCTACCCTTCCACCTCATATGTAATGTACATTTAACACGTATAAACATCCTTTGTAAATGTGCAATTTAGATTACAGATGGATATTTTTTGTTGTTCTACATTCTGACCAGATCTCATATTTAAAATGTCTTGCAACAATTTGTATTTTGTACTTTTTTGCTAATAAAACATTGAAAACTATTTTGATGATCATCCTTGCTGCTAAAAAAAAAAAAACATTGGGGAACCTTTCCATTTTTTTAATACAGTTTTGGGGTGTGCAGCCCTCTAACTCTCACACTAGTGTGAATTGGATGTGGTTTTCCCTGCATCCAATTTGCATCACAGGAGATTGTGATTGGCTCGCAATAGTTCACACATCTCCATGGCAGCCGCTGGGTGGATTGCATAGAGGTCCATTTCAGGCAAAAATTTGGACCTGATGCACCCGACCCCTGCTATGAGCCGCATGCGATCTTAGTGTGAACCCAGCCTTAATACAGCAAAACATGTCAAGTGCTGCTCAGATCACAAAGGCACCTGGACAAGGTTAGAACCGTTAGAACACACCCAGGATACACATTTAACCCCTTCCTCACCCCCTAGTGTTAACCCCTTCCCTGCCAGTCACATTTATACAGTAATTAGTGCATTTTTATAGCACTGATCGCTGTATAAATGTGAATGGTCCCAAATTTGTGTCAAAAGTGGCCGATATGTCCGTCGCAATATCGCAGTCCCAGTAAAAATCGCAGATCGCCGCCATTACTAGTAAAAAAAATAATAATAAAAAAATCATATTTCTGTTCCCCATTTTGTAGGCGCTATAACTATTGCGCAAACCAGTCGATTATTGCGTTTTTTTTTTTTTTTGTTTACAAAAATGCGTTGAAAAATACGTATCGGCCTTAACTGAGAATTTTTTATTTATTTTTTAAATTGGGATATTTATTATAGCAACAAGTAAAACAAATATATATATTTTTTTAATTGTCGCTCTTTTTTTGTTTATAACGCAAAGAATAAAAACCGCAGAGGTGACCAAATACCACCAAAATAAAGCTCTATTTGTGGGGGAAAAAGGACGTCAATTTTGTTTGGGAGCCACGTCGCACGACCGCGCAAATGTCAGTTAAAGCGATGCAGTGCCGGAAGCTAAAATTTTGCCTGGGAACGAAGGGGGTTTATGTGCCCAGTAAGCAAGTGGTTAATAGGGGAATCTACTCTGCAATGCTGGGATATGTTGCTCCCTGTTGTGGTAATATATTCTGACAGCAAGGCTCCTCCACTGAAAATGTTTCCCGTTTAACCGCATAAGGACCGTCGCATGACGATATACAACAACAGAATGGCACGGGCAGGCAAATAGGCGTACCTGTACGTCCCTTTAAATTTGCCGCCCAGCCCGCCGTGTGCCTCCTGAGTGCGGTCGCGGGTCCCAGAAAATTAATGTTTGTGATTGCGGTTGGTAAGGGCAGAACAGGGGAATGCCTTTGTAAACAAGGCATTTCCCTATTCTGCCTAGTGACACTGTCACTGATGACCGTTTGTCGTATTCGGGAACGGTCATCAGTGATGTGTCACGTGTATCCACTCCCCCTAACAGTAAGAATCACTCCCTGGGAAACACTTAACCCCTTCAGCGCCACCTAGTGGTTAACTCCTTCACTGCCAGTGTATTTTTTACAGTGATCAGTGCATTTTTATAGCACTGGTCACTGTAAAAATGACAATGGTCCCAAAATGGTGTCAAAAGTGTGCGATGTGTCCGCCATAATGTTGCAGTCACAATAAAAATCTCTGATCGTTGCCATAACTAGTAAAAAAATATATATATATTAATAAAATGACATAAAACAGTCCCCTATATTGTAGAAGCTATAACTTTTGTGCAAACCAATCAATAAATGCTTATTGCGATTTTTTATTTACCAAAAATATGTAGGAGAATACGTATTGGCCTAAACTGAGGAAAAAATGTTTTTTATATATTCTTTGGGGATATTTATAATAGCAAAAAGTTAAAAATATTGCATTTTTTTTCAAATTTGTCGCTCTATTTTTGTTTATAGCACAAAAAAATATTTGTTTGTGAGCCACGTTGCACGGCCGCGCAATTGTCAGTTAAAGCGACGCAGTGCCGAATCACAAAAAGTGGCCTGGTCTTCGACCACCAAAATGGTCCTGGGCTGAAGTGCTTAACCAAAGTTGGGGCCATAGATAGAACAAAATTTGGCCAGATAAGGTTTGGTAGAGTAAAAAGTCTTGTTAGTCTGGCAGATTCAAATGAGCTGGACAGAGCAGTCAGACAAGTGCCAGTAGCTGTAAGATTAGCAGAGGAATGAAAACCATGGGGTTATGCGGTCTATTGGGCTTGAAGAGGACTTTCATTTACATTTTTCTCTAGTGTTCAGTTTGCTTTAGGCACGGAACTATAAATTTCAAGTTTAAAATACTATAAGCATCATAAAAATGCCTCCTGTCCGAGGCAAATGAACAGATTTTTTTTACCTTCCTTATACTCTAATTTAATTAGATTGATGATCAGTGAATAAACAACAAGGGTCAATTAGCTGGAAAATTACTGCCACATATTATTACATACATTATCTGTGGATCTATAGGTCAAAGCAAGCATTCAAAAAGCTAAAAGTCAAACCTTTCTAGATGGAACAAAGTACGCTATGTGCATCTGTCAGCAAATGCACTCTTCTGCACTTCTCTGCACCTTCGGAACTTATATTAACTTTTGTTTAGAAAGAAAGCAAATAATCAGTCTTTATTAAACATATTATACATTTATTTTAAATTATGTTTTGTCTTCAAAGTCATTCAACAACATGTGCCAACAAATTTAGAGTGAGGAATTATGTAAGTTGTTAAGAATGTGAATCCTTGATTTTTACGTTTGACTTGTTTTTACAGGTGCAATGAATGGAAGAAAGCTACCCTAGATTCAGCATGTTAAATCGAGAACAATAGAACGTGCTTTTTGTTGCATATACAGTAAGTCAGTATGTCTTAAAATATCATTCATACCTATGAGGAGGTCATGGGTCAGCTTATGTTAGAGCTAGCCAAACAAGGACAACGATGTGCCTGAAGAGAAGGAAAAATGATAGTGACATCTTAAGTTAATGAAAACAAGGGCTGAAATGTTTCCATTGTCATATCAGCTGGCTTCATTTCTTGAAGGGAATTCATCACTCTGAACTTCATATCTGCCCTAACATTTTCATTCTTTCTTATATAAACAGGTTGTCTGTGCTAAAATGTGTTGAGATGTTAAGAAAGGACCTTCAGTTCAACATAAAAGTGGTTCTAAGGATAACTCAAAATAAATTTGTTTAAAATTAGAAGAATAAGGTCCCTTCTACTGAAAGTCTCTTCTATGTTCCCATAACACAACTCCCCTAGACTAGTAAATAAGTTAATAAATAGTAATAATAATGATAATGATTATAATAATAAGTAAATAGCATGCATAAAGATCCACTGAGTTTTACAAAGCAGTTGCAAAAGGCCCATGGAATCTTAAAGCGGAGGTTCACCTGAAAAAGTAAAAAAAAATAAAAGCAGTTACAAATACAGCAGCTGCTGACTTTTAAAAAAGGGACACTTACCTGTACAGGTCACCCGCCATCCTCGGTGAGGGAATCGGGAAGTAAAGCACTGTGGCTTCACTGCTGGTTCCCTACTGTGCATACACGAAGGTATCTGCACCCCCTCCCCCTGAAAGGTGTCAAATGTGACACCGGAGGGGGGGAGGGTCCCAAAAAGCGGAGGTTCACTTTTGGGTGAACCTCTTCTTTAGTCCTCATATGAGGGGCCATCCTTAATATTGATTGGACCCTGCACCACCTCCCCCTTTCCATGTTATTTCACTCTCCACCTGCTCTGAGTCATACAATAAAAAGCAGCTAGACTCAAAATCAGTTTACTGAATACAATCAAGCCACGATTGCTAGAGGTTGCTAGAGGTTACAGCACATGACTTCTGCTTGTTGATTGGTTGCTAGAGATTACTGTACATCAATAGTTCTCACTGATTGGTTGCTAGAGGTTACTGGTCATCTTTACCACTCACTAATTGGTCACTAGAGGTTACTGCACGTTGTTACTGCTCACTGATTGGTTGCTAAAGGTTGCTGCATATCCTCACCTCTCATAAATTGGTTGCAAGAGGTTAGTGCACATCCACCAGTTTACTGATTAGTTGCTAAAGGTTACAGCAACACATCTCCTCACTGGCTGAACACCATGGCCTGGGGAGGTGATGGGACCCATCAGACAGAAAACTTGATTAACCACCAATGTAGAAGGAGATTTACACTGATCACCAATGTAATGAAGAATTTACACTGAGAACCAATGGGGGGGGGGGGGCTTCACACTGGCCACTAATGTGAATGAAATTATAGTATACTAAGGCCCAATATAATGAGATGATTTACATTGACCACCAATGTAACTGAGGCATTGAGGCTGCATTCACATTTCCTTGTGTCAGGAACACATGCAAAATCACTTTTCTGACACCACAGAAACATGCTGCCCTTTAGCAGATACACAGCAGTGGCATTAATTGTTAATGACAGCCTCACACATCTGCTGAGATGTGCGTATTCACATCCACCAAAATTCACGGTGCTGTGGCACCCTGTTGTTTTTAAAAAGTGTTCCACCTCCAGTCCCTAAATGCTCTTGAAGAGTGGAGATTGTCCACGAAACGCATCGAGCCTACCCTATTGATGTTATGTCACACCAATCATGGTTACTATTATGGGCGTGATGTTGTTCGAATCATGAATTGTTATGTATTATATATTATGACTTCATACTAATTTGGATATACAGCTGGTTACATCGTCTATTATGTGTTACATTGTCTACTGTGTTACTATTAGAATATTGTATGATTTATTAATCATGTTTCTATCTTGCAATTTAACATACTTATTGATCTATTATGTACACCTATAATGCATTTTATCCCCACGTGTCATTGATAAACATTTTTATAGTATATTGATTGATTCGTTCTGCCCCTAGTGTTTTGTTTCATATAAAGTCCCACCTTTCCCTTTGTCCCCATTAGTCCATCTTCTTCATATTGTCCGGAATGGAGACCTGTGTGCCTGATGGCCACAGTCTCATCTAAAGTCCCACCAACCAAACAGATTTTGGATTCAGAATTCAAAATCTTTCTTTTTTGATTTATTAGGGATGGAAACATTACACTTATCTACTTTAATATCCCATGCTTTATTGTTGACCCACATCTCATGCTATTCTGGATTCTTTGTTATACTGGGAGAACCTCAATATATCTATAATGAGGCTTATCCTTCGGGGGGTTGGTCTGGTCGTCTTATCATCCGGGAGCTGCGATGTTCACCGATGCGCTCCCCCGCCCCCTCGTCTCACAGCCATGGGGCTGGGGGGACACACTCCCTGCACATCGACGCCACGCCCCACATGCCTGCACGATCGGCGTCAGTATTGACGTCACATGCTGACGTGTTGTTCTTCCACCTGCGTGCGTCACAAGGGATGAGCTGGGCGCCTACTTATAAGCATCCTCTGCTTGTATGTGGCCGCCACTCCTCTCCACCACGCCTAGCATGACGTTTAGTTGGGCAAGCTCTGGCAGACGTGCTGTTACTGCTTTTCACCACTACCACTGCCTACCACTCTCACCTTGTATTACCTGGACACAGTAATACTATGCCACATTATGCTTCTCTTTCCAATCTCAGGTACTTTCTTTTTCATTTTTTCACTGCCCTATGATGGTGTGGTTTACCACCCACCACTTTGTATGTTACATACTTTATCCACTATATGTTTCTCACCTATGTTGGAATCTCTATATACTTCATGCCTCACCTTCATGGTACTTGTCTTCCACTAGCTAAGCTCATTACCCTGATGCATGGCTTTTCACGTTTTTGTTACAGAAGCCCTCTGGGCTAATACTTACCATTGCACCAGTGGAAAAGGCATCCACTATCTCACCATTTCCAACATCTTGAAGTCGGACCTCCGCTGCCGCCAGTTTACTGCCACTTTAGCTCCCGGGGAGACATTTCCCTCCCCCTTTGCCTCTCATTAACATCACTACCATCTACCCTGTTTTATAAATTACCTTTAGGTAAGAGTGTTAGGACCACTGAGTTGTGCTCCCCCTCTTCCCTCTCTAATTAATTATCATTAATTAGTTATTTACTATTATCCATTTTCTATCATAGGTATCCCCAGTCCCTAATTGCTCCTGATGAGTGGAGATTGTCCACAAAACGCGTTGAGCTTACCCTATTGATGTTATGTCACACCAATCATGGTTACTATTATGTGCTGTTCGAATCATGAATTGTTATGTATTATATATTATGACTTCATACTAATTTGGATATACTGCTGGTTAAAGAATCATGTGTTACATTGTCTACTATGTTACTATTAGAATATTTTATGATTTATTAATCATGTTTCTATCTTGCAATTTAACAAACTTATTGATCTATTATGTACACCTTTAATGCATTTTATCCCAATGTATCATTAATTAACATGTTTGTACTATATTGATTGATTCGTTCTGCCCCTAGTGTTTTGTTTCATATAAAGTCCCACCTTTCCCTTTGTCCCCATTAGTCCCTCTTCTTTCATATTGTCGGGGATGGAGACCTGTGTGCCGGATGGCCACGGTGTCATCTAAAGTCCCACCAACCAACCCGATTTTGGATTCAGAATGCAAAATCTTTCTTTTTCCTTTACAGAACAGGCAATGTAAGGCCGCGTACACACGAGGGGATATGTCCGCTGAAAACGGTCCGATGGACCGTTTCAGCAGACATCTCCGCTCGTGTGTATGGGCTAGCGGACAGATTTCTCCACACCGACAGATTTCAAAGCAAGCTTTGAAATCTATCCGGTGGGAATCTGTCCGCCCGACATGTCTGCTGGTTAGTACACTTACCAGCAGACATGTCGGCCCCCACCGCCGCTGCGCCGCTGCCGAATGGATTCGGCGCATGCGCGGAAGTGTTTTACTTCCTGGTGCGGTGACGTGGCGGTGACGCGGCGGCGTCAACGTCACCGCCGCGTCACCGCCACGTCACCGCGCCGTCCGGCGGCGGGGAATTTGATCCGATGGTGTGTACACGCCATCGGATCAAACTCCCGATCGGACATATCCGATGGAAATGGTCCGCGGACCGTTTTCATCGGATATGTCCGATCGTGTGTATGGGGCCTTAGGCTTAATGACCACAGTTATAGGCAGGCCTTTTTTTAAGCATGACCATTTACTTCCCTAGTGCACAGAATTTAGCACAAGTGATGGTGAATATGACCTCAGGGGGTATGATATACATATGAATGTGGCCACCTTTTACATATAGTCTGTGGCTATTTACATATTGATGCCCATGCTATTTCCATATCAATGCAGGTTACTTACATGTAAACACAGGGTCTGAAGGTGAGTCATCTGTACATTGCAATAGGGCAGAGCTGGGCAGCAATACTAACAGAACTTCACACAGATATCAGGACACAGCACTTAAACTTAAAGGTACAAGAGAATATAAGGAGGATATACCATTCACTAAACGACTCTATTCACATTTTTAACACCAAGAGGTTCTATTGGTATATCACCCAACAACCATAAACCTATTATCCTTTCCCCTTTTACCTCCCCTTTTACCGAGATATTGGGTAACATTTTTCATATATTCTATATATTTATACTATATTTCCTCATTTGCTTAAATTTTTCCAAACAGCTTACCATGATTATTATATTTGACCTGTTATCATATTTTTCTGTCTTGTACAAACAACAATGTTGTATTTGCATGCAATGACTCTGTACTGTTAGGCCTCGTACACACGATCAAATCTGTCTGCTGGAAACGGTCGGCCCGACCGTCCCAGCAAACAGATTCGACCGTGTGTACGGGCGAGCCGACGGATTTGGCCACCCGACCGATTGGAAAGCATGCTTACCAATCTGTCGGCTGGGAACCCGTCCGCCCGACATGTCTGCTGGTTAGTACGCTAACCAGCAGACATGTCTTTTCGCACACGCGCCGAATGGTTTCGACGCATGCGCGGAAGTGTTTTACTTCCTGGTGCGGTGACGTGGCGGCGTCAACGTCACCGCCACGTCACCGACACATCAGCGCGCTGTCTGCTGGCGGGGATTTTGGTTTGCTCGTGTATACACGCGAGCAAACCAAAATCCAAGCAGACAGATTTGTTCAAATCGGTCGGTCGGTCGGTCATGTGCACGAGGCCTTACATACTACTAATAAACTTTTGTAAACAAAAAAAAAGAGAATATAAACTGGGATAGTTGGCAAGTATGAGGCAGCTGCTTTGGGCTTCACAACAATGATGGGGCCCATGGAAGCCATTTTGCCTTGCCTTAAAGACGGCCCTGCAATATGTTAAAGTACAAATACCTGATTGATATTTTTAGGTAAATAATAATATTAATAATAATACATAAATAGCTGGCATTAAGCTCCACAACATTTGGCAAAGCAGTAGCAAGGGTCCAGAATACTCTAAACCGCATATGGTAAAGTACCAATAACATACACTGCCTTACAGTTGCTATTTATCTTTAAATTATATTTATTTATTTATGATGGGTATTTATATAGTGCCGACAATTTAAGTAGCGCTTTTACACATATATATATATATATATATATATATACTGAACATTCACATCACCCTGCCCTCTAAGGTCCCTAACTCACATTCTTACATACACATATGAGAGCCAATTTAGACAGGAGACAATTAACCAACCAGCATGAATTTGGAGTGTGGGAAGAAAGCTTAGTACTTGGAGGAAGCCCAGGCAGGCACAGGGAGAACATGCAAACTCCAGGCATGCAGTGCTGTGGTTGTGATTCAAACAGACAACCCTAGTGCTACCAGGTGCAAGCAGTAACCACTTAGCCACTGTGAGTCTATGAATATTTCCTGAAAGGATACTATTTAAACATCTGCCATAAAGACCAACTCCAACCTTTTTTTAACTTTGACATGAGTGGGGGAAAACCTAAAATGTGACCTACAGTTCCCTTTGGGGCTCCCGGGGGAGTGGGGGTATCAGGGTTTATCCCAATATAGTGCGGTATTCAATCACATAGCTTGGTTGCCGGGTGTGTACCTGGGCCCGGGTAATTGGGAGGCATTGCTCCAAATTAATCCCTATGTTAATGGTTGCTGTTAGTGTAAGGCAGGGGTCTTCAAACTATGGCCCTCCAGGTGTCCAGGAACTACAATTCCCATCATGCCTAGTCATGTCTGTGAATGTCAGAGTTTTGCAATGCCTCATGGGATTTGTAGTTCTGTAACAGCTGGAGGGCCTTAGTTTGAGGATCCCTGGTGTAAGGGATACATGACTTATGCTTAGGTGCTGAACTGTAACGTTTGTCTTATTTTATCTACAAGCACCTTGTTGTGTTTTTTTGTTTGTTTTCTTTGTCTATTTTGTTGCTGTTCTCATCTGAAAATTTCAATAAAACTTTTAATTGAGAAATGTGACTTGCAATCTGATTGGTGGCTTTAAGGAAATATTAATATATTTTTATTAATAACAATAATATAATACATAATTAGCATGCATAAAGCTCCACAAGTATAAAAAAGCAGTAGCAAAAGGTCCAGGGTACCTTAATCCTCATATGTTTAAATACCAATAATAGGAACTGCCTTTCAGTTGCTCTTTATCTATACTGTAAATCTGCCTTGCAATTAAATTGATGTCTTAAGGGAAATAATAACAGCTCTTGACACTAACACGTTATTACATGAAGCGCCATATGGCATGATGTAAAAATTAAACTTTTACTTACATTTTGATAGACATACTGTAGTTGATACATTATTGTTATGTTTTTGCAAGTCTGATCATAACATGGATAAAGGCTTGTTGGACATCACATTCCAAAACCTTGGGTAATAATGTGGACTTGACAAACCCTCTAAGGCCGCGTACACACGAGCAGACAGATTTGTTCTAATCGGTCGGGCCGAGCGATTTGAACAAATCAGTCTGCTGGGGACGTATTGGTTTGATCGTGTACACACGATCAAACCAAAATCCCTGCCGCGAGACGGCGCGGTGACGTTGACGCCGCCACGTCACCGCACCAGGAAGTAAAACACTTCCGCGCATGCGTCAAAACGGCGCGTGTACGAGAAGACATGTCTGCTGGTTAGCGTACTAACCAGCAGACATGTCGGGCGGACGGGTTCCCAGCCGACAGATTTCAAAGCATGCTTTGAAATCTGTCGGGTGGCCAAATCCGTCGGCTCGCCCGTACACACGGTCAAATCTGTCTGCTTGGACGGTCGGGCCGACCGTTTCCAGCAGATAGATTTGATTGTGTGTACGCGGCCTTACCCTTTCAGTTATAACAGTCTCTTCTTTTCTGGAAAGGCTTTCCACAAGATCATGGTGTGCCCACTAGAAAAAGTAGAATATGGTCCAATTCAGTCAGTAGATCATCTGTATGAGGTACTCATGTACCTGATATATGGAAGAGAACACCAGGTTTGCAATTAGCATTCCAATTCATCCCAAAGGTGTCCAGTAGGGTTCAGGACAGAGCTGCATAGAGGCCACCCGATTTTCTGTACACAAAACTCAAAGCATGTCTTTAGCAACCTGTCTTTGTGCAAAGGGGCCCAGTCATACTGATACATAGCTGTTCTTCCCCAAAATGTTGTCAAAAGTTTGAAAGTGCACAGTTGTATAAAAATATATTTGTATGTTGTAGCATTAATAGTGCACTTCTCTGGAAACACCTGAACTCCATCATTTTGAGGGATGTTCATATATATTTGGGCTTATACTGTAGGTAAGTGCAATGATTACAGTGTCAACAACTTTTGGCCATGTACTGTAGTGTATTTTCTGTGGTTTAAATGCATAATGGTGGCTGAAATATTATATGTATACCAGGCATTTTGGAAAAATGCTCAAGTGAGCTTCATTTATCTGAGAATGGCAGTCTGCCTTTGTAAACAAAGCAGATTGCAGTTCTGTCCGCAGAGAAGACATTGATCTTGTGTTCCTTCCCCTAGTGCAAGAACCTCCCACATTTAAGTAAGCACAGGCTAGGAACAAATTTAACCCTTTTATTGCCCCTGATGTTAACCCCTTCCCAGCCAGTGCCATTAGTACAGTGACAGTGCATATTTTTTAGCACTGATCACTGTATTGGTGTCACTGGTCCCCAAAGTGTAAGTGTAAAAAGTGTCAGTGTCCCAACTGTCTGTCACAATATCACAGTCCTGCTATAAGTCACGGATATCTACGCCATTACTAGTAAAAAAAATAATTAAGAAATCCATAAAAATATCCCACATTTTGTAGATGTTATAACTTTTGCTCCAATAAATCAACGTTTGCTTATTGGCATTTTTTTTATCAAAAATGTAACAGAATACATACTGGTCTAAATTGGTAAAGAAATTCAATTTTTACATTTTGTTTATTGGATGTTTTATTTTTATTTTTTTCAAAATTGTCGGTCTGTTTTTGTTTATAGCACAAAAAATAAAAACAGCAGAGATAATCAAATACCAGCAAAATAAAGCTCTATTTGTGAAAAAAAAAAAGAAACATAAAAAAAACACATACATTTTATTTGGGTACACGACAGCACAATTGTCAGTTAAAGTAACACATTGCTGTATCGCAAAAAAAGGCCTGGTCATGAAGGGTGTATATCTTCCAGAGCTGCAGTGGATATACATGTATAAGGCTAAAAATTAAAGTAAAGTTCCTTAAACTGTTGTTTTAAATGACAGGGGCCTCTATGGAAATTTTTTATCCAGAATGTTGAATTATCTACGTATATAGTTAAACCAAGAAATATATCTTTCATAATTAAATATTAAGACAAGATAGATTTGATTTTATTCACTAGTACATGTATGTTTTAAGAAGCTTTACACTTTGATTATCTTTGGCAGATACGTGTATTTAGAGTAGGTTTCCTACATATTTTGTATGTCACAATTCCCAGTAAAAGTGGATAAAGGAACTGCATTAATATAACTGACTGTGAGGTCTTTGACCAAAGCCGCCACACATACAATAATATAACCTTCAAAAGCAATTGAAAATAATACATTTAATGACTTTATTCTGGTGATTATTAAGTGATGAATTTTCTATGGTCTGTTCTTTCTTAAGATATTTAACATTTGTAGCTATAAACTCTTCATACAACAAAGAGCCAAAAGTCATAAATGTAAATCTGTGAACTACCACAGTTTTAAAAACCTGGCCTTTGGCCTCTATGAATTATAAAATATGCCAAGGCAAGAAAATTATAATACACTGGCAACAAAGATGGAACAACATAACTGAACTATATTTCCACATATACTCAGTGGGATATGTTGTATCAATATCAACTATATGGAAATGTTTGGCATATACGTTTTTTAAGAACTAAAGTGTTATGCCCTGTACACATGATCAGTTCATCCGATGAAAATGGACTGATGAATTTTTTCATCAGATATCCGATGAAGTTGACTTTCATCAGTCTTGCCTACACACCATCGGTTAAAAAAACGTTTGTGTCCAACGCGGTGGCGTAAAACACTACGTGCTGAGAAAAATTAAGTTCAATGCTTTCGAGCATGCATGCGTGTATTTTTTGACCGATGGATTTCCCCACAGACGATGTTTTTTTTCTATAATTTTTTTAACCATCAGATCATTTTAAAACAAGTTCCTAGTTTTTCCACCGATTAATAAAAAAACGATGGGGCCCACACACGATCGGTTCGCCTGATGAAAACGGTCCATTACTAAACCCAGGGCCCTTCGTTCACTATATCTGATCTCCCATAGTACACAGAACATGGAAATTATTGTGGTAAATATAGACTGCTAAATACCTATTTTAATCGACAGTATACAGCAGTCTTGTGACTTCTATTAGTGTCCAGCCGAGTACTAGTTAAAGCTTGTAGGAGGAGTTTTTTATTTTTCTCTGCCTATCCTATGAGGCTGCAGGACCCCTGCTCCTCTGTCTAGACAATGCTAATTATCCCTGTGCCCAAGCAATACACACAAAACTAATCATGTGCAGAGTGTCTCCAAGGCTCTATAATATCAGGAGACGGATTGGGGGCAGTAATGGAAAGGGAGGAGAAGAGAAGACAGGATCAAACAGCCTTTTTACACATCGCAAAGTATTAACTCCTTAGATTTCACAGTGAGTATAACAAGCATGCTATACTGCATATACTGATTTTACTGTTGTGGATTTAGTAACACTTTAACCACTTACTGCCTGGGGCGTGCACCTGGGAATATCTGTGATCATGGTAAATGGCCGCTAAAAGAGGCCGTTTACCACATGATTGATCACTTGTAAACAAACCGGTGTCATGTCCGGTCTATCCATACTCAGCAATACTCATCCATCCATCCATCCATTCTCAGCCATCAATGCTTAGCAATACTCATCTATTTATTCATGCTCAGCAATACTCATCCATCCATCCATACTCAGCAACACTCAACCAATCCATCCATGCTCAGCCATACCCAGCTATACTCAGCCAAACCCAGCCATACTCAGCCATACTCAGTCACCCACATTCATGGCTCAACCATGCTCAGCCATCCCCATCTACAGCTCATCCATGCCTCATCCATGCCACATCAGTTCACATCAATGCCACAGCCATGCCACTACCATGGGCACATCAGTGCCAATACAGTGCCTCAAAGTGTAATAGGTAGTCAAATTACATTTTAAATGTATGCCCCTAGAAGGCCTGATGGTGCTCCCTGCATGTTGGGTCTCTGTATGTGGCCAGGCTGTGTAAAAGCCTCACACATGTAGTATCGCCATACTCAGGAGTAGGAGTATCTATTTTTGAGTGTAATTTTATAGCATGCTATGTGTTCGAAATATTGTATAAATGGACAACTTTATGTAAAAAAAAAATGGGCCAGATTCACATACACTTAATATTGCGCTGCGTAATCGAAATACTCTACGCTGCCGTATTTTACCAGGCTCTACACCGAATCCTGGTAGATTTTTGCCCGTACGCTACGGCGGCGTAGTCTATTTCTCGCCGCGTAATCGAAATACGCGATTAGGGGGCGTGAAGCATTTAAATTAAGCGCGTCCCCGCGGCGATCGAACTGCGCATGCTCCGTTCAGAAATTTCCCGCCGTGCATTGCGCAAAATCACGTCGTTACGTCATTCGTTGTTTGAGTAGCGTCGTTTACGAACATTCCTATTCCCGGACGACTTACGTAAAAAATAATAAAAGACGTCGGAAAACGTAGAAATTCGATGCGGGAACAACGGCCATACTTAATATGAGCTGTCTAATATTAGAGCAGCAAAAAGCTGGTATAGTTTTACGCAGCAAAAAGATGACTAAAGATGCCGTAAGAGATTGCGATTGAAGATCGTAATTTCGGGGATCGCCGGCAAAAGCTCATTTGCATACCCCGACGTGGAAAACGAAGGGAAGTCCACCCAGTGGCCGCAATTTTATTGCAGCGTAGATCCGAAGGCGTACGAACGAACGTAATCCAGTCGAATTGAAGCCCGCAGCCGTCTATTCATGGTTTGAGGTTTTTGACTAGCTAGAAAACGCGCGTAATTTGAAATTACTCCAGTCTAACACCAGTTAGACAGGCGTAATGGATCTCTGAATCTGGCCCAATGTGTTTAATTTTCTTTCCACATTTTCCAAAAACTTGTAGAACAAAATGACATGTTCAAAAGACTCATTATGCCTTATAGATCATATGTTGGGACGTTTTCTTTCCAAAATGGGGTAATTTTTTGGGCATTCCCATTGTCCTGGTGCTCCAGGGCCTTCAAAAGTACAAGAGGTAGTCAAGAAATGATATGTGTAATTCATGCTTCTCGAACACCTGACGGTGCTCCCTGCATATTGGGCCTCTGTATGTGGCCATGCTGTGAAAAAAACTCACACATGTGGTATTGCCATACTCAGGAGGAGTATCAGGAAATTCACTTACCAAGGCGGAGATGCTGAGGGTGGCTCACCTTTGCGACCTGATGCGATCTGTCCCCTGGAACAGAGGGACAGACGCACCCGGAGGCACAGGGCTGGAGAGGTACCAGCGGGAAGGTGAAGGTCTGGTGCGTGAAGCGGATCCAAGCAGATCAAGGCAGGTGCGTGGAGTAGGTACAAGCAGGTCACCGGCTGGAAGGCTGCAGCAAATGAAGCAGACGGTAGTCCGTGCACAGAGGTATAAGACCGGGATCAGGTAATTCGTAGGTCGGGTAGGGCTGGAAACAGGTCCGGGTAACAAGCCGTGGACAGGGATTAAGAGATAGCGATAGTCCAAGTTCAGGCCGGAGGTCAAGGGCGGAGGCAGATCGGATATCAAGGTTCAAGCCGGGGTCAAGTAATTCCAGAAAGCAGCAGTCCAAAAAACAAAAGCCAAGGGTCAGGTATCACAGGAATCCAACAGGTAGTCTTTAGCAGATCACACAGAAGCTGTTTACAAACCAGCAACCAGAGAGGAGGAAGGGGCTGGTTCAAATAGGCCGCTCAGGCCACTGATTGGCCGAGAGCGGGACGGGCCTGTGCGTGCACGCGCGCGTGCCCGTGAATGGCCGCGCGCCCGTGCACGCGCACGCGCCGGGCAGACGCACCAGGCGCGCGCACGCGCCGCCCCAGGAAGCGCGTTGGCGCTGGGCTGTCACGCAGCTGGGGAATCGGAAGGTGAGTGGGATTGATACCCTGACAGGAGTAGTAGAATGTATTTTGGGGTGTAATTTGTGGTATGCATATGCTGTGCGTGAGAAATAACCTGCTAATAAGACAATTTTGTGAAGAAAAACAAATCTTGATTTTGCAAAGTATTGACGAAAAAAAAGTACAATTTAAAAAAACTCACCATGCCTCTTACTAAATACCTTAGAATGTCTACTTTCAGGGGTCATTTGGGTTGGTATTTGTACTGTCTTGGCTTGTTAGGATCTCAAGAAATTAGGCTGTCAGTACTTCAGGTGTGATACATTTTCAGTGATAGGCACCATAGCTTGTAGACTTGTATAACTTTCACACAGACCAAATAATATACACCGATTTGGATTATTTTTTACCAAAGATATGTAGCAGTGTAAATTTTGGACAAAATCTATGAAGAAAAATTACTAATTCGGAAAATTTTATAACAGAAACAAAGAAAACTTAATTTTTTTTTACAGAATTTTCTGACTTTTTTTCATTTATAGCGCAAAAAAAAAATAAAAATGTAAAATCCAGCGGTGATTAAATACCACCAAAATAAATCCCTATTTGTGTGAAAAAAAGGAAAAAAATCCTATGGGTACAGTGTTGCATGACTGAGTAATTGTCAAGTGTAAGAGCCCTGAAAGCTGAAAATTGGTCTGGTTAGGAAGGGGGTTTAAGTGCCCAGTGGGCAAGTGGTCAAGAGACAGTATAAGTAAATGGATCATCTGCCATGCCCCATGAGTTTTCCAAGTTTCTTAACAGGAGCATGGGCATGTCCTTAAGAATAAGTGTTAGAGCTAGGCTTAAAGATACCGACATGTGAAATCCAAAAAGATCTGAAAGAAAAAATGCTTTATTTTTGTATCCATTATATTTTCACATCAGTTTGATATAGATAGATAGAAGATTTGAAATTACAGTGACAATAGCGATCTGTGCCTATCGAACCTGCGGTTGAATGTGCCTAACCTAACTCTATTAGTCCAAGATTATTCGACGAGAGAGAAAAGATTTGACATTATAGAGATATGAAAATTAACGAAGCAGCTAAAAACATACGATCGATGCAAGCGGATATTTACGGTCAAATGCTCCGCCCATAGGCTATAGAAGAATTCTAATGTTGTTTGACTAATAATAATTAATAATTATTACTAGTCAAACAACATCAGAATTCTACTATAGCTTGTGGGCGGAGTATTTGACGAGAAATCTCGTGAGCGTGGCGTTGTACAGATTAACTGCTTCGTTAAATCTTCTTAGAACATCCGACAGACACTATGGGGCCCTTCCCCCCTTCCAAAAAACTCGACGGGCGGAACACATCGTTCAGCCCGTCGAGGCTCTCGGCCGGCCGGCGAAATCGGCGACCTGCCCGTCGGGAATGGCAACCAGCCATTCATCCAGGCGGGCCGTCGAGCAAATAGAGAGCCTGCTCTCTATTCGCTCGACGGGATTCCCGACGGGCGGGGCGAGCCAGGAGCCTACACACGGCCGAGGTTCTCGCTGGAATGCAGCTCCCAGCGAGGTTCTCGCTGGTTTCTAGCGAGAACCTTGGTCGTGTGTACGCCGCCTCAGCCTTCAATTGAGAGATTCAACCTTAATTAATTTTGGATTTTCGGACGAATACATTTTTTTAACAAAACAAAATAAATAAAAAAAAATTTGAGAGTAACTAAATAAATACATTTCTCGGACGAAACCGAAATTCCGAAACAAAATATTTTAGTGTGCACATGTCTAATATTTGATGCTACTGTTCTAATGCTGCATTTTTTTATTGTACTATTATCTGTGAAGTCTGTATTCTGACTTTAGATGCTCACAGCTGAACTTCCATTCCTCTTTGTTTTAGCAAAGCATTAGCCTTGGCTTGTTTAATATTCTTCTACCTGTTATAGCAGGTAAATGACATGTCTCACCTTTGAAACATACAGTATCAATGATCCGTGACATTTTTGTACAATAAATATGAAAGTTGAATTTTTAAGATTTCTTCGGACCACAATGCAGGATGTGTCCTTAAAGTTCCCAAAGTAAGATATATAAATATCAATCAGAAAAAAACAGATAGGACCCTACTACTGTGCAAACTTTAACTGAAAAGCTGTGAATAAGATCTGAAATCTCTTTCTCCACTACATAAGAATTAGTTTGCCCGCAAACAGATGGCAGAATCTACCAGCAAAGGGACATTTTGAAAAGCCAGATGCTTATGTTTCTCATTGTTAGCTGTAAAAAAAAAAATGATATATATATATATATTATATATATATATATATATATATATATATACATACAGTACATTATTTTATTATTATTATTACGCAATGTATGTAGCGCCAACAGTTTACGCAGCGCTATACAATGTATAGGGGGAACAGCACAATTACAGTACAGTTCACAACATAAGGTACAGGAGGGCCCTGCTCATAAAGCTTACATTCTAAAGGGAGGGGGTGGTGGTACAAAAGGTAATAGCTGCAGAGAATGATTTGATGGGGGTGGTTCTGGGACAGTTGTTAGGTGGGTGTGGGATAGGCTATACTATTATAATTAGATTATTAATAAAATATAATAAATATTAATAATTATATTATAATTAATAATTATATTATTATATATGATAGATAGATAGATAGATAGATAGATTAAAAAAAGTGTAAAGTGTAAGCTTAACCTTTCACAAAAAAAGAAAGAGTGAGCTAAAATCCTACACTCCCTCTAACCCTGCCCCCCACCCCCCCAGTCCTTGCTGATCTTGCATCATTTGGATTTTAAAGCCCACGTTTTTTTACCACTTTGACCAATTGGAATTGCTCTGATCCATCCTGGAAGCCTTAACAAAAGAAGGAAAAGAAGAGAAGGATTTTCAAATCCCCAGACCACTAAATTGGTTAAAGTGTTTGTTAACCCTATAATGCAAGTCTATGCCAGCTCCTCTATTACAGCCAGGCATAGCACATGTACACGTCTTTTATAAAAACAAGCATTGTAAATACCTGTTAAAGCTGTTTTCAGGCCGGCCACATGACTCGCGGCTGCGGTACTGCTCCGATGGATGACGTTTGCAGGAGAGGCCGTGATCTCAGCCCCTCCTGCAGCAACCCTGGAAAACAGCCGAGAGTAAAGGAACAGGCCTGCAGATCGCACTACACAGGTATTTACAACAATCGTTTTTATAAAAGAATAACACAGTGGGGGTTATTTATGAAAGGTAGATCTGAGGGGAAGCTCTGAAGTTAGGGGAAGCTCTGCTGATTTTATCATCCAATCATATGCAGGCTAAAATTGTGTTTTTTTTCTTGCATGTCCCCCTCAGATCTACAGCGACTGCACTTCCAAGTGCACCTACAGCAGGGGGGTAGATGGAGACACACAACAAGTTGCTGACAGGCAGAGAAGGGGGTGAGGTGGAGAGAGGAGAGCTGAGAGCAGGGCTGCGTATAATGATGGAGGGACACAAACTGACCACGTAGTCAGTACAGAGAGGGTGATACAAGAAGTGGCAGGCTCAGGGAGGTTTTTACAATTTAGAGATGGGCAGATTACACAGCACAAGCACTGTACTGTTCAATCTGCCTTAAGGATCTGTATTTATGTTTTTTAGGTTAACAAATTCTTTAAGTGGGCAGGGGCAGTGGGTGGAGAGGGCAGGTGTAGGGTGCTATTTCACCTTTTTAATTTTTTGAGAAAGGTGAACTTACACTTTAAAGTGATTTTTAAAGTCTCCTTTTTGTCTATAATAAGGCTTACCTGTAGGTGAAATCATATATCCTAATGTGCACCGTTTAGGAGATTTTTTAACCTGGATGCAGCGGTGACATCACCGTCACATGAGCTCTGAAGGTCCGGAACCTTGAAGTCATCGTGGCTCCGGCCAATCTACATTAGCTGGCTGCACACCTTCCTAGCTTCCCAGCTGGTCCCTGATTTTTGAGGGACTATACCCTGATCGGGAGCAATGTCCCTAGGTCCCTGCATTGTCCGTTATTTGTCCCTCATTTTGGTAGGATTGTATATAGCATGTATAGATAAATGCACTTTTTATTCTTTCAAAAGAGGTGTTCCCAGTGCTAAACGTTTCATTTGATTTCTAAATTGCTGCATTTGTAAATTACAAAAACCAATATAAATGAACAATAGTGGTAAAAACAGCACTTGTGGGTTTAACCAATCTTATTTTTTTGTTCAGTCCTCCTTTAAGGGAACATGGCAAGGGGTGTGTCCTATGCCTTCATACTTTTGGTGATGCGTGTCCCTCATTCCCATCTCAGAAAGTTGGGAGGTATGCTGGAGTGTGCATAACGGGAAGAAAGACCGGGGTAAATGTCAGCCCTCTCAGCGATGACAGCGCACCACTGGAAGGCTTTGTTCCAAGGAAAGTATTGCATAATGTGCTAGTATTAGAAGCAGACATTATGCAATTGCCTTACAGTTGTTTTTATTTTTTTATTTTTTAACCAGCCACGGATTATTGCCACTTTAACTCATAGCACTTCAGCAGCTTTTACAAAGTGTCTGAATTCCAGGAGTCCGGCTTTAAATGCAGGCAAAAAAAGAGAAACAAAATGAATACCACCAAAGAAAACACATAGAAACAGGGGGAACAGATTAACACAACAACAGAAGTCGTTGCTGACATCAAAAAGAAAAAAGGAGTACTAAAAAGGATTGTTTGTTGAAAGTACAGTGAATGCATTCCATTCGCCCAAGTCAAAAACCCATTGCATTTCACTGCAAAGTATAACTAACAATATACAACACTGAATATAGTACTGTATATAGTACTGCACAGGCCTTTCCATTACCTTAATTCTGCCCATTGTCTTACTATTTTGTATCTATGTTATTATAGATGGTGTTTTTGCTATTAAGAAAAATCTGGATTTAATATTTCTAGGAGTGGGCATAAGAAAGATGAGCAAATATTAGATCAACAGTCTAAAGATTTCCTCATAATTTACAGCATTCTATACATGACAACAGATGCAGGCGTGTGCCAGAACATTTATATTCTGTAAATGGAATGCAGATGAAAACACTTGCTGACTTCCTGAATATCTCCCCACCCATTCTCTAGTGTAACTCCTGGCTATGTTTGGAATATCCATGTGTATCTAGGAAGGTTTTCACCTGAAAAACATGACCTCACAAAATTCAGTTCAAACAAATGCACATTTCAAGATTGCTATTAGAATGTATTTCTTTAACGCTGAATAGTCTGAGAACAAATTATATGCTAACATTCAAATGAACTCAAAAGATCTGTTTCTATGTTTAAAATATATACAGCCCAGTATAGAAAAAATAAATTAGCAGACAAGAATAATCCAACATATTTGGTACTTCAGATCCCACACCCTGTACGCTCATGCTTCCTCTTCAGTACATCTGTTCCTGCTCCAGCACGGAATTGTGGAAGTTAAAAAAAAAAATGGCTGGTCACGCCAACTTTTGTCTGCACTGCCCCAAAGATGAATTACCTGACAATTCTAACTTTTTCATAGTAACTTGTTAATATCCTGGGCTTCCATCTTATGATTTCTTAAATGCACTATGGTTAGAATGTCCTGGGTATTTGTTCATCCTGTACTCTGGTGCTTATTTTTTTCTTAAGTCTTTTTTTTAAGTCTTAAATGCGAGAAAGGTTTCAACCTCTATTAGGCTTTTATTGTTTGTGCTCTTGTTGGGAAGATTGCCATTTCCTCTCTCATTAAAACATAAATTAAGGGCAAATCGCTCAAGTCACAAACATCATAAAAAAATAGCATTTATAAAATTAAAGACGTGTTTT